>JAABOM020000049.1:812350-840070 GCA_011800125.2 Solanum clarkiae
AAATTAGCGTTGGTTTAACCAAATCATGTCATATTTCATTTGTATAGTATTAATATGGTAAGATGTGGGGTGTTACAACTACATTGCTCTTAATTGGGGTTAGACCCATTTTCCACTCCATTTGATCCCTGAACAAAAATATGAAATCGAATTTTTGATATCACGCATAGATTTTGAGATATATGGAAATTATGATTCTGGGCCTTTTTGAGGCACATTTTTTGGAACATTTAGGGGTCATTTCACTGGGATTGAGGACTCAAAAACTAGATTTGGGTAGAAGTACTATCCATAAGGAGGAGGATGATCAATCGGTGCTCCGATCCCTACATGGTAACACCATATAGGCATAGAGTATGTGTTAGTACGTTTGAATGTACTAAATATGTAGAGTGCAATGCAACAAGAGATAGACACATGTTAAAATGCAATATCATAAGCAAGAGATAGCATATTTGTAATATGATATGAATGAATGATAATTGAAGCAAAACATGCTTATAAAAAATATATTACATGTGACGAAGGTGACAATCATTAGATACCAAGGCCTATAACCTCCTTGGCGAGGCAATTGAACTATACACCCACCCAATGTGGTAGCACAAGCCTACCACTACCCGAACTAGGCGATTAAGGTATATATCCCCCAATGTAGTAGCACGGACCTACAACCCCCCGAGCTATGCGATTAAGGTATATATCCCTCAACATGGTAGCATGGGCCTTCCACACCCCCTCTAAGCTATTGAGTAAACCATATTTGTTCCCTTTCTCCTCTTTCCATTGAGTAAATCATATTTGTGCCATTCCCTTGAGGTGGTAAGCCGCCAACTCTACCTTTTCTTCTGACCATACATCCATGATAGCCAAAACCTTGTAAACCTTATCTATGAACTCTTGAGTGTCCTCATCCATTTTTGGTCCTTAGAGTTTCGGTGGGTTCATCCTCATGATGTCCCTCACCCTAGATCCGAGGGTAAGAGATGAGGGGCTTGGGCCCCTTGTTTGGCTTGGTTAGCCACAACTTGTTCTAGCAAAGTGAGAGCATCCCGATGTTCACCATGAGCTGGTTGTTCCTTGAGAGTGCGAGACCTTCTCTCTATTGTGTTAGGCATGAACTAGCATATCAAAGAATAATTGTTAGGGGAGAAAAATCTTACTTTAACTCTGTAGCATGACTTAGAACATAAAGAAGGGAAATTTTTGCTAAAATGCCTCACAGCCTTTTGATACCAAATTTGTCACAACCCAAGCTTGGGGTCTAGACGTGACATGATGAATAGGGGACCCGAGGGGGCCCCAAACAAGCCTCATTATATATCATTATACATCTTTGGTCGTGGAAGAATTAAAAAACATTGATAAGAGTATATATAAAGGCAAAAGGGGCTAAGAGAAAGCCTTTCATAACATAAGACATCATTAAATAAAAAGAGTCAAGGCTCATATCATAATTATATAACTTGTCCAATAATACCTCTACTACATAGATAAGAACGGGACCCAACACAAACAACTGAGACCACCTTCATAGTCATAAGTATACAATAAAGAAAAGAGAGTCTTAATACATATCATAAGATCAAGCAATGTCCCCAAAATTGAGGACTCACCTACTAGCTTCGGGTAGAAGTACTAGTAGGCATAGAGTATGCATTAGTATATTTGAATGTATTAAGTATGTAGGATACAATATAACAAGCGATAGGCACATAACAAAATGCATTATCGTGAACAAGAGATAGCATATTAGCCATATGGCATGAATGAATGATAGTTGAAGTAAATCATTATTGTATAGAACATTACATGTGAAGAAGGTTACCATTATTGGATGCCAAGGCCTATTACCTTCTTAGCGAGGCAATTGAGGTATATACCCCCCAATATGTAGCACGGGCCTACCAACCTCCGAGTTAGAGGATTGAGGTATATACCTTGGTAGGATGGGCCTACAACCCCCTGAGCTAGGTGATTGAGGTATATACCCTTCAACATAGTAGTACGGGCCTACCATCCCCCCGAGCTAGGTGAATGAGGTATATACCCCTCAATGTGGTAGTTCGAGCCTACTACCCCCTAAACCAGGCAATTGGTAAACTTTCATCACAATAGATACTTTCATGAAATCATCATATACATACCTTTCTTTCATCATCATAGAGTCACTTAGGTCATAGGTCATGCAATAGATCATCAATAGTTCACGAATCCAAAATAGGGACATTTTATCAAACACTTTGTGGGTGTGTAAGGCTAGTGTAAGATCATACATTTCAAGAGTGAAATCATGAAAGAAAATTCAATACAAAACCACCCACTAACACTTGGTAATACCTTATGCAATATATATCAAAACCCTTTATCAAATCAAATAATAAACCATAGATTCATAGCTCAAAACATTCTCAAACAGTCACAAGTTTATGATAACCCAACATAGTTCATGGTAAACTTTATAATAAGCAATACCCAAAAGTAAATTAACTCATAATCATGTAATAGGTAAAAAGAAAGCTTGGACACCATGGGTGAAAGAACCCAATGGTTGAAACCCATATAACTTGACTTTGGAGAATTCCTTGAAGAAGATTTGAATGGAGGATTAAAGCTTGGATGAATTACTTAAGATTTGAAAGACATTTGGACACTTTAATTTTGAGAGAAATGTTAGTCTAAGTGGTTGAGAGAGTATTGTGGATTGTCTGGTATAATATAAAGGTAAAATATGACTAAGTGTAGGTATTTTCATACTTGGGAGGGCTTAGGCATGAGAACCAAAAGTCTTGGACCAACATAAAATCACTGGCAACAAAATACATAGGCCAACATCTAGATTGCGAAGTAGACCTATCACAGAGGCATTTTTATGTTGTTCCACGATTGAGGCGCGTTGCAGCACCATTGTAGACAGACACTGGACAAAGGATTTTTGGAAAATCGAAATTGCGATTAGTTTCTCTAAAATCAGGGTTAGGCCCATTTCCCACTCAATTTCTCCCCTGATCAAGAATATGAAGTTGGATTTTCAATATCATGCACGAATTTTGAGATATATGAGAATTATGATTCTGAGCATTTTTGAGGCACATTTTTAGGCACTTTTTGGGATCGTTTCATGGAAGACTTAAGTATTGTAACTACAACTTTTATGATTGAATTCTGATTCTACAAATTCTTGAAAATAAAAATCTCACATTAGTAATCGAAGAGAAAAAAGAAGCATGAAGTTAAAAGATCATTTAGGCTGGTTGTTTAGACCAAAAATATAATTAGCTTGATTATTTGGTCACTAATTAATGATTTTTTTGGTGTGTTAATAGCTTGTCATCAAAATATTAAGTGCATATTCTAGGGATATAAAATGACAAGAAAGTGGTCATTGTTTTTTTTTTTTGTGTGTAACTCGTATAATCATATTTGCCATGATCTACATGAATCCTCAAATCACTATCCCTATTCTAGATATTTATTTGTGGAATAAATTTTACATTTACATAAAAGGATGTTTTCATCCTTTTGCTAAATAGAGAAATACAGTGAAAAAATAAAAGATGAGTAGTGTGAAAATATTATAGTACCTAGTGAGATTAGTGCAGCGAAGAGAAAGTTGATACAGTAAAGATATTATAAATCCTCAACTTATTCACTATACAAAAAATTAATTTTGTGTTTAATAAAGGTGTACGTTCTAATGATAGAGCTTTGGACTATTCAACTCATTTAGAGTTGTTTGAGTTACGATTTTGTTGGCTTATTATATTCTAGAAGGGGAACCTACTATTGAATTGGTGTATATTATATCGCAATGAGCTCGAATCTCCTCAAAGAGAGTGAGAAATAAGAATCTCAGAGCTACATTTATTTATTTATTTATTTTATTTTTAACTGTAATTTACTATGATTTATGGTATATGTACTTCTTATTTTGTGAAATAGGATGAAAAAATGAATTGATATTTGCATTGAAGAGATAAACAAAAATATGTGGCTGTGAGATATTTAAATGAGAATTGGAGGAGATTCAAATTGTTTATGTATATATCATAAATTATACTAAATTATATTTGAAAATAAGTGTACAAAATTGAATAAATAAATATTCAATATGAGGTGTTAATATCTTTCCCTCTTCAAGAAGATTTAAGTTAACTGCAGTCTGCAGTATAATAAACACTGATCCAGCAATGTAACTCTTGACTTATATGCTCCATCATACAATAGCCCAATAACAGTGTGACTCAAAACAACTTCGAATTATTTGAGGAGTCTGAAGCTCTTCCATTAGAACACATCCTTTTAATATAAAATTACGCTCTTCAACATATTGATTTAGTTGATGACTTATAATGTTTTTCTTTGTCTCAACTTCTTCTTTCACTACACTGATCTCAAAGTCTAAAAACAATAATATTTCTCATCTTTTTCTCTTAACAAAAAGAAAAAAATATCCTTTATAAGGTATAAGATTTCTTCCACGAATAATGTCATGAATGTGGATAGTCATTTAAGTATTGGTGGGACAATTAGTGGTGGATAATGAAAAGTATAACACCATGAGTTACTCCAAAAAAATAATGATAACATTAGCTTATCAATATATATCCACGAACATATACACTTAATAGTTTAATTTTAGTACTAAAACGAATAAATATCAATGTTCTCCCATTCATTTTAATATTAAAATTAACTGCAACAATATAATTGAAGGTAGGCTATAAGTATAATAAAGGTGTAGCCTGTACTGAATTTTCACTCAGTAAAACAGTAACCTTTACTCTAGAGTGAGTAGTGATCTTAAAATTGAACTATAATTGCTTAAGAAGAGTAAAGTATCACTACTGAGACAAAATAATTGAGATGTGCTCATAATCTCTAATAGCCAGCACATTATGGTCTTGTACTATTTCAACTTTTATGAGTGTTTTTGAGAATAAGCCAAAAAATAACCTACTTTCACACTCACATAGGTGAAATCTATAAAAGGTGCTCCTGCAATTTTGACACCTCACTTATGTGAGATACAAACTTTCATTTAGAGTTCATAGACTCAAACTCCACAATCATTACAAGATAAATATACTCAAATCATAGGGAGAGTAAAATAAAATTAATAGTGTATTCCTCAAAATGACATCATACAATTCATTTTTTCTTTTGAACTGATTAAAGGATGTAATACCTAGAAGTCCTGAAGTAGAAATTAGAGATAAATAATTCTGAAATTTGAAGTCTGCATGTTATTAAATTTTATAAGGGGCCTTTATGGGTCATAAAAGAAACTACAGATCATGAAAGTCATCTATAGACGAGACTTCAGGAAATAAAAGATCAAGTCTTGAATCTACAGGAACTTATAACTCATATAACTATTTATTGGTCATAGATAAGGTTTGTGGATTGACTTTAGAAACTTGAAAATTTTTCTTAAATAGGGCGAGTGGGAATTATAATGCATTAATAATTTTGCAGAACATAGATAAGTCCTTAAACCAAAATATTGGAACCAATATCCTCCATGATTTTGTATGAACCAACAAAAAAAGTCGTAGTCTGAACTACACACCATATATGGATTTCATAGTTTCAACTTTAGAAAGTCAGTATCTTAGCTTGAATTCAAAGGTCATGCTTCTATAGTTCATAGAGGGAATTGTGGTTCATAGGTGGTGCCCGTAGATTGGCAAAATTTTAAGCGTAAAGTAACTAATAATAAATAGGATGTAGTCTACTAATAGCAACATCATGAAACTTTGTAATGATCGTCAGTTTAGGAGCACTGAGTGCAGAAAAGTGTCCTAAAAGTAACCTGGAGTTAGGTTCATGAGGCCGACTTATGACCCGTAGGCATACTAACGACCCATATCATTGGTCCTTAAACATGTGACTTTAGGAAGGGTAAAAGTTTTCAAGTATGGGGTAACCCACGGACCAAGTGACAACCCGTAGGATACATTATGGTTCATAGGTAGGATGGTGGGTGAGACTATCAGACATGAAAGAAATTTTAAGTTTGTTGAAAGATGATCTATGTGTTACTAGATGGCCCGTGAAACAAGGTACGATCTATAGAGAGTTTCATGGAATGAGGGCAAGAAAAATTAAAAAAAAATGGCTAAGTGTGGAAGGCCTTTATGATTCCAACCACAATCCATAGGTGGTAACAAGGCTCATAACAAGTCCTCATGGTTTTGGATCCCCCAAATGTCAGTTTTAGAGATATTAGATGTGTTGTTAGACGAACAAGACCTACGGTCTGTAGATTGACCTACGACCCATAAATGGGGTTTCGTAGGTTGAATCTGGCAGTTTAATGAGGGGCAATGTTTTCATTTTTGTCATTTCTATTCTTAAACTATGTTATTTTGGGATCGAAAAGGGGTCCCCTATCAGCCTTAATGCCCTAAGACCACTCCTCATTCTCTTATTCTTTCAATTCACGAAATCTTTTAAGGTATATTTTCCTCCATGAATAAGCTAGGGTTTCCAAGAATCATCCCAAGACCTCAAGGTCAAATTATCCAACATTTTTCCTAAGGTATGTGAGTTGATTTATGGGTATGCTTTCACCCATAAAGTTTTCTTTCAAGTATTTTACCATTTCTTTAAGTTTTTCTAAGTTCTTATGCACACCTGTGATGATTTCATGATGTTTTAAGCTATTAAATGCTATTCATGATAGCCTATAATTATTTTACTAAATATATATGCATGTTTTGAGTTATTGATAATGACTCCATGATGGGTTTCGATAATGATGAAGAGTGGGCATTTTCAATAGTCGTTAAAAAAGAGAAATTTCCTTATGTTTTATGCAATTTATGATTGTTCTATTTAAAAAGCCTAGCCCGACTAGTTTTTAAGTAAAGCCTTATATGATTTATGAATATGATTAGGGCATCACAGAAGAGCTTTAAAGTTAAATTAGTCATGGATATAATCATTTTGATAATTTTCCTAAAAATGTTAAGACTGGTCCCAAACATGAAAGGACAATCCTTACTTGGTGGTTCCTAAGTTCAAGCTACTCTTATGATTTGCTACTTATGATTCTAAGTTACGTTTTAAAGATTCTATGGGATGACTTAGCGCCTAGTGTACTTGAGATTCGGACTAATTATGTTAGTGAGGTATGACCTTTGAAAGCTAAATCTCAATGTCCCTAACCATATGCCACCATAGGAGCCCTTGTAGGTTAGACTAATGGATCCACACAAGCTAATATGTTATGAAAGTTGTAGTTGCGATGTAACTAAATTATGGTCATCTAAATTGGGAAGTAGATTCCACTTCTCATAATGGAAGGAGTTCATTAGACTTTTTCCAATGGAAAGAGTTTACTGGATTCCATGTAGTAGATCACATGGCCTTATATGTCTGTAATGATTTACTCTTACAAGTTTATGATTCCATGATATGTTTCCATCGCACATGCTTTCTCATGCATTGACTCTTATTCATATTGAACCATATTTCGTGTACATGCTTAAGCTCACTTATGTATCTTTATCCTATATGTACTGATATTATATTTATGAATGATAACATTACAATTTCATATATACATTGAATCACACATACTTAGTACACTCCAATGAACTAACATATACTTTGCTTGCATGATTAAATCATGTAGGGATAGACACTCCTCCATCGGCTCATGGCTAGTACTCAATGTTCAAGACTAGCATTATTATTTGTGGTGAGCCCTTAGTTCAGGGCTCTACAATTATTCCACTTTATCTTGTATTTATTTTGAGAAAATGTATTTATAGCCCTTTTTGAGGCTTTTACTTTCTATGTTGCACAATTTTGGATTCTTTTTATTTGATGGAGACCAACCGTATTCAGTTTCGTCCATCGATGTAGTAGTTGGGATGTTTATGGACAATGAATGCAAGTTAATTTTACAGTTTTTTAATGTTGCTTCATTACTTAAATGGCTCATAATCTCTTTTCCCTTAAATTTCTACAAATGTGTCAATTAAATGCCTATAAATGCTTAATATGCTTAAGATAGCTAGGGTGAGGTGCCCTAGGGTATCTTATTCCCTGTGTAATGATTAGGCCCTTAGGTTAGGTCGTTACAAACTTAGTATTAGAGTATGAGGTCTTAGAATGTTCCTTAGATATCCTTGCATACACCGTGACATAGAATGTCATTCAAAGTTGTGAAGCGCACCACTATCTTGAGTGATAGGCTATGAGATGGTTTAGGAAAGTTTTCCCTTCTTTTTTATTAATGTCATGCCTTAGAGTTGATAAAGGTTTTTTGTTAACTAATAATAGCCTTTTGCTTGTTTCTAGATCATGCTGCCACCCGAACAACAACTTCCTCTACTCCAATAGGATGATGGAGTGTCTCATGTAGAGTTTCGAGCCACCTTTACCTTATTGGCCCAAACATTGGCCAATCAGGCCAACCCGGAGATAGACGTACCTCCCCAAGTGCCTACCACGACCACAAGAGTACGTGACTTCATGAAAATGAATCTACCGAAATTTCATGGGTTTAAGATGGATGAGGATCCTATTGAATTCATTGATGAGGGTTACTGTGTAGCTGCAGTGATGGGCATTCCATCAAAAAATAAAGTCGAGTTGGTTTCCTACTATCTCAAAGGAATCACCAAGATTTGTTATGAACAATGAGCAGATGAGAGAGGCTAGGAAGCAAGTCCTATTGATTGGGAAGAATTAAAGTATGCATTCTTGGACCTGATTTTTTTATTAAGCTTAGGGAGATGAAGGTCCGTGAGTTTATCAATCTTAAACAAAGGACCATGAGGGTGAGGGAGTATGCTCTCAAAATCACCAAGTTATCAATGTATAACCCCTTTATGGTAGCGAATCTGAGGGCTCGAATGAGAAAGTTTATTTTCGACATCTCCAATTTAGTCTCCAAGGAATGTAAGACAGCCATGTTGGTAAAAAAGATGGGCATTTCTCACTTGATAATGTATGTGGAGCAGATTGAAGAGGAGAAGCTTCAAGAAAGGTCAAGGGATCCTAAGAGGGCTCGAGTGGATAGTGGGAGCTATTCTCACCAAATTAAAAATGCGCACAAGTTCCAAGGTTGTCAAAAGTAAAGTTGTCAAGGATCCACTAACACGACTCTTCCCTGGACTACAAAGGATAAGGGGGTTGCTCCTAAGCCCAAAAGTCCAAGTTTCCTTAAGTGCAGAAGGCCCCATAAAGGAGAATGTCTAGTCAGGTCCAATGCTTGCTTCACTTGTGGGAATGCCCAGCCACCATGCCAAGGATTGTAGGAATGGTAGCACAAGTCCCTAACTCCAAAAGGGTCAAGCTCAAGTTGCCCAAAGGACCAACTGGTCCTATGCTTATCATAGTCACTAAGAGGTTGAAGAAGCTCTGGACATTGTCACCGATATACTAAAAGTTTTTTATTATGATGCATATGCATTTTTAGTTCTAGGAGAAAATTTATCTTTTGTAACCCCATTCATTGCTAATAAGTTTCATGCATGTCCTGAAGTCCTCCATGAGCCTATGAGGAAAGTAACCCCGTAGGAAAGTCCACTATAGCCCAAAGAGTCTATAGGAGTTGCCCCGAATTTATCTTGAATAAAGTGGTCTCAGTTGACTCAGTTGAGCTTTCCATGGTAGACTTTGATATGATACTTAGGATGGATTGGTTGCATGCTTTCTATGCTTCCAATGATTGTAGAATCCATAGGATTAAATTTTAATTCCCTAATGAGCCAATTCTTGCATGTAAGGGTATTAACTCTTCATGTAGGGTTCGATTCATTTCCTTCTTAAAGGTGTGTAAAATGATCTCAAGTGGTGCATCTATCATTTAGCAAGAGTAAAAATTATTACTTCTAAGGTTCCTTCTCTTTAGTTGGTCCGCATTGTAAAAGTGTTTCCTGATGTCTTTATAGATGCGCTATAGGGTGTTTCTCCAAGAAAGGAAAATAGGCTTTGGTATTGACCTCTTGCCTAATACTCATCCTATCTCAGTCCTTTCATATAGAATGGCTCCCACAGAGTTAAAGGATCTAAAAGAGCAATTGAGGGATGGAACCCTTGATTACGTACCCTATCATTGGCAAAACTCTTGTTGGAAGCATTGAATGACCCTTGGCCTTGGAACTTGTGGATTTGAGGAAACCGGCCACCCTTAGAGCCTTAGAACTCACCTTCAAAACCACCCCTGTTTGACTCACCACTCCTCCTCTTTCTATGTTTTTCCTCCTCCAATTGTTCAGCATATGTCATGAGGTGGGACAAGTCCATATCACTAATTAGCATGTAGAATGAAACTCCCCATTCACCAAGTTAGATACACCAGACACAAATTTGTTCATCCTTAACTTAGGCTCAGCAACCAATTATGGGGTATACTTAGAGAGTTGGTTGAAATTGATGGCATACTCTCTCATACTCATAGACCTTGCTTTAGATTCATAAATTCCATTATCTTTGCCTCCCTTATCTCAATAGGAAAGAACCGATTGAGACATGCCGCTTTGAATTCCTCTCAAGGGATAGCATCACCATTCCTTTCTTCTTATTCCATTGAGTGAACCATATTTGAGCCATCCCTTTGAGTTGGTAGTATGCCAACTTCACTTTTTCCTTCGAATTAACTGCCATAATGGAAAACACCTTATACACCTCATCAATGAATTCTTGAGGGTCCTCATCGACATTGGATCCATGGAATTCTGATGGGTTCATTCTGGTAAAATCCCTTACCTTTGAGGTCGGAGTTGGAGCATGAAGGGCTTAGGGCCCTTGGTTCAATTGATTCTCCATGGCATAGGCCAACATAGTGACAACATCTCAGAACTCATCATAGGCCACTCCCCTATCTTGAGGAGCGGGAGGGGTCAGTTGCTCCTTGGGTGTGTGAGCTCTTCTTCCTCTTAGAATCAGAGATCTAGAATAGCAAAAAACATTTGTTATAGGAAAAAAGCCTTGCCTTACTTCTAAATCAAGACATAGATCATGAAGAAGGGAAGCATTTCCTAAAATGCCTTAAAGCCTCTTACTCGTAGTTTTGGTGCACTTCACAACCATGAATAAGGCTATAATCGATACAGTGTTTCGAATTTCAAGGACCATTAATAACCTAGTACTCTAATACCAAGTTTTTCATGATTTAAGCCTAGGGCCTCAACGTAACACGACAAATGGGAACCCGAAGGTATCCAACAATCCTCTTAGATTATCAATCACACATCCTTAGAGAGGAAACAAAGTAAACAGCAACAAGAGATAATAAAAAAGGAAAACAAAACTAAGTAAAGTCTTTGATATCATAAAACATAGAGAGTCAAGATTATAGAATAAATGCATCATAATGTTCCAACAACACCTCTTAACTTAGAATAGAGCAGGGCTAAGACACTTTCCGGGCTCACCCTCATAATATTAGATGTTCAACATCAAGAAGTCTTATGAACATCAAGAGAAAGTAGATAGTGTCCCCTAACATGAGGAACCACCAAGCTTTTCTTCGAATAATCTTACTAGCCACGTGGAGGATGATCTAGAGGAGTCTGGTCCTTACATGGTGATATCATGTAGGTATAAAGAATTTGTTAGTATGTTTGAATGTACTATGTAGGATTCAATGCAATAAGACATAAGCCAATACAGACAAAATGCATAGTAACAGGTAATAGATAAGCATAATCTCAATATGGCATGCATGATCAATGCTTAAGCTAAAACATGCTTGTAAATCATTCAACTTACATAGAACATAATATATGTGTGGGAGGAGGCCTTGACCGACATAGAATAAGACCAAGATAGCTATAATTCATAATCTCGATGATTATCCTTCACTGATAAAGAGGTGGTCTACTTGCCAAGGTAAACCGTACTTTACTTTAATGGAGCCCATCCTATTAGAGAAAATTACCCTTCCTTATTGGAGCCCATCCCATTTTGGGAAAAACTTGAAGAGAAAGTCCACTAAATGGATCTAACTAGTATAACAAGGGTATAACATAATCCTATATAGGTACATAGTTCAAGTAAATAGAGCAATCCCTCCATCCACCGGTGCTAAGTCTAATCCCATGAATATTTATTATAATAATAATACTTTAATAGCTTGCAATAAACATGGACTCATATGAGTAGCTCTTAAACATGATTGACTCCAATGGTGAGCCTAACTTGAAACATGAGAATTGATCATCATCAAACATTACCTTTGCATTAACATCAAAGTCTCAAAAGAGGTAAAATCTTGAAAATAGGGCTTAACTTCATACTTGCATAATCATAGATAATTCCATGAATTCATAACATACTTGATAGCCCATATTCTTCATGAAGTCACTTGACTTATAAAACATGTGATAAACTTGAGAATTATTAACTTGACATTTTATCAAATACTTGGTGTATATCTAATGCTTGTTTAGAATTATACAATTCAAGAGTGAAATCATATCAGAAAACTCAATACAAATCAACCCGCCAATACATTGAAAAACCCTCATGTGGGATACCTTAAAATCCATCAAATATTATAATAGATCATAATTTCATAGCTCAAAACATACATAGTCTCAACAGAAAAACCAACTCATAGTATAAGCTTGAAATAGATAGGTATGCATATTTAATCAACATTCCAAAAAAAACCCAACATATTTCATGCTTATAATCCATAATAAAAGATAACAATAGATATTACAACTTGAAAACATGCAATTTTCATAAGATACGAAAATTGGGCACCACAGGTGAAAAGACCTAATGGATGAAACCCAAATACCAAAGTTTAGGATTCTTTGATGTAGATGTGAAGGAGACTTAAAGCTTGAATGAAGTTCTTGAGATTCGAAATTAAGTTGAGACTCTTGAATTTGGATGAACTATTTGGTTAAGTGTTAGAGAGGGTTTTAAGAGGGGGTCTTGAGTGATATAAAGTTGAAACATGGCTAAGTATAGATGTTTTCGTGCATAAGGAGGAGTGGATCTATGACCCAAGGCCTATGGACTAAATAAGAAACTAAGAAAATAAATGTACATCTTTATGCCCCTGGAGCGTCACGGCCAGGGCGCGTATCATCTATGGAAATCATAAACTTACAAAAATTATTTTTCACTACGGGTCCTCTAAAATTGGTGATATACCCATTTTCACTCAATTTTGTCCCCGATCACGAATATGAAATTCGATTTTGATGTCACAAATGAATTTTGAGATATATAGAAATCACGATTATGGGCATTTCTGAGGCATATTGTCGAGGCGTTTCACTCTTTCAACCAAAAATCACATTTCACATATTTTGCATACAACTTCTCCTCCCTCAATATTTACAACACCAACTTAAAGTGATCCAAATGCTCCTCCTCATTATGGGAATAAATCAATATATCATAAAAAAACCACCACAAACAAGTCAAGGTAAGGATTAAAGACTGTATCCATAAGATCGATAAATATAGTTGATGCATTAGTCAACCCAAAAGTCATAACCACAAACTCAAAGTGCCCATACCTACTCCGGAAAGCTATCTTGGGATGTCACACTCCCTCAATCTTAGTTGGTGATACTCAGATCGAAGATCAATCTTAGAAAAGTGGATATCCCCTTAAGTTGATCAAAAAGGTCATCAATCCTTGGTAGAGGGTACTTATTCTTTATAGTGAGTCTTTTAAGTTGCCTGTAATCAATGAACATTCTAAGAGAGCCATTGTTTTTCTACACAGTTAACACCAGTCAGGTGAGACCACGAAATGAGGCTAAAGATGAGTCTCTGTCATAGACATCTCCAACTCCTCCAGCTTTTAATGAACCCGAAAGTGGTGAAATTACCCCAAAACCACCTATCGATGTTATCATGTAGGATCTGAGAAATGCAATCCAACTATTAACTCATATAGTTGCTGGAAATGTCAAAGGCAAGAAGGTCCAATTATAGGTGCAGGTGGTACAAATAGGGAAGCTGGCACGAGGATACGTGATTTCCTTAATGTGGACCCTCCATCCTTCATTAGGTCAGATCCTAATGAAGATCCCCAAGACTATATTAATTAGATTTAGCGAACTTTAGATGTTATGCATGTGAGTGGTACAAAAGCTATCGAGTTAGCGACATATAGGTTAAAGGTGTGGCTATATTGTAGTATGAAGCTTGGAAGCAATCTAAGGATATAGATGCACCTCCAACTACTTAGAAAGTGATCAAAGAGGCATTTCTTAACCATTACTTGCCATTGGAGATCTGAGAGGTCCGTGCAGATCAGTTTTTGAAACTCCACCAAGGGAATATACGCGTGAAGGAGTATAGCCTTCAATTTAATTCCTTAGTCAAGTATGCTCCTAATGTTGTTGCTACTATGGTAGATAGAGTTTATCGATATGTGGATGGATTGGATACATATCTGGTCAGAGACTGTACTATTTCTTCCTTGAACAAAGACATGGATATTACAAGAATGCAAGCTTTTACGCAGAAATTGGAGGATCAGAGGCAAAGGAGAAGGACACAAGAGTTAGAAAGGGCACAGTACAAAAGGGCCAGGACTACAAGGCAGTTTACACTACCCCAAGGTGATCTTAGGCCTCCATTTTCTAATAGACCACCTAGGCCATCATCCTTCTCCTCTGTAGCCAGTGTTCCACCATAACTTTAAGGTTCTAGAAGCATTTAGTTTGGTCCACGAAGTGAAGGTAAAGGCGCTTGGACAGCGGGATATTTAGTAAGCCAGCAAATGACCTCTATGCAGCCTTGGAAGAAGTCATTCAGGCATATGTCGTGTTGGGAAAGATGCTTTTTATTGGTGTGCTGCGCCAGGGCATATGATGAGAGATTGCCCGAGGAGACATATGGGTGATATAGCACAATATATTAGGTCATCTATTACATCATCGTCAGTTCCTTTATTAGATAAGGCTCAACAAGCACCTATGGATCGTGGTAGAAGTGTTAAAGAGGCAGCTAGCTCTAACGGAGTCCAGAATTGCACTTATGCTCTGGGGAGTCAGCAAAATTTAGAAGTTTCACATAATTTGGTCATAGGTATATTGTCCATCTTTTCACACAATATATATGCATTAGTTAACCCTAGTTCTACACGATCATATATTACTCCACTTGTTGCTGGAAAGCTTAAGATAACACCCAAATTATTGAACAAATCATTTGAAGTGTCTACAACAACTGGTGCATCTATTATAACTAGAAGGGCTTATTATGACTATGTAGTAACTGTTTGTGACCATGATACATTGGCTGACCTTATTGAGCTATAAATGGTGGAATTTCACATTATTATGGGTATGGATTGGTTAGGTTCTTGCTATGCCACCGTGGATTGCCGAATTAAGAGAGTGTATTTCCACTTTCCAAATAAGGCAGTTCTTGAATGGGAAGGCAACATAAGGGCACCAAAGAGTAAGCTTATCTCTTATTTTAAGGCTAGAAAGATGATATCTGAGGGGTATATATGTCATCTAGTTAGAGTGAGGGATATGGGGTAGAATCGACAACTCTTCAATCAGTTCCAGTGGAGAATGAATTCATTGATGTGTTCTTTGAAGAACTTCCAGGATTACCTGCAGAACGAGAAGTAGATTTTGGTGTTGACTTACTTCCAGGCACTTAACCTATTTCCATCCCTCCATGTAAAATAGCCCTGGCAGAATTGCGTGAATTAAAAGAGCAGTTAAAAGATTTATTGGAGAAGGGTTTTATAAGACCTAGTGTGTCCCCTTGAAATGCACCAGTGTTATTTGTATGTAAAAAGGATGGAACCTTGAGAATGTGTATCGACTATCGATAATTGAATAGGGTGAAAATTAATAATAAATGTCCCCCTCCTAGGACTGATGATTTATTTGATCTGTTATAGGGCGCCAAATGCTTATCAAAAATTGATTTGAGATCAGGTTATCACTAATTGAGGGTGAAGTAGAAAGTTGTACCTAAGTCTACTTTCAAAACATGCTATGGTCAATTTGAATGTCTTGTTATGTCATTTCGGCTAACGAATGCTCTAGTAGTTTTATGGATCATGAATAGGGTATTCAAGCCATTCTTGGATGTGTTTGTGATAGTATTTATAGATGATATTTTAGTATATTCAAGACCAGAAGAGGACTACGCAAATCACTTACGACAAGTGTTACAGGTTCTTCGTGATAAATAGATGTATGCCAAATTTTCTAAATCTGAATTTTAGCTAAACTTAGTGGCATTCTTGGGTCATATTGTCTGATGAGGGAATAAGGTTTGATTCATAAAAGATAGATGCCGTGAAAGATTGGCTAAGGCCAACGACACCCATGGAAGTCCAGAGCTTCCTAGGGTTGGAAGGTTATTACAAAAGGTTCGTGGAAGGTTTTTCTTCTATTTTTGCACCTCCAAAAAAGTTGACACGTAAGGCAACCAAATTCCAATAGAATAATACATGTAAAAGGAGCTTCCAGGAGTTGAAAAAGAAGCTAACTTTTGTATCTATGCTAGTACTTTCAGAAGGCACCGAGGGGTATGCAGTGTATTGCGATGTTTCAGCAGTTGGCTTAAGGTGCATATTGACACAACATGGTAGGGTAATTATTTATGCATCTAGATAGCTACGACCACATGAGGAAAACTATCCAACATATGATCTTGAACTAGCAGCAGTTGTGTTTGCTCTAAAAATATGGTGCCACTATTTGAATGGGGTTCACATTGATATATATGCTGACCATAAGTGTTTGCAATACATATTTAAGTAGAAAGGCCTAAATTTAAGACAACGGAGATGGATAAAGCCAATAAAGGATTACAACATTGATATACTTTACCATCCGGGGAAGGCAAATCTGGTAGCCAATGCTCTGAGTCGTAAGGCAATTATGAATATTAGTGATCAAGTTGTGCTAATTCAAGGAGTGGCTAAGGATCTACGTCAACTATCTAGTCCGGGAGTCCTCCTTCTTGAGACTTCAAAGAAAGGGGTTGTGCATGATGCTGTGGAGTCTTCTTTAGAAATGGAGGTGAAAGAAAAATAGTTCGAGGACCCTGTTCTACGACAGCTTAAGGAAAAGGTGAGTTAGGTGTATGATAAAGGGCTTTGCGCTTACACAAAATGGAGTACGTTACAGCCAAAATAGATTTTGTGTGTCTGATATTAATGGATTAAGAAGGAGGAGGGCTCTCGATATTCCATCCATCCAGGATCAACTAAGATGTACCATGACCTGAAGTGAATGTTTCGGTGGGGAGGCAAGAAAAAAGACCTTGCAGAATTTGTGGCTCAATGTCCAAATTGCCAACAAGTGGAAGTAGAACACCAAAAGCGAGGAGGTTATATGCAATGTATAGAGCTTCGAACATGGAAGTGGGATATGGTCAATATGGACATTGTTACCAGTTTGCCTCGCTCATTTCAGAAGTTTGACTCTATATGAGTAATAGTTGACAGACTCACAAAGTCAGCAAACTTCTTGGTAGTCAGGAGTGATTATACAGCTGAAGAGTATGCCAAGCTATACCTCAAAGACATAGTCTGGCTACATGGAGTCCAATCTCCATTATATCTGACCGAGGAGCTCAATTCATTACAAAGTTTTGGAAGTCCTTCCAAAGGAGTTTAGGGACACAAGTGAATTTGAGTATAGCTTTCCACCCTCAAACAAACGGTCAAGCAGAATACACCAGTCAAACACTTGAAGATATGTTGCGATCTTGTATATTGGACTTTAAAGGTAGTCAGGTGGACCATTTGCCACTTATTGAATTTGCCTATAATAATAGCTACCACTCAAGTATCAAGGTGGCACCTTATGGAGCTTTCTATGGAAGGAAATGTAGGTCACCGATTGGATGGTTTGAAGTGGGTGAAACCACCTTGCTTGGGCCTGATCTAGTACAACAAGACATGGAAAAAGTTAGGGTAATGCAGCAGCTGCTAGAAACATCCCAAAGTTGTCACAAATCATATACGGATGCTAGAAGGATAGGACTGGAATTCTCTGTAAGGGATTGGTTTTTTTAAAAGGTGTTTCCAACGAAAGGGGTTATGAGATTTGGTAATAAAGGAAAACTGAGCCCATGTTACATAGGTCCATATAAAATTATCAAGAAGTTTGGGCAGGTTGCATATAAGCTAGAGCTATCCCAAGAGCTTTCAATGGTTCATCCAATTTTCCATGTTTTAATGCTTTGAAAATGTATAGGTGACCCATAATGTATCACTTCTATTAAAGACGTGCATGTTACAGAAGATCCCACATATGAAGCAGTACCTATTGTATTTTAGATCGTCAAATTATAAAACTAAAGAATAAAGAAAAAGCTTTAGTGAAAGTACGTTGGAGAAACCAGCAGGTAGAAGAGATAACATGGGAGGCTGAGGACACGATGAAATCAACATACCCTCACTTATTTGAAGCTAATATGAAGTGCAACATGCATAATTAGAGGCCTTAATAGGTATGTGTGTTTGAACGTTTATTGCGTTGAACATGGTTAAACTATCAAATTAAGCTAACATTCAAGGATGAATGTTCCTAACGGGGGAGGATGTAACACTCCATACATTACATGTACTAGTCCTATGCACGTGAAACATGATATGGCTTATCAAATTATCGCCAATTTTTAAAACTGCTTGAATCTCAAATTAGAGGGTGATAAATATGTCTAACGATGAATAGGGTCCAGTGTAAATAAGTTTTGAGTCAAATTGAGGAGACTACGACCCTAAACAAAGTGATAGAATTGAGGTGCATGCAGGACTTAGGAAACTAGCAAGTGATTCACCTACTTGCTTAGCTTAAACTTGCTAGCTAGACGGAGACGAGGCCCAATATTGAATTTGTCCAAGTCCGATTATGTATAAAGTCCGTGTTAAGGATATAACTCTAGCCCATGTTTTATCATCATAAATGGACTGTATTTTCAGCCCAAGAATAATAGAAAAAGGGCCCAAGCCTAGTACAATTTCTTTGATAATTTAGGCCCAAACTAACTAAGAGAAAGGGGGAAAATGGTCAGCAAAGGCCCATCAATTTGGAGCCCATTAAGGCCCAAGTGAAAAGGGAAATTTGGTACTTTAATTTCTTGATAAAATAATGATTAAATGGAAAAGGTAAGTCGGCCAAGTGCTCCTTTAAAAGGGTCTTATAATCAGCTTACTCAAGTCACTTAACTTGAACAAAAAATCATATTATTTTTCCAAGTTCTCTCTCAACTATTTCTTGACTTTACAAGCAGCCACAAAAGACTTTTAGGGTTCTTCAAGAATCCCTACACCTTGAGGGTAAAAGTAACAAAGAATAATTATGTATTTAGTATGGTTTTCTTATGTAACACAAGAGGCTATGCTGATTATACCTTTGCTGAAATTGTTGGACAGTATGTGTTTCAAAAGTTGTTATACATTTTTCTTGTTTATTTGGAAGCTTTTATCTTTTTGGTTGAATTGATTATGAAGGTAGGCTGTTGTTATTAATGATTATTAGTTCTATAATGATGTATAAAGGCTACTGCACCATTTTTATAGTCTGCAAAAGTGAGTTCTTATGTGATATCATAATTGTGCTCATAATAGAAACTTGTGGGCTGATTGATTGAGGACTATGGTCCCACGTCCTCCACCTATTTTGAGGACTGTTTTGAACTATTTTAGGACTTTTTTATGTCTATATATGGTGGGTACTATTTTGTTAAAGTTGGAACAGGTTTGGAATTGTTGACGTCAAAATGTAGCGAAGTGATGTAACGTTACGCCGCCTATTTGTATGTTGTGTAGAATTGTTATGTATTGTGCCTTGTAGGCTATTATAAGACTGTTATAGCACTAAAATAGGCTGCACATGATATGTATATTAGAATGTGTATTAGAAAATACAATTAGGAGCAGAGAGGTTGAAAGAATACGCTCGGGCTTATAATTATCCGCTTGCTATCCATATGTTCTTTTTTTATGAGATTGGCTACCAAGATGTATCTATTGGCTGCTAATGCTAGTTTTATCACCTACTATGTTATAGATAAATATTTGTAGGAAGGGAAGGTCATCTCGAGGTAACAGCTACCAAGATGTATCTATTGGCTGCTAATGCTAGTTTTATCACCTACTATGTTGTAGATAAATATTTGTAGGAAGGGAAGGTCATCTCGAGGTAACAGCGAGGTCGTGCAGCGGGGTATATAAGGCTACTTGATTTCATATTATTTGGCATGAAACATAGATCCTTTCTTGGCACATAAAGGCACTTACCAACTCCGACACAACTATTAACTATGTCTCCACTCTTTTACATGTTCATATGCTCCCATACATCGTCAACTTCAAATCTGCATACATACTTGGATACCAAGATACATGGGTTCATTCTACTAAATAAAGTTCATGTGTTTTTCTATCTCTGATGCATTCCATTATTTGTTTAACCTCCTCCTTCCATTGTGGTGTTGTCTTTTATGATTATTTAAATGTCATAAGTGGTATCTACAGTCCTACAGCTCCAATATTATGACAACCAAAACAATCATCTCAAAGGTAATTGAAAGATAAAGTACACTGCTTATTGATGGTGGCAACCCAAGGGGTGGAAGAATCACCTAGCCAGGGTCAATCCTATCATGGGGGTAGCCAATGGGTTAAAGGAAAAGCCTAGCCAGGGCCGATCCCAATATAGATTTGCCACTGATCAGCTGGTAATTTATATTAAATGTTGTCCACAGATTATACAGTAAAGGTAAAGTAATAAAAAGAACATAAAGTACTTGATCCTACAGTATAACTAAAGGTAGTCTCTTATCCTACACCAGTGCATAGTTTCATTTGAGTTGTTACATCATATACAATATTTTCTTCTTTACATATTCAGTATATTATCTCATACTGACGTCCTTTACGGGGAACCTGCATTTCATGTTGCAGGTATAAGTGCTAGTATATCTTCCTAGTAGGAGCACAAGATATCCAACTGCTGTTACGGAGCTCGAGCTTTGTGTGTCTAGAGCTTACATTTTTGTACTGTATAATTAGCTGAGGCGGGGCCTTTCCCCACCCTTTTCAGATACTCTTCCTTATCTATAGGCTTTATAGATTATGTAAATTAAAGTATGGTCATGTCTCATACTTTAGACATCATGGCCCCAATGGCCTAGCCATATGCATTTTTCTTTTGGCTTGTAATTACTGTTTACTTTCTTAAGGGCATGTTGAAGTACAAATCCCTTATAATATGTATAGAAAGCGCAGGGATACATGTTGGTTCTCCCGAGCCTTATCGGCAATGGGTGCCAGTCCGCCTTAATGGGACTTTGGGTGTGACACCTAGGTTGTCACGACCCAAGCCTAGGGCCCAGATGTGACAAGGTGAATGGGGAATCTGCAGGGACCCTAAATAAGCCTCTTAGCATATTATTACACATCTTTGGTCGCGGAAGCAATAAAACAACAATAAGAGATATAAAAAAAGGAGTATAGGGCTAAGAGACATCCCCACTATCATAGGACATAACAAGCCAATGGCATAGCATTAACATTTCATAGTATTCTAGCAACACCTCTAATACATAGATAGGAACGGAGGCCAAGACAACTTTTTGGGCTCGGCCTCATTGTCAAAAGCATCCAATTAGATAATAAGAGTCTTTACATAGCATAAGAACAAGAGATATTATCCTTGGAGTTGAGGATCACCGAACTTGCTTTGAGAAGATAATACTAGTCATGGGGAGGATGAAGATGGTCGTGAGGAGCTCTGGTTCCTACATGGTAACTCCTGTAGGCATAGAGTATTCATTAGTACATTTGAATTTACTAAGTGTATAGGATGCAATGTAACAAGCGATAAGCATTTAAGGAAACTGCAATATCATAAGCAATGGATAGCTTAATAACAATATGACATATATGAATGATTCTTGAAGTAAAATATTCTTATATAGAACACATTACATATGTAAGAAAAGATCAAAATTATTATGTCATATCCTATTATCCATGGTGATTGAGGCATCAACACCTCAATTTATTGATGGTTATCTCACCCTATCATTCATAATGATTGAGGTATCAACTACTCAATTAGTTGATGGTTGCCTCACCCTACCATCCATGGTGATTGAGGTATCAACCCTTAATTGGTTGATGGTTGTCTCACCCTACTATCCATTGTGATTGAGGCATCACCTCCTCAACTAGGCATGGTCAACTTACAACACTATAAGGTACTTCTAATGAAAACAATACATGTATACCTTCCTTTCATCATCATAAAGTCATTCAAGTCATAGGTCATGCAATGGACCATCAATAGTTTAAGAACCCTAAACTAGACATTTTATCAAACACTTAGTGGGTGTATAATGCTAATGTAAAACCATGCAATTCAAGAGTGAAATCATGCAAGAAAACTTGAAGTAAATCAACCCACCAATATGTGGTCATATCCTCATACAATATACATTGAAAGCCTTCATCAAATCTCAAGATAGATCATGGATTCAAAGCTAAAAACATGCTTAAACAACCACACTTTTATGAAACCCCAACATACTTCATAGTCAAATTTATAGTAAGTAAAACCCATAAGTAAATCAACTTAGAAACATGAAATTTATATTAAAAAGAAAAGAAAAGAAAAAGAAGCTTGGTCACCATGGCTGAAAGGACCCAATGGTTGAAACCCACATACCTTAACTTTGGAGAATTCTTTGAAGAATATTTGAATGGATACTTGAAGCTTGGGTGAATTGCTTGAGATTCGAAATGTGATTTGGCACTTGAATTTGGGGGAAAATATTTGTCCAAGTGTCGGAGAAAGTATTGGAGAATGTCTTGTATGATGCTGTGTTGAAATATGGCTAAATATAGATATTTTTATGCATTGATTTGATTATAAACTATGTTGGGGTTTCCATGAAATGTGGACTGTTTAAGCATGTTTTGAGCTATGAATCTATGTTCTATAATGAGATTTGATAAAGGGTTTTAATATATCTTGCATGAAATTCTTACTAAGTCTTGGTGGGTTAATTTACATAAAGTTTTCTCACATGATTTCACTCTTGAATTGCGTGATTTTGAGCTAGCATTACACACTCGGCAAGTTCTTGATGAAATGTCTAGCTAAGAGTTTTTGAGTTATTGAAGGTCTATTGCATTGCTTATGAGTTAAATGACTTTATGATGATGAAAGGAATGTACATATGTGTTGATCTCATAAGAAGTATCTATAGTATTGCAAGTGATCACACCTTGTTGATGGGGTGCTATGCCTCAATCACCTTGTTGGGAGATGCTAGGCCTGTACTACCATATTGAGGAGTATAAACCTTGACCACCATGTCGGGGGTGCTAGGCCCGTACGACCAGGCTGAGGGGTATATACCTTGACCATCTTGTCGAGGGGTGCTAGGCCTATATTACCATGTTGAGGAGTATATACCTTGACTATCTTATGGGGGGTGCTAGGCCCGTACTACCAATTGAGAGGTAAATACCTTAATCACCTTTCAAGGGGGTGCTTTGCCTTGGATTCCAAGTATTAGATGCTTGGTCTATGATGATGGTATCTTCCTACACATGTACTATATTCTATTCAAGCATTTTTTTTTTTACTTTGAGCATTGATCATGCATGTCATATTATTATAGTACCTCTTATTACCTATATATATGCATTTTGACTATGTTGCTTATCTCTTGTGGCACTGTATCCTACATACTTAGTACATTCAAACATATTAACGTATATTCTATGTCTACATAATATTACCATATAGGAATCGGAGCTCTACTTGATCATCCTCCTCCTCCACGTGGCTAGTACTATCTCTTGAAATAAGCTTGGTGAGTCCTCAACTCTGAGAATAATAGCTATTAATCCTATATTATGTAAAGACTCTTTTCTTTGTTTAGATGTTTATGACTACGAGGGTGAGCCCGAAAAGTTGTCTTGGCCCCCGCCCAATCTATATTAGAGGTGTTGTTGAACAAGTTATGTATTTATGCTATGAGCTTTGACTTCTTTGATAATTTATGCTATGAAAGAGTTCCCTTAGTTCCTTTATCCTTATTTATATTCTCTTGTTGTTGTTTAATTGCTTCCGCGACCAAGGATGTGTAAATGATGTGCTAAGAGGCTTGTTTGGGGTCCCTTTGGGTTCCCATTCGTCATGTCATGTCCAGGGCCTAGGCTTGAGTCGTGACACTATGACTTGTGGATTTTCTTTGGTAGATCCCGGCTCAAAAATCAACCCTTAGTATCTCAAACACGAAAAGTTTATGCAGTTTTGTTCTATCATCTACAACCCATAGATATCCCATGTAGATACCTCCCACACTTAACTAAATTTACAGACTCTATTTTTCAAATCATGTTGCAATTTTATGATTCATCATGCATTCTACGAGTCATAAAGAGCCTTTATACATGCCCCTGACAGTGGTCAAACTTTCACAACTTATGATCCAATGCATGAAACCCAATTACGACTCGTAAATGCATATATCAACGGTCTCGTTGGTCTATAGAAAAAGTCCAGGAACTTGCCAAATTTTAAAATTGATGAATCTCATCTTCAACCACTATTTAGTAGTTGTGGTTTCTTTTGTGACTCATGGTTTCCTCTCGTACAATGAGCACCCATTTCTAGAAAAGTTTTCTAAGTATTGGGCTGGCCTACGACCCTCATTTACGGATAGTATTTTATCTACTGTCCATACATGGCCTTCTTAGAAACTGCCTCACTGATTGATTTTCTACATTGACTTTCTTATTTTGAATTTGTAACTTATAGGGTATTATATTGTTTTCAACTTCCTTTTTGACATTCAGTACACTAATTTCTCAAAGAAATTTCATGAAAAAGACTAGCATTCAGGAGAAATTATAAGAAAATTTTTGTTTCGAGACCTTGTTCTTCATCTTACTTTTAACACATATGAATTCGCATTCATTTTCTAGTATTAGTCTTACTTAGTTTGAGTAATTGATGGCTCTGATAAGGACTTTGGGTTGAGATCCATGGATGATGCTTATGTTAAAAGTAAAAAAAAAAATGAAGAGTATTTTTACAAAGTCACCCTTATTAGGCGTATTTTATGAAGACATCCCCTTTTAGGGGGTATTTGTGGCCTCCTTTTCCTCACCTATGGACTCGGCCCGGCATAGCCCAATGATCCATAATTTAATTGGCGGGTATAACTCACAAAATTTCCCGCTTTTATAGAAAAGTTGAAAACAAAATTCGCACACAAATTGCTGGAAAATGCCGACGTGGCAGCTGTATTCCGTTTCCGTCAATGATTTCCGATGGAAAATCTCGGATGAAGAGTCTTTAAGCGGAGCTGTCGAAGAACCGAGCTTAACCCTACCTCCCCAGCAGCTCCAATCCATGCCCGATCTCTTGCGTCAAGGTACTTGTTTGTTTTCTTCAAAAGTTTCAGTTCTTACTTGGCATTAATCGTTTTGAGATGCAGAAAGTTCGAGATTAGCAGGGAATAGTGATGCAAGTTGTACAAAATTTGCAGTTTTTCGAACTGGATCAGGGAAACCTGTGGCAGTGAAGCAGTCTTCTATATCAAGAGCTCTTTCGATCCTTGGTGATGAAGACAAGGCGGTTTTAGAAACAGGTGTCACATTTTATCCTGAATAATAATCTATTATGTTGAAATTTAATTTTCTTTTCATTTTTCTTAAAAGGTATGTCACTGGAAGTGATTAAAAATACATTATTCAATTTGGCTTCAACATTCACGGCCTTGGGATTTTTTGACCTAAATTGAATTGAAAATTCGATCTTGCATTATTCTGTTTAGATTTGTCAATTTTAGAGAGACAGTGGAGAATGTGAGTCCATATCCAAGTCACTTGACTTTACCAAATTATTGTGCAGGCATGGGAATTGGAAGAGAAAATGGTGTTGGTTTTCAGGAAGCTGTGTTCCAGAAAGGCTCAGGGAAAGCTTTTAATGCTCCAGAGTCCTTTTGTCCTTCTAGCTTGGAGAAACAGTTTAGCATGTCCAACTCGTTGTTCCAGACAGGCTCGGGTAAAGCCGTCAATATATCTTCTACAGGTCTTAATAGGGCCACAGCATTGTTGGGCTTGGAAAGAAATGTTGACCATGAAACATTTCCAGGATCTGGAAAGAAAAATAGAACTTACGATGAGCTCTTTGGTTTCCGGAATTCATTTCCTCTTCTGGAAGTAGAGGGCATTGCTAGCACAGGGAATGTTTCAGCAGCTTCATTGTCTCCGCTTGATGTTAAATTTAACTCCTCAGTTTGTCCAGCAGACGAGTTAGCAGCAGATTTTCTGCATTGCACAGATAAACCTCCTCTAATAAAGTTTCATACTGCTGGTGGTAGATCAATATCAGTTTCCTGTGACGCATTGAAACGCGCAAGGAGTCTTCTTGGAGATCTAGAAGTGAGGTGTCTTGTAGATGAAAAGGATGAGTCTGATCCATTGTTTTCTTTTATGAAAGACCAAAAATCTGTTGACCAGGTCTCCACCAAAGAATTGAATTCTGAAACTCCTGTTTCCCTCTTATCTGCAGCGAAAGGAAGTGGGTCCTCAAGTGTTTTTACATCGCCATTGAGATCAACTTTGTATCACAAGAACTCTTCTGTAAAAACAGAGAATCTCGTTCCAGCAAGTAACTTGATAAAGGAATTTGATGCTGTGGCAAAAGAAAGCACGGCTAGGCTGGACCATATTATTCCACCAAATGGAGAGCCATGCAATAAGAACTCATCAGCTATGGACCTTAGAGAAAATGACATCACTTCAAAACCTAAATTGCTAGAACGTCGTTCCAGGAGTCCATTGGTGGATATCTCAAATAGCATTGGAGCAGGATTTGCAGATAGAAACCAGAACTTTTGTCGGAAGAGGAAACAGGGAGGAAGTTTTGTTTCTCCATTCAAGAAGCCTCGAAGCACCAACGTCATCAACCCTCTCAAACGAAATGATTCCAGTGCTGCTAATGGTATATTCGAAGTTTGTAAGTAGACTCTTTATGGCTTGTCTGGAATCATTTTTGACAGGTTTCTATCATTTAACTAGGGTTCTCAGATTTAGCATCAAAATTACCCTCTCAAAAAGGAAAGGTTTCAGTTCGATATCCATTCCATGTGACACGCTTGTATATGAAGGAGTATCTTGGAAAGCCCTCGTCAATCCTGAGCAAGGTTTGAATGAACCAGAATAATTTGTTTCCTTTGGTTGATGCCTTTGCTTTTGGAAGCTGATGCTTCTTATGTTTTGTGGAGATTCAGCTAGTGAGTTTGCCAGATGATGTGAGAAGGATGAATCCAGCTAGTGCTGAGAGTTATGTGTTCAATGATAAATCTTGCTCAGGTTGCATTGGAGTAGAGTCTTTTTTGGAGATGCTGTCTCAATCAGGAGCTTCCATGCAATATCTTTCTAAAAAGTAATTTTTCTACGCTTCTTTGCAAGAACGTTAAGGAAAATCTTTGGCTGTCAGAATACCTGCTTTTGGAGTAGCTATAATTACCAGAAGCAACCAATTTGTTTAAAGTATTGCATTAAATGATTGTTGACCTGTTGTAGCACTACGAATAGATGTTGGTATTAGTATCCATTAAATTATGCATGTGTCTCTGGCAGCTTTTGTTGAGGCGTACAAAATTATTTGGCTATAGCTTCTGCATTTAGTTCATTATTGAGAGTCTCAAGTGTTAGGTAGTGGAGCCTGATAAAATATTTAGCAACTGTCGCGGTTCAACCTCCGCAGT
>JAABOM020000049.1:846725-863519 GCA_011800125.2 Solanum clarkiae
GGATAAAGTGTACACATATCTTACCACTACCTCTTGGAGATAGAAATGTTTTCAAAAGACCATCGGCTTAAATGTATTAGGCCGAAGTAAAAGAAGAAAAACAATAAATATAGCATAACAGCTAAAACAAAGAGCAATGTAAATTCTACAAGAAAAAAATAATAACAATAGCAATATAATGTGATAATCAAAATGTTACCTTTCTCAAAAAAAATTTGATAATAAAAAAGCAATAACAACACAACTATAATGACACGACTAGTCTTATGACAAAATCTAATTTTCACAATGCAAATCAACAGTCTATCCTACTAGCCTTCTATCCTAATATGCAACCTTCATTCCTTTCTAGCTAAGGTTATGTTGTTGGTAATATGAAGTGAAATCCTGTCTAATCATTTCTCTCCTATACTTTTTCGGTCTGCCCTACCCCTTGGCATTACCCGAAATCCAACTTCTTGCACCTCTTAACTGAAGGCATCGACATACCTCCTCTCCATATGTCCAAACCATCTCAATCTTGCTTCCCTTATCTTATCTTCCAAAAAGGACAATCCCACCTTATCCTGAGTAGCCTCATTTCTATTCTTGTCACTTCTAGCATGCCCACACATTCATCTCAACATCCTTGTCTCCGCAGCATGCATTTTTTTGAACATGTGAGTTTTTAACTGACTTGCGCTCCACCTCATATAACAAAGATTGTCTAACTGCCACACTATCCTTTAAGTTTAGATGGTACTTTTTTATCACACAGTACTCTGGACTTCTAGAGATTTTCCCTGAACGGAGCATAATATGTGATAATGGAGTCCCACACAACCAGACTATCTCTTGAATGCACAATTTTGCATAATCTTCTGCTGAGTTGATAGTTTCACAAGCAAGAAATGAGCAAGCTTCGTGAGTTGATCCACAATCGCCTAAATGAATCATGCTTTTGAAATGAGCGAGATAAACCAGTCACATAGTCAATGTTAATCATCTCCCACTTCCACACTAGGATTCTGATGCTCAACCCTAACCCGTGGGGCAATTCAGACACTTGCTATAACCTCTTGGGCAATTCTGATGCTTACTGTAGAGTTGTGATGCAAGGGTGGTATTCAAGACCACTTAACAAACAATAGTGCAAATGCCAAAGCATAATGGGACAAAGTGGATGCTCAATTGTGTAGTCTCCTATGGTGCTCTAGTGATTCCAAGTTGATGCCTTTGTTTCACAATTCTATGATGTGATATCTCGAATGACCAACTTAATGAAACAAGAATCTGATGAGTCTACTTGGGATAGGTACATGAAGTATGGAGGAATTTCAAACGTTGATGCCAGTCACTACAAACATGAAAAAACAACAAGAGCATGGGCAGACATTGTTTTTAGTTTTTACATTTGTTGGACTCCAAACTACCCATGATTGGGTGCATGAGCAGATTTTAGGCAGTCCTATGATTCCAACAATTGATGGGTTATTTTCTCGTCTACTCATCTTGTTGCGCCTTCTAGTCACAAATTAGTTTCATCACCCAGCATTGACTCCTCTATTCTTGCATAAATCATAGAAAAATGAACACATCAGTCTATGGACAATTGGTTAGGAGGAGGACGTTTTGGGGAACCTCGATCCAAAATTGTCATAAGCTTGGACACACTCGTGACATGTCATAGTTGCATGGTCCACCTCATAGTTATGATCTTACTACTACAAAGGAATATAATGAGTCCCTTCGAAATCACACAAGTAAGCAAACAACTCTACAAGTAGCATCTGTTGCTCAGCCTGATCGACCATCGAATAATTTTCATATTGCTCAAACAAAATACGATGAATTCTCATTATCAAATAAGTAAGCAAATGTCTCCACAAGTAGCTTCGGTTGCACAACTTTGTTGTGGGTAATTGTTTTGCTTGTTTCTCGCAATTTGGTACTCTTGGATTATGAGTTATGGATTCATGTGCTTCTGATCATGTTTCTGGTAACAAATCATTTTTGTCTGATATTGTTTATTCACAGTCTCTTCATAAGGTAACATTAGCCAATAGGATCCAAACAAAACTAAAAGGGGTTGGAAAAGCCAAATCCTTATCTTCTGTCACCCTAGACTCTGTTCTTTATGTCCCTAGTTCTCTTATTTTAATTTGGCACCTGTGTCATTTGACACGAGCCTTAAATTGTGGCATTTATTTTTTGATGATTTTTTTCCCATATGCAAGACCGTAGTACTGGACATATGATTGACACAGGACATGAATCACAAGGCTTTTACTATCTTACCTCTTCAAATTCCTTCACAGCATGCTCTGTTATAGATCCTCCCGACCTAATTCACAAACGTTTAGGACATTCGAGTCTATCCAAACTATGAAAGACAGCGCCTAGTTTGTCTAGTTTACCATATTAGACCGTGAGTCATGTTAACTTGGGAAACTCAACCATGCTACATTTTTACATAGTACTAAGTGTCAGTCAGAGTCTTTTTTTTTAGTTCATATGATATTTGGGGTCCTAGTAGAGTTAGTTCAGCCTTAGGATTTCATTATTTCATTAATTTCATTAGTGATTATTCAAGGTGTACTTGATTTTTCTTGATGAAAAATCCTTTTGAGTTATTTTCTATATTTAAAAATTTCTTTGTTGAAATTCAACATCAGTTTGGTGTTTCTATTTGTACTCGTTGTAGTGATAATGCCTTAGAATACTTATCCTCCTGATTTTAGGAGTTTATGACTCACCAAAGACATCTTGTTTGTATACCCCTCAGGAGAATGGTGTAACAGAATGGAAGAATAGGCATTATTGAGACTGCTTACACTCTTCTCATAAAATCTCATGTTCTGCTGCATTTTTGGGGCGATGCAATCTCGACATCTTGTTATTTAATTAATAGAGTGCCCTCATCTTCTACTTAGAATCAGGTTCCACATTCCATACTATTTCTTGAGTCCAATCTCTGCTTTATCCCCTCCTCATGTCTTTGGGAGAACATGTTTTGTTCATAACTCAGCTCCAGGAAAAGATAAATTAGCCTCTCGTTCTCTCAAATATGTCTTTCTTGGTTACTCTCGAGTTCAAAAAGGGTATCATTGCTATGCACTTGTTCTCCATTGGTACCTTATGTCCGCCGATGTCACATTCTTTGAATCTCAACCTTACTATACATCTTTTGATCCTCCTAATGTCTCCGAGGTCTTACCCATATCGTATTTCTTACCTATTCCGACTTTGGAGGAACCTTCGGTGGCACTACATCTCCACCACTCCTTACTTATCATCATCGTCTGCATCTAGCACTAGTCCTAGATGATTTATGTCATGCGACAAACCCTGCTCTTATTGCAGACTTGCCTATTCCTAGCCAACCAATTGCACTTCAAAAAGTTATACAATCTACTTTAAATGCTAATCCACGTTACACTTTCTTAAGTTATCGTCGTCTCTCATCACCCAATTATGTTATTGTATCATCTTTATCTTCTATTCCCATTTGTAAGACTACAGGTGAAGCAATTTCTCATTCTGGATGGAGATAGACTATGATTGATGAGATATTTGCTTTACATACGAGTGGTACTTGGGTGCTTGTCTGCAGGTAAATCTACTGTTGGTTGTTCTTGGGATTATGTAGTCAAAATTTGTCGAGACGGTCAATTGATTGGCCTAGGCTCGCCTTGTTGTCAATGGGTATACTAAGATACTTGGGCTCGATTTCATAGTGATACTTTTGCTCCCGTGGTTAAAATAACATTTGTTTGTGTTTTTCCATCTGTCTGCTTTTCGTCATTGACCTCTTCATCAGGACATCAAGAATGCTTTTCTTTATGGTGATTTTGCAGAAGAAGACTATATAGAGCGATCACCTAGTTTTATTGCTCAGGGGGAGTCTACTACCCTTGTATGTCCATTGCATAAGTCACTCTATGGTCTAAAACAATCTCCACAAGCCTAATTTGGAAAGTTTAGCATAGTAATTCAGGAGTTTCGCACGACTTGTAGTAGAGTTGATTGCTCTGTGTTTTATCTGCATTCTACACCTAATCTGTGTATTTATTTGGTTTATGTTGATGATATTGTTATCACTAGCAATGATCAAGATGGTATAACTAATTTGAAGCCACATCTCTTTAAGCATTTCCAGGCTAAAGACTCGGCAGGCTAAAGTACTTTTTAGGTATTGAGGTTGCTCAGTCTAGATTGGATATTGTTATTTCACAATGCAAGTATGCGTTAGATATTCTTGAGGAGAAAAAAAGTGATGGGATGTAGACCTATTGACACTCCTATGAATCCGAATGTTAAATTTCTTTTAGGACAGGGGGAGCCACTCAGTAATCCTGAAAAGTACAGATGGCTGGTTGAAAAGTAGAATTATCTCACTCTGACTAGACCTGATATCTCTTTTGTTGTGAGTGTTATAAGTCAATTTATGACTTCCCCTTTTGCTAGTCATTGGATGCAGTTATTCGTATTCTGTTCTTTAAAGTAAGCTCCTGGTAAAGGACTACTCTTCAAGGATCAAGGCCATAAGCATATCACTAGATATACAAATGCTGATTGGGCAGGATCACCCTCTGATAGATGTTCTATATTCGGATATTGTGTTTTAGTAGGAGTAATTTGGTTTCATGAAAAAGTAAGAAATAGAGGGTGGTTGCTTGATCTAGTGCAGAAGCAGAATATCGAGCAATCAATGTAGCAACTTATGAGGTAGTTTAGATCAAACAGTTGTTGAGAGCTAAAATTTGGTGAAATTGGTCAGATGAAACTTGTGTGTGATAACCGAACGACCCTTGATATCGCATCAATCCAGTGTTTCATGGAAGGACATATTGAGATTGATTTCATTTTATTATAGAAAAGATACTCTCTAAAGATATTGTTACAAAATTTGTGAAGTCAAATGATCAACTTGTAGATATTTTCACCAAACCCTCATCGTCCTTTGTATTAATTACATTTGCAATAAGCTTGGTGCATATGATTTGTACGCACCAGCTTGAGGGGGAATGTTAGAACAATGTTAGAACAGGAATAGAAATATATAATCCTTCTTAGAATAGGAATAGGAATAATATATAGTTTCCTACTTGGTAAAGGATTGTATTGTAGTGTCTACAAATAGGCTCTCTATGTAATAATGTTTTGACACAATTCAATAATATTTTTCTTATATTTCTCACAAACATTAAGAACACCCAACTTGCCTTGGCAGATCATAGTGCCATCTCCCCATTGTACAAAAGTCATCATTCCATGCTGATGTATCCCATCTCTGAGCTGAAGAAAAATGGGATCATGATTCTCTTTCTCCTGCACTGCAGCCTCTAAATGTGATTCAGTCTGTTTCTGGATGACTATACCGCCATCTTCGTAGTCCAAGAGTTGGACTCCCAGGTTCGCTAGAATGAAAATATCCTTAGCCATACCTTTTCTATCCCTCTCAAGATACAACATTGGCTTTGCCTCGATGACAGAGAATGTCCATATCATAGTCTTTGAGCAATTCAAGCTACCTGCATTGCCTCAAATTTAACTCCCCCCTACTTAAAGATATATTGGAGACTCTTATGATCGGTTAGACATCCATGTGAACCCCATAGAAGTAATGACACCATACCTTTAGTGCAAAACCACTGCTGCCAATTCTAGATCATGCGCTGCATAGTACTTCTCGTGATTTTTAAATTGCATTGGAGAATAAGTGGCCATCTTACTATGCAGTATTGGTAAACAACCGAAGCCAACCCTTGAAGCATCACTGGACACTATGAATACTTCTGTACCTTATAATAGTGTCGATGCCGTTGTTGAAGTAAATTTGTTTCTCAACTCCTGAAAGATTTTCTCACAAGCCTTTGATCATTGGAACTAAATCTTCTTTTGAGTCAATTTAGTCAATGGTGGAGATATAGAAGATAACCTTCAACAAACCTCTGATAGTAACTTGCTAAGCCCACGAAACTCTGAATCTCCATAGGGGTTGTGAGCCTTGACCAGTTTTTCACTGTCTCAATCTTTTGGGAATTAGCTGCAATACCGTTGTTAGAATTACATGGCCCAGAAACACCACAGTTTTCAACAACTCACATTTAAAGAACTTCGCATAAAACTGATGGTCTTTTAGTGTGTACAACACTACTCGAGATGATCTATCTCTTCGTCAAGGCGTATGCCGCTCACCTCAAGCGCTCCGGCAAGATGGAGCTTCCTGAGTGGATTGACATTGTGAAGACTGGAAAACTGAAAGAGCTTGCCCCATACGACCCTGATTGGTACTACATTAGGGCTGCTTCTATGGCAAGAAAGATCTATTTGCGAGGAGGTATTGGAATTGGTGGATTCCGAAGAATCTACGGTGGTAACCAGAGGAATGGTAGTCGTCCACGCCATTTATGTAAGAGCAGCGGTTCAGTTGCACGTCACATTCTTCAGCAATTGCAGACCATGAACATCATTGACTTTGACCCCAAGGTGGAAGGAGAATCACATCCAATGGCCAAAGAGATCTTGACCAAGTTGCTGGAATAATTACTGCTGCCAATTAAGAGATGAAAATGCAGGCGTTTTATGAATACATGAGCTGTTTTCGATTTATGATTTCCGTTTGGACCTCTATAGATGTAGGGTGTTGTTGAATCTTTTTTTCTTCATGTTTTGCCCTTTTTATCTTTAATCCGGGATTCTTTTGGGATCAGTATGCTAGTTCTGCTGTCTATCTGAATGTTGTTGCCTTAGTTATTTTCTGTGATTGCGTTGAGGTAAATGTCAGTCTTTTTTTTTTTTTAAAAAAATAAAAAAGACCCACTTGTGGGATTCCACTGGGTATGTTGTTGGTTGTTTTGAGGAAAGGCTTGAAGACCCTATTCATAAGGTTCATAAAAGCTGTTGAGCATTAGTCAAGACAAATGAAATCACCAAAAACTCAAATTGACTGTACCCAGTCTGGAAAGCTAATATAGGGAGATATACTTGTTTGAAGATGGATCTTGTGCGAGCGAATAGAGAAACTTAGCCTTTCGATAAGCCCCCAATCCAACTTTATGCTAAAGTTCCTCTGTGACCTTAATTCACATCCAACACATTCCCACACTCAAACCTTGACCTATACCTAGGAACAACAAAAATCTCTGGGTTCAGGTCAAACTATACTCGTCAAATGGTTCAAAACTTAGTATGAAAGTGCGGGGCGTTTCATTTTGCATTCTATTTCAGTGTTTTCCCTGTCACTCATTTTCCTTCTGTCATATCAAGAAATGACATTTTAGGACGAAGTTCCTTTTTGTTAGATGCGCCTACATCAAGGATTGGATGTATTTTCCAATATAACTTCCAACTTTCATATGGTGCCGCTTCAATATTATTTGATATGTTTTATGTATGAATATCTGTGAAATGTACTGATAAAACCTATGTTTGTGAGTTGTGTCGATCTAGACGTAGTAGCATTGTGGAGGGAGTAGTCTCAGAATCTCAAAGAGAAAAGAGAGAGGCCTACATTGGAAGTGACTATGAAAGTAAAGAAGGGGCAAGGATTTTGCGAATACTTGAGAGTGCTGCAGAACCAGAGCTTCTGATGGCTGAGATGACTTCAGAGCAGTTGAATTTATTTTCATCCTATCAAGCTAAGTTGGAGGTATGTTCATCTCCACCTGCTTTAGCCATAGGAGGCTAGTCATGATCCCCTTTTTGTCATTTTCAGGCATTGAGGCAGTCTGACCTGCAAAAATCTCTTGAAAAAGCTTTGCAAGCTGCTGGACTTGCTGAAAGAGACGTCACTCCATTTATGCGAGTGAGAGTTGTTGGATTGATTAGCAAAGGTACACCATTGAAGTGCTGTCCAAAGGAAGGCTTAATTACAATATGGAATCCTACTGAGGAACAGGTATGAAATTGGGCTTTAATGTCCTCTTGGTTATCTGATTCTGCACTGAAATCTTTTTCTTTAACCTTGTATCCTTTCATTATGCCAATATGTTTCTCAAATGTGTACTAATATGATCTCTAACTGATTTGCTGTATAGCAATGTGAGCTTGTAGAGGGTCAAGCTTTTTCTGTTACAGGGCTTACACCGATAAGCTCAGACTCTAGCACCCTTTACTTGCAAATGAAAGGATCCACAGCCAAATGGCTACCTTTGTCTCCTGTAGCAGTTGAGCATTTTGAGTAAGTATCTGCTGTTTTCATGCTTTTACTGCACAAATTATACATCTGATACCTGTTCCTGCAGGGACTTTTTCTGTCCTCGCCAATCAGTTTCGTTGAGTAAATTGGGTGAAGTTCCTATGTCCAGGTTGGTCTTGGTGGTAATATCTTAGAGTCAACACTAGGCTCCTGAAGTGAGAAGCTTTTTTTTTTTTTTAAAACTTATTTCTCACCTGGTTTCACTCAGGGAGTTTGATATTGCTGCGGTGGTGGTTTTTGTGGGGCAGCTTTATACAGAAGCTCATCAAACAAAGCAGTGGGTATTTGTGGCTGATGGATCCAAAGCTATGTTGGATTCTGATGAAAAATCAGAAACCTTGATGGCCATCAGTTTTACCTCACCACGCATAGGAACTGATTCATTTGCACCAATAAACTCCAACCTTGTAGAATCCACGGTGCGTGTGGATTAAAATAAGCAGTATGTGATTTTCCGCATAACCACCTGTATTGAACCTCTGATTTTCTGGAAGCTACTTATTGTGTCTTTATTATCCTTCTTTTTTCTAATTATTGTTATTCATAAAACCTTCAGAAAAATCCTCTTCCATACAGCCATAGAGGATATGGTGATATACCATTAACTAACAAATAGGTCTGTTGCTTAAAGGCATCTGGGGCAGGGTTGTTAGTACTGCAAATTTTATAAGCTGTCGCTTTTTCTCTTATGGACTTTGCATGTATCCCATCCTGAATACTATGTCATTGGGGCACCCACAGTCCCGATTAATGAATTAAAGGGTTGTACTGTAAAGTAAAACTCAAATGTAAAGTCTGGTGTTTCTCTTATTTGCACCTAGCTGAAATTGCAGGTTTGTTTTTGCAATGTCATCAAGAGAGCAAGAGATAATGTTAATAACCTCTGGGTAGCCGAAGCGACCGAAAATTCAACCTATTATTTGAATTATGATCATCCACATTGTTGTCATCTAAAGGATGCTGGTGCTTCTGCTGAAAGATGGGCAAAGATATCTGGCTTGGTATGTGTGCTGGTATATGGTCATGGCATTACATATTAGCTGCATTTTTCAAACTAGTATTCTTCCTTTATGCAGAGGCTTGACAAGCTTAGGCGAAGAGTTGTATCTATAATTGCCTGATGTGGAACTTAAGCAAGGAAAAACTGGTAACAATTTGTCACTCCAGCTAAAGAAGACGATTGACATAGTGAGACCTATTTATATAATCCTTATCCCAGTTGTCATTTATCTGCAACTTGATGGATATCAGTCGGTACGTCATCAGATAATTTTAGAAAGTTCTAAATTCTAATAATACAAGACATTAGCCATGTTAAATAACTGAATTTTAAGCAGTGCATTTTAGTTGATCAGTTTTGCTAGTAGCCTTAATATGCTACGAATGTCCTCATCCTCGTATATAATCACCAGAGTCAATATGTCGACAAATTACTAACCTTTCTCTTCTGTTGCTTACGCATCTTGTAGGCTAAATGATCCTGCCAACATTAGCTTTTCCTGTGGATGAATGGGATGTTACTGCCACTAAAACAAAACAATTAAGTTGTCTTCAGCAATTAACGTGTTTGTTGGATTTGGTTTTTGTCATCTCAGCACCAATCTATGTTCACATTTTGTGTTTAGACCCAATTTGATGGTTTTTGAGGATATAGCTACATTTACGTAAAATGCAAATTATCTTATTGTTACAAATCATTAAGGTTTGATCACTCTACGTAGTAAATTGGGTCCAATGGTGCAGGTCATGTTGTTCACTGAAAAATGACAATTGAATTTTTTATGTGGTCGAAGACGCATGTATTAAATTAACTTTGATAAGTCTATTAGTAATTAAATAACATAAATGATCTTAATGATGGTTGATATGAAATATTATCATGATCCAAGTTAGACTCTAGTTGTGACATGACTGAAAACTCGAAGGACTCTAACTAAGTCCCTTAGCATATTAAACATACATGAGACAAATTAAAAGCAACAAGAAAACCATGAAATAGAAGGTGAGTCTCAAAAAAAATAAATGAAAAGAAAGCTCAAGTGAAATCCCAATTAAATGGGTTTACAACTGTAGTGTCTAAACATGATCACACATGGGGGAGTAGAACAATCCCTAGCTCCCTCAAAAAGTAAAGAAGTTCAAATACAACATGAAAGGTAAACTCAAATGGCTTGTCCTTGAAGCATGAGGACTTACCAATTGAGCAAACAAATCTCCAATCTAGACACAGGGAGGATGAGGATGATTGTTAGATCTTACATTATAATACAATGTGGATAAGAGAAAGTATGTTTTAGTACTTTGAATGTACCAAATATGTGAGCAATACACATAATATAAACATGCAATAGAGTAGGACATGAATCGTGAGATGCAAGACCAATGATTAATTAAAGACATGAAACATAAATCATTTGAGCACAAAAGATGGTCAATGCATCAAAATTATAATAAAGGCTTAAAAGTAAACTTAGTTGTTTTGTGGGATATCAACCTCAACTGACAATAATACCATGCAGGCTATAACATGGAATTCAATGCAAACTTCTACATAGAGCAAAGAGGGGTTACTTGCCACAGTAGACTCCGTGAGAACATCTTAACATCATGAGCTATGTGTGGATTCACTAGCTAGCCAACAAGGCAATCTACAGGGGCATGTAGTTTGGAACTAGGGCTTGCTACTAGAGATTTCCTAACCAAGTTTCCACCACAAGGTTCTCTCGATGATGAGTCAAATCCTAATGGAATAGAAATCATAAGTAATTAAGTATATCATGGGAAAAGTCAATATTTAATTATCTATCCAATTCATAAATTATCATTTATAAAGTATCCCGTTAAAACATTTGATTCACTCGATGTGAGAATTTCCTTTCAACACCTTGAATTGGTGAGTAAGTGAGAAAACCCCACAAACATTCATAATGTCACTTCCAAATTCCCATTAAGGCGGACTGACACCCGTTGCCAATGAGGCCTGGGAGAACCAACTCGTGTCTATGCACTTTCTATACATATTATAAGGGATTTCTATATTCTACAGGTCTTTAAGAAAGTAAACAGTAATAACAAGCCAAACGGAAATGCATATGGCTAGACCGTTGGAGCCATGGTGTCTAAAGTACGAGATATGACCACACTTTAATTTACATAGTCTACAAAGCCTCTGGATAAGGAAGAGTACCTGATAAGGGTCAGGACAGGCCCAACCTCAGCTAACTATACAATACAAAAATATAAGTTCTAGACACACAAAGCTCCGAAGTAACATGAAGCTTGGTAACAACATCTGGATATCCTGTACTCCTACTGGGTAGATCTACTAGCACCTGTACCTGCAGCATGAAATGCAGGTCCCCCGTAAGGAACGTCAGTACGAGATAATGTACTGAATATATAAGGAAGGAAATACCATATATGAAGTAACAACTCAAATGAAACTATGCACTGGTGTAGGATAAGAGACCACCCTTAGTCATACTGTGGGATGATGTATTTTATGTTCTTTTTATTACTTTACCTTTACTGAATAATCTGTGGACAACATGTAATATAAATAACCAACTGATTAGTGGTAAATCTATATCAGGATAGGCTCTGGCTATGCTTTTCATTTCACCCCTTGGGCTACCCCCCGTGATAGGATTGACCCTGGCTAGGATATTCTTCCACTCATCGGGTGCAAACCCATCAACAAGCAATATACTTTATTTATAAATTACTTTTGAGATGATTCTTTTGATGATCATAATATTAGAGCTGTAAGACTGTAGATACAATATATGATATGTAAATAATCACAGAATATAACACCACAATGAAAGGAGTAGGTTACACAAATAATGCAATGCATTAATGGTAAAAAAAACACATTAAGTTTATTTAGTAGAACGAACTCATATATCTTGGTATCCAAGTATGTATGCAGGTTTGCAAGTGACTATATATTGGAGCATATGAACATGTGAAAGAGTGGAGACATGGCTGTTTGTTATGTCGGAGTAGATAAGAACCTCTATGTACCAAGGAAGAACCTAGGGTTTCATGCCAAGTAATACGAAATCGAGTAGACTTACATACCTCGTTGTACAACCTCGCTATTACCTCGAGATAACCTTCCTTTACTCCAAGTATTAATCTACAACATAGTAAGTGATAAAACTAGCACTAGCAACCAATAGATACATCTTGGCCACCCAATCTCATAAAAAAATAACTTACTGGCAACACGTGGATAATTATAAACTCGATAGTATTCTTTCAACCTCTCCGCTCCTAATCGTATTTTCTAATACACATCTCATATACATATCACATGCAACCTATTTTAGTGCCATAACAGTATTACAACATAACAATCCTACATAACATACAAATAAGCGGTATAATATTACATCACTTTGCTACATTTTGACTTCGACAATTTCAAACCTGTTCCAACTTTAACCAAACAGTCCCCACCATATATACACACAAAAACATTCATAAAACAGTTCAAAAATTGTCCTCAAAATAGGTGGAGGATGTGAGACCATAGTCCTCAATCAATCAGCCCACAAGTTCCTATTACGAGCACAATTACGATATCACACAAGAACACTGTAAAAATGGTGCAGCAACCTTTATACATTATTAAAGAAGCAATACTCATTAATAATAGTAGCCTTTCTTCATAAACAATCCAACCAATAAGAGAAAAGCTTCTAAATAAACAAGAAAAATGTATAACAACTTTTAGAACACATGCTGTCCAAAAGTTTCAGCATATACCTAACCAACATAGTCTCATGATTTTAATGAAGAAACCTTACTAAACACATAACTATAATAACTTACCTTTACCTTCAAGGTTGAGTGCCTCCTTAAGAACCCTAAAATCTTCTTTTGGCTGCTTTACAAAGTTAAGAAAGCATAACAAAGAACCTTTGTGAAAGCTAAAATTTTCCAAATCTAAGAATGAGTAAAAGGTGCTGCTTTTAACCCCTTTTAAAGGATTACTTTTTCTGAATTTGTTTTGCATTTTAGGCCTTATTTTATCAATTTAGTAATGTACCATTTTCCCCCTTTCACTTGGGCCTTAAGGGGCTCTAAATTGATGGGCCTTTGCTGCTAATGTTTTCTCCTTTCTCTTAGTTAGTTTTGGCTTAATTCACCAAGTGAGTTTTGTTGTACTTGGGTCCTTTCTCTATTATCTAGGGGTGATAATATAGCCCATTTATGACACTAAAGCATGGGCTAAAGTTACACCCTTAACACAGACTTTATTCATAATCAGACTTAGACAAATTCGATGTCGAGCTTCGTCTTTGTTTAGCTAGCAAGTTTAAGCTACGCAAGTAGGTGACTCACCTGCTACCTTCCTAAGTCCTACAAGCACCTCACTTCTATCACTTCATTTAAGGCAACACTCTCATTGATTTGACTTAAAACTTGTATACACTCGACCCTCCTCAGCGTTAGATGTACATATCGCCCTCTAATTTGATATTCAAGAACGTTTAAAAATAGGAGCTAATTTGACCAAGCTATATCATGTTTCACATTCATAGGACTAGTAGATGTAATGTGTTGGGTATTACATCCTCTCCCCTTTAGGAATATTCATCCTCGAATGTTAGCATAATTAGATAGTTTAACCATGTTCAACGCAATAAATGTTCAAACACACATACCTATTAAGGCCCCCAATTCTTCATGTTGCACTTTCTCCTTAGCTTCAAATTAGTGAGGGTATGTTGATTTCATCACGTCCTTATCCTCCCATTCTGCCTGCTAGTTCCTCCAAAGTACTTTCACTAAAGCTATTTATTTATTCCTTAACTTTTTAACTTAATGATCTAGAATAGCAATAGGTACCTCTTTATAGGTGAGATCTTCTTTAACCTGCACATCCTTAATAGGAGTGATATGGGATGGGTCGCCTATGCATATTCTTTTTTGAACCATTGAGACATGAAAAACTAGATGAACCATTAAAAGCTCTAGGGGTAGCTCTAGTTCATATGCAACCTGCCCAAACTTCTTAATAATCTGATATAGCCCTATGTAACATGGGCTCAGTTTTTCTTTCTTACCAAATCTCATAACCCCTTTTATTGGAGATACCTTTAAGCATAGACAATCCCCTACTAAAAACTCTAGTCCTCTCCTTCTAGCATTCGCATATGATTTGTAACAAATTTGGGCTGTTTCTAGCCACTGCTGTATTACCATAACTTTTTTCATGGCTTGTTGTACTAAATCTGGCCTAAGCAAGGTGGTTTCACCCACTTCAAACCATCCAATTAGCGACTTACATTTCCTTCCATATAAAGCTCCATAAGGTGCCATCTTGATACTTGAGTGGTAGCTACTATTATAGGAAAATTCAAGAAGTGGCAAATGGTCCACCTAACTACCTTTAAGGTCCAATGCACAAGCTCGCAACATATCTTCAAGTGTCTGAATAGTGCGTTCTGCTTGACTATTTGTTTGAGGGTGGAAAGCTGTACTCAAATTCACTTGTATCCCAAAACTCCTTTGGAAGGACTTCCCAAAACTTTCCAGTGAATTGAGCTCCTTGGTCAGATATAATGGAGATTGGGACTCCATGTAGCCTGACTAGCTCTTTGAGGTATAGATTGGCATACTCTTTAGTTGTATAATCACTCTTGATTGGTAAGAAATATACTGACTTTGTGAGTCTTTCAACTATTACCCATATGGAGTGAAACTTCTGAGATGAGTGAGGCAAACCGACAATAAAATCCATATTGATCATATCCCACTTCTATGTTGAAAGCTCTACAGATTGCATATAACCTCCTGGATTTTTGTGTTCTTCTTTCACTTGTTGGCAATTTAGGCATTGAACCAAAAGTTCTGCAAGGTCCTTTTACATGGCTCCCCACCAAAACATCCCCTTCGGGTCATGATATATTTCAGTTGATCCTAGATGGATGGAATATCGGGAATGATGGGATTCTTCCATTATCCTCCTCCTTAATCTATTAATATCAAGCGCACATAATCTATTTTGGCATTAAAGTACACCATTTTGTGTAAGGGCAAATCCCTTTATCGTACCCTGACTCACCTTTTTCCTTAAGCTGTCATAGAATAGGATCCTCAAACTATTTTTCTTTCACCTCTATTACTAATGAAGACTCCACAACATTATGCACAACAACCCCTTCCTTTGAAGTCTCAAGAAGGCGGACTCCTAAACTAGCTGGTTATCGTAGATCCATAACCACTCTTTAACTTACCATAGCCTAGTCACCAATATTCATGATTGCCTTACGACTCAGAGCATCGACAACCACATTTTCTTCCCCTGGGTGGTAAAGTATATCAACGTCATAATCCTTTCTTAGCTCTAGCAATCTCCGCTATCTTAAGTTTAGGTCTTTCTGCTTAAATATGTATTACAGGCTCTTATGATAAGTATATATGCCAACGTGAACCCCATACAAATAGTGGCACCATATTTTCAAAGAAAATACAATCGTTACTAGCTCAAGATCATGAGTTGGTTAGTTTTTCTCATGTGGTCATAGTTGTATAGATACATAAGCGATTATCCTACCATTCTATGTCAGCACACACCCTAAGCCAACTTCTGAAGCATTGCAATACACTGCATACTCCTCAGTGCCTTCTGGAAGTACTAGCACAGCTGCAAAGGTTAGATTCTTTTTCAACTCCTGGAAGCCCCTTTGACATGCATCATTCCATTGGAACTTGGTTGCCTCATGTGTTAATTTTGTTAGAGGTGTAGAAATAGAATAAAAACCTTCAACGAACCTTTTATAATAACCTGCCAACCCTAGGAAGCTCCGAACTTCCGTGGGTGTCGTTGTCCTTGGCCAATCTTTCACAACCTTTATCTTTTCTGAATCAACCCTTATTCCCTCATCAGACACAATATGACCTAAGAATGCTACTGAGTTAAGCCAAAATTCACATTTAGAAAGTTTGGCATACATCTGTCTATCACGAAGAACCTGTTACACTTGTCGTAAGTGATTTGCTTGGTCCTCTTCTGATCTTGAATATACCTAAATATCATCTATAAATACTATCATGACCACATCCAAGAATGGCTTGAATAACTTATTCATTAGATCCATAAAAATAGTTGGTGCATTCGTTAGCCCAAATGACATAAAAAGAAATTCAAAGTGAACATAGCGTATTCTGAAAGAAGTCTTAGGTATGTATTTGTCCTTCACCTTCACTTGGTGATAACATGATCTCAAATCAAATTTTGAAAAGCATTGGCTCTTTATAACTTGATCAAATAAATCATCAATCCTGGGGAGGGGGTATTTATTCTTAATGGTCACCCTATTCAATTGTCGATAGTCGATACATATTCTCAAGGTTCTATCCTTTTTACGTACAAATAAAACTGGTGCACCCCAAGGGGACATATTAGGTCATATAAAACCCTTCTCCAATAAGTCTTTTAACTGCTCTTTTAATTTACGCAGTTCTTTTGGGGCCATTCCAAATGGAGGGATGGAAATAGGTTGAGTGCCTGCAAGTAAGTTGTAACACCCCACACCTTATACTATACCACTAATACTATACAAGTGAAATATGACATGATTTGGTTAAACTAGCAC
>JAABOM020000049.1:863619-875318 GCA_011800125.2 Solanum clarkiae
CTTGGACAAATTCGACGTCGAGCCTCGTCTCCGTTTAACTAACCAACTTAAGCTAAGCAAGTAGGTGACTCACCTACGTGCTTACTAAGCACCTCAATTATTTTACTTCATTTAAGGCTATAATTTCCTTAATTCACCACAAAACATGTATACCCTCGATCCGTTTAAACGCTAGACGCACATATGGCCCATTAACGCGAGATTCAAGCACTTTTAAAATTTAGCGTCAATTGGTTCAAATCATGTCATGTTTCATTTGAATTGTGCCAATATTGTAAGGTGTGGGTATTACAAATTATTTGTGCTAAATAACTAGCAGTTGTTTAAATATCTGTAAGTTATTTAGGCTGATAGTAATTTTTAAAAAGTAAATATTTGAATACATACTATTTTTCACTAGTAATAATAGAAAAAGAAAAACTTACATTTGAACTTGAAGGGTCAACGTTCTTGTCTTGTAAGCTTTGTTTCTTCTTTCGGATTGCACATTAACTTCTTCTTGCTCTTCTTTATTGTCTTTTCACTTTTTCCTTCACTTTTTCTTTCTTCTTCACTTTCTTCTTCACTTGCTCTTTCTTCTTCGCTTTCCTTTTCTTCTTCACTTTCATTACTTGCTTCTTCAATTTCATCTTCGTTTTCTTTTTCATTTTCAGTTTCAGTTTCATTTTCATTTCCTTCTTTAGTATCATTCTCATTTTCTTCTCTGGTCGAAGAAAATTCCTCTTCCAAGATTCTCGCCCTTTTTCTAGGCCTTCTTTTATAACCGCTTGATAGTTTTTTGTTGTCATTTTATCTGCACATATATAAATCTTTTCAACAATATCACTATTAGAATAATTAAATTATTTTTAAAATTAAAAATTAATTCTATAAACAATAATAGATTGTTTAATGCCAATAATTTTGTATAAACAATAACAATAGATTATATAATATAAACAACAACAGTTTGTTTGATATTTATTTACATAATAATAATAGATCATTTAATACGAACAACAACAGATTGCTTAATACATATAACAATTGTTTACACAATAATAAGGCTAGTTGTTATTGCTATATTTGTATTATAACATATTATAATATATTTTCAAATGTTATCAAGAAATTAATGTCAAATTGAGGTTATAGTATAAACAATGCTTCGTTGCTTAAGCAATTGACTGTTGTTTATGGTAAACAATCATATTTTGATTTACACTATAAGTATTGATTTAAATAATAATAATATATAAAATCATTAACTTTTCACAATTGTGAAATTATTATCAAGCAATAAGTTGTTTATTAGTATAATCAAAGAATTTGTTATTAATCATGACCAAATCAGTATATTGAAATAACCATCCTTTGAAAGACTTTTTTTTATCAAGATGTGTAAATATATTTACAAATGTGACCAACAAATTAATGTCCAATTGAGGTTCTAGTATAAACAACTCATAGTTGCTTAAACAATTGACTATTGTTTATGCTAAACAATCATATTTTGATATACACAATCACTAGTTATTTATGTATTTTATATGAGATATGATTTTATAAGCAAATAAAACTACAACAAAAATTAATTTAGATAAAAATATATAAAATCATTAACTTTTCACAAGATGTGAAATTATTATCTAGCCAATTTTCTCCTAGTAAGTTAATGTTCTATATGATTAAATTATTTATTAGTAGAATCAAAGATTTGTGATTAATTATGATCTAATCAATATATTAAAATTAATCACTTTTTGAGAGACTTTTTTGTCAAGAAGTATCAATATGATTTCAAATGTGATCAATACATTAATGTCCAATTGTTTTTCTAGTATAAACAATTCATAGTTGTTTAAACAACTTACAGTTGTTTAAACAACTTGCTAAACAATTATATGTTGATCTATACAACCACTAGTTGTTTATCTATTTTATTACCCATTGAAAGACTTTTTTTGTCAATATATATCAATATGTTTTCAGATATGATAAATAAATTAATATCTAATTGAGGTTCTCGTTTAAACAACTCTTAGTTGTTTATACTAAACAATCATCAGTAAACAACTTGTATTTATATAGGCACTCATGTTCACATGTAAACATCACAAAGGCTTGATTTAGTCACAAATTAATCACCTTTTGAAAGATTCTTTTTATCAACATGCACCACTTTAGGTTTTAGTACAAACAACTATTAGTTGCTTAAACAACTACCTATTGTTTATGCTAAACATTCATATTTTGAACGACACAATTATTAGTTATTTATCTATTTTAGTTGCTTAAACAACAAACACACATAAATAACTTGTAATTATTTAAACAACTTCTTAAAAAAGTATGATTAAATAAATAAATAAATTACCTTCAAATAGTGAAGTGAAAAAAAGAAAGATGAGGAAGACAGAAAGACAAAGAGACAACCTTCTTGCTTATCTTGTGTACCTGTGAAAGGAAGAAAAGAAAGAAAAAGATGAAGAGAAAAGGAAATTCTTTGGCAGAGCAAAGAGAAGACAAGAGAATGGAGAAGAAAAAAGATGACTTTTTTGAGAAGCAATTCTAATCATTAGGCGAACAGAGTTTTTAGTTATTTTTGTTTATGAGTTTTTACTTTTTAATTTGATCCCAAACTTTTAAATATTTCAATTTAACCCCCATTAATCCATAATTAAAATATTAATATTAAAAAAATAAAAAATAATATAAAAATCCTTTTTATTCTATTCAACACTTGAATGTCCCTTTTATGTATCTTTTAAATATTTTAACTCATCAATTATAGTAACTTATAATATCTTTTATGTAATTTATAAATATATAAACTTTATTTTTTAAAAATTTAAAAATTTCATAAATAAATTCAAATCAAATTGAAATTATTAAACTCTCAAAAAATAAAAAATACTACATGAATAGAGATAAAGAAAGTTATTTTTGTATCTAGTCGGTGCGACGTGGTAATTCTTAAGAGAGGCGGACCCGTCCTATACAAACAAAACTTGCCACTGGAATGCCGCTTTGAATGGTTCAGTCCTGCATCGGCCGACCATTATTTTTAGTGTTCGGTACCATTGTTGCTGTTGCCACCAGGGCTAAAGGTTCTTCCGTTTTCTCCCTGCGAGCTATGGACAACACCACGCCCTTGATAAGGAAGGCTCCGCCGGCCCCAAAGAAAGTGAAGCACGAAATGGAGTTGTTTGGGGACGTTAGAGTAGACAACTACTACTGGCTTCGTGATGACTCTCGCTCTAACCCAGAACTCCTCTCTTACCTCCACGAAGAAAATGCTTACACGGATTCTGTAATGTCTGGTGCGTTTGATGCCTAATAGTTATACTCCAATATTTGTCATTATCTGTTTCAGCATTTAAAATGTATCTTTCCAACTAGAGAGAAGATAAAGAAAACTTACTGCCAGAATAGCATCAACAAGCAGCAGGTCGCCCCAAAAATTTGAGGAGGAGAATGAGTAATATTTCAAACTTAGGGTTTTGATTTTGTGTCAATAATTCCATTCCAACACTTCAAAATTTTTATTCTCTATTTGACTTTGGAATGGATCTAGTTCACTTGGATTTGTTGCTCCTTACTTGGTTGGTAGGGGGTTCAAGCATTGCCCACATCTAATATTTCAAATGATAAAGGCTCACAGCTCAAATTGTTTATAATGCATGATAATTCCCTTATTTCCTTTTTACACACTATGAGAAATAGTCTCTTTTCCCTCGTTTGTTTTTGATGCACCCATGAGCCTCCTAGTTGTATAGAAGGTTGACGCCTTTCGTAAAAAACCATGTCATTTTGTAAGATTTTCTACTTTTGGTGTACTTCTTGTATACAAGCACACTTTGTCCTTAGAGAATTTATTATTTCAACCCTTGTGTTTCAAATGGTGTTATATATATATTTTAAAGTTTCTAACAACAACAACAACAACAACAACATACCCAGTGGAATTCCACAAGTGGGCTCTGGGGAGGGTAAAATGTACGCAGATCTTACCACTACCTTATCGAGGTAGAGAGACTGCTTCTTGGGGACCCTCATCTCAAAAACATATTTTAAAGTTTCTTGACGAAGAAAAAGTCTCGTTACACCATTTTGATTAACGTAAATTTGCCCATGCATTATTACTTTATTAAAAAAAAATTGCCCCTACATTTTGTTACTTTTGTTCATGAAATATGTAGATTATAGTACTCTTTAGTATTTTAGCTCATGGTATTGAAATGTTTATGAAACATAAATTCTATAGATTTGAATGTCAGTTTAGATCAATTTAAAAGTTGATCATATTTTATAGGTAAAAGTTTGTAACTTAATACTGCTAGTATGGTAGCTAACACCATTCTTTAACTTCTCTTTTTTTGAGTTATTCTTTGATTATTCATAATATTTTTTGATTTTTTGATATTGGAATTTAGTCCCATGTCCATGAACTAAGGATGTCTTTGGATGAATGGATTTAGTCATCGTATTTCAGATTCGTAGAATTAAATGCCTTGCAACCTTTTGGATATTAGTGTCATTCAAATGTATATGACGTGCTACCAACACATGACCATCTAAACCTTGCTGTGCGAACCAAAATTGAGCACACCTTCATTAACACATAAGGAATTCATTTTTAAGGTTGTAAGGAACAACACTAAGTTTGAGATAAAATGACCCCCCATCACTTTCCCAAGGATATTTTAGCTTTTTTTTTTTTTGAATACAATTACTTTCCAAAAGTATTTTTCCTTATTAGAACTTATTGATATGCCAAATTACACCTCGTTTAAGAAGAATAAGCGATAGCTGTCAAATATAAAACTCAACCAGAGTTGAGGTCGATCCCAAATTGAATGCGGTTGCAGTTACATTAATTTATAATCACTATTTTTAGGAAACAAAAGTGCATAAAGTAAAGGGGGATTTTAGTTTTAATTAATCAATGTTTAACCAAAAACGAATGTTGAGGAAGGCAGACTTATATATGAGAAATCCTAGGACTGTGTTCCCCGTGATGTCGCAACTCCGTAGGTATATCGTACTAGTAACTATCTCTCAATGCTTAGGATACAAACTCTAACAAGTTATGGACACTTTAACGCCTCTCGGCTCTATTAGATGAATTTTACTTTTCACCTCTCGATCTTAGAGTGTGTGCATTACTAACCCTTGTTTTTATGATCTCAGATAACTATCCCTTCTCTGGCTCAAGTTATTAGATAAATAAATTAGCATTCGAATTTCTGTTGTTGTTATCTTTTCCTAATTAAAACTTTGAATTCAGGCTAGTCCTAATGCGTGCACTCGTTTGGATGACAACTAAACCGAAGAAAACAACAATACATGCATTCACATTGATCGATAATTATATCATACTTAACTTACATTGTTACTTTGTCATGGTTCCCACAACCCCAGTTGTGGTGTTTGGCTACCCATGATCATAAGAATAATCTAAGGAAAAAATTTATAATTCAAGCAAAAATTACTTACAATAATTAAATAACCAAAACACGAATCAAACGAATGAACAAAAGATTTGGAATTGATTAGTTCATAAAAAATATTGCTCAAACTCATTCTAAAGCCTTCGTAAACTGTTCTTTTAATACCCAGATTGCCTAACGTAATAAAGAAACCTAATGTGTGCTATTTATAAATGTAGAGAACCCATTCCTAGTCTAATTGGAAAAGCTGGAGTTGGCGTGCTTTGACGATCCACTTCACGAGTCGTGGTCATCTTCATGGACTGTACAAAGGTTCGTGGTTTCACTTAGCCAAATGCTGTTCCAGTTCTTCAGCTTCTCGATACATCTTCACGGTCGTTCAAACTCACCACGATTCGTTTATAGATTCATAGACCTTCATCATTCAAGCTCTTCATCACTCTCTACGGCCACCACCATGCCTCGTACACTATTTCGTGGTGTTTGCCTTGGGCAATATTTCTCCAACATCATCTGCATGACAGAGACCACGACTCGTGGTACTCACCACACCTCGTATAGTGGCTCTTGGTACTACACTTAGTAGCTTTTCCAGTTCTTTTGGTTCCTTGGCACTCTGTCACCTGTTTCCCTTTCCCTACACATGTACCTCAATACACATCATATTCACAAAACATGCTGGAGAATTCACAATAATTCCTCGTTTTAAATGTTATCTTCGTCGTACATTCGCGACACATCAACACCCTCAACTTAGTATCGTTGCTTGTCCTCAAGCAATAAACACGTTGAACAACCAACTCTAAAAACCCAATGACTCCTTTGAACTATGCAACATCTGGTCATCAAACATACACATACCTTTAAACTTCATTTTCCGTTTAAATTCACCCCCTACTATCATTACCTAGATGGTTCAATTAACTCGCTGGGTGCCAAGGATGACATTGCCACACTAATGCTTGATCAGGTGTCAGTAACCATAGTCCTAAACTCGACATAGCTACATGATAAAGCACAATAACATGCCCTTACCTGAAAGAAGTCCTGTCCACACATATTTAGTCAACATAGGGACAAATACTAATACAGTCACCCCCAAAGAAGTTAGAACCATGCAAGTATATAGACCATAGGCTTGTCCTTATTTTCTACACTTCAACCTCCGAATAGCTGGCTTAGGATCACTATAAGACTTTCCAGACTTATAATGTAGGCTCAGGTTTAGGGAATGACATATTTGGATACAACGTGACTAACCCTCCTCGACACTACATCATTCTTTATTTTTCCACATCACCTCCTATTCATTATGACTTCCTTTTATTTTCTCCAAATCTCCTTATCCAGGTGCGATGATATTGTGATGATATTTCTGCTTTACTACTTTTACTTCTCTTTTTTTCCTCCTTTTTTCTCTCCTTTTTCTTTTCAGTTTTCTTTTCATTTTTCTGTGTTTAAAATTTCTTTACACTACAATATATCATCACCACACCCTTAGTACTGCATTCTTTTTGAACCTTATTCTACATGTCCATCTTTTTGATTTCCTCATCACTTTCAACTTAGGCTTTTCGCTTGAGTTATGGTGTCGTGTCCTCAGAGGAACCTCTAATACAGTCAAAGTGGTCAAAATAATGTGGGAAGGTGAACAGGGTGATAAAAAGTAGTCTAAGGCTCAAAAAGGGTTCAATTGATTCACATTTTGATTTGATGTCCATTTAGGCTGAAGTGGATTATCACACTAAAAAATGGCCTATGATTCTTTCCCAATCAGCTATTCATCAATTTCGATGCGAGTAACGGGGCAAGTTTTAGCTTATACCTACAAAGTGAGAACTAATCAATTAAGCTCACACACTCATGACACCTATTTTACACTATCTAGAAGCTAGTCAACAATAATCATGTTGTTGCACATTGACCAAGAAGTCAGTAATTAAGATGTCATGGAGAGATCCTAACAAGTCAATTTTGACAACAAGGGTTGTAGTACAACATATTTTTAGGGATATTAAAATTTTATTATTTCAACATATAACTTTAAAGTCCAAAAATACAAAAAATTACCAAGTAGTGTATTTACAACCCAAAGCTGCATGCACAATATCAAAAGGAAACACACATACTAAAACAAAACAAAACAAAACAATATATACAACTCAACCTAAACATGCCAGTTCTACTAAATAAAACGTTTGAGCGAAAAGAAAAATCGCAAGAAAAATTCTCACGTGTCAGGATGCCTCACCCCCTATGAAATGATTGTGCATTGTCCTTAATGCACTTTAACAAAAATACAATGAAGCATATAGAGATGGATCATACCTATTGCACCCTAGGCACTTGTGGGTCTTATCTAAGTTGGCATCAGCGGTGCACTCATAGTTTAAGGCTCCCTTAAAGGGTCATCGCCATAGTAACCATATGGGTGCCCTCAGGCACCATAGCAGCTATCTTAGTAGAAGGGGGCTACACTACGTGCTAGACGAAGCCCCTACTCCTCTCGACCTCAATCCTCTACCGCACTAGTTCTTCTGCCTTTTGTGCAGCCCATCGTGACTCTTTTCTGGCCTTTTTCAGCCTCTTGGCCTCTGTCTTTTTGGCCTCATCATATGACAACTCTTCCGGGTCGGTAGGTCTTTAACGATGTTTCTTGTCCTTATGCTTTGCTGGTTTAGGTGCCAGTGCCTTAACCCAAATCTCATCCAATCTGGTTGTCTCCGAAGGAGTGGTGAATAATTGCATCAATGTGTTAGTGGCCAATAGAGGGGGCACAACTGTCGGTTTTTTGGCCAGTTTCACTATTTCTTCTTCGATGTTGCTAATTGTGCCCACATGGAGTCGGCTTCAAGTCCGCCCAAGTTATTTATCAGGTCATTGACATGGGCCTTCAATCCATCAAGTCGACCCTGAACTATGCTACCTTGTGTCTCATCTCACCCCGTCACTCTATCCTTGTTAGCCTGAACGTGTGTCTGGACCACCCTTGGTAATTGCTCGATGATTTTGTCCAATAGGGCCTGTGTCTACTTCTGTTTTGTAACCATTTTCTCAGGGAACCGTAAAGGGGCGGAGACAAAATTACCTAGTTGTGAAGGAATAGTTGGGAAGGGTCAGCTAGCACCTTCGGGCTGTTCACTACCTTCCTCGGTGGGAGTGGTGGTAGAAGGCCCCTCTAATGCTAGTTGCTGTGGCAGAGGCGGTGGAATGCTCGACACTGAAAAGATGGATGATATTAGTTTGGCCTTGTAAAGTGGACTGTTCACATTTGATTAAAGCAACATTCATTTACTTTGTAACCTTGGTGTGGTGATTAAAGAAGTGGTTCATCGGGACATTAGCATGCTCACACAACCTGCGAAGCATGGGAATGGAAGGCCAGCTCGCTCATTCAAAGCTCTATCTCTAATGTCTGTAGCAATGAGGCGACCCACATTCGCCATAATGCATGCCACCAATGGAGCCTGTGATGGATGAAGGGTGTTGTCGTTCTCGGTTGGTCTAAGACGCGCACGCACCCTTATACCCCATTGATCAGTAACTATCAATGTTGTTGCATCTCTTATGACAATTAGCTCTTCTTTGGAAGAATTGTGTTTTTGTCACCCTCCTTTAACCTCAATGCCCTAGATCTTTGCCTCCATGCCACTTCCTCTTTGCAACTTCTTCAAATTTTACAGTTAGGGCAACTCTCAAATAAGATTCATCACATCCAACTCAGATGGTTGATTTAAGATACTCTATTTCTGAAGTCCCAAGTTTCCTTGGACAGATTTGCTCCATTCTTTCAGTTTCCTTTTGAGGTCTTTCATCTTACAACCTGGGATGTAGTCAGGTCTGCCTACAACAACTTCAGCATCCCACCATCCTTTGATTCTCTCTTTGAAGTTCTCTGTCTGCAGCCACCATTTTCGAACTTGAAATATGACTGATTTCTACCAGCTCCCACACTCTAATAGGACGTGATTATGATCAAGGGTAACACTTGGTAGGATTGATTGCTTGATATTCCTGAAAGAGACTTCCCATTCCTCCAATATTTGGAACCTGTCCAGCCTTGCAGCTATGTCATGACTATCACCTTTCCTTCAAGTGAAACTACCACCTGTGAGTGGAGGTTCCTCATGTTCTCTAACAATTGTGAGAAATCTTCCATGGCTTTCATGAATATGTTGCAATTCTCTTCTCTAGGGAAATCTCACAACATTGAAGATCTTCTAGGTTTTATTTTCTTTCTCCTTTTTATGTAAGGGGAGAGTCTCCTTTTTTTAATGCTTTCCAAGTTTTATTGTACTGAGAGGAGTCCTCTCACAGGTGCATAAAGACTAGGTTTGCTTTTGTTTTAGTATTGGGGATGAGTTGGCTAACCTTAGTAGGATGGTCGACTAATGAACTACCACAGGGCCGGAGGTTAGGTTTTATTTCCCCCTCGTAATTTTTGGTTGTTTTTATTTATGATAAGGCCTGGGGTGTTGCCAAGTCCATGACCCCCTCAAGGGTCGTTAAATTTTTTTTAAAAAGAATTCCCCAACTTACACCCAAGGCCCACTGAAAAGGCTCCTCACTGCTCTTAACTCTCCCCACACCATGCTAAATGAAATCTTGTGTTTTATCCTGACATTTTACTGTGATGCAACAGGTCCCTATCTCACCAATTTTCCCCTCCCAGATGCTGCCATCCCACATAATGATAGTGCCTCCCCTAGTGCCTCTTGCTTCAAGTTATGCAAATTTCACCTTCCTGTTTGCCCAAAGTTCTTTGATTATTTCGCTTATATCACCTTTCAATTTTGATTCTTGTAGGCAATAAACATCATACCTCCACTTGTATATTGTATTCTTAATCAACAACTTCTTCCTAGGATTATTGAGGCCCCTTACATTCCATGGTACAGTGTTAAATTTCATTGAGATTCTCTACGTAACATCCCCCTTACTCTTGTACCGTAACTTGTGAAGTTGCTGTTTGGCACTAGATTTTTAGGTTCCTTCGGGATTTTCTTCTTTGGGGTCATTGGCACCATTGCACCTGCGTTCTTTGCAGTTGCTTGTCTCTTAGCATCTATAACATGACCATATTTAGAGTTGCTTCCTCACAGCCTTGGAAGTGGACTCTGAATTCTTTGCTCAATTTGATGGTGTTTTTGTCATGATCTATGATCATGTCAATTGGGACTTCCTTATGGGTATGCTAGAGAAGATGGGTTTTGATCACAAATGGGACAGTGGGTTAAATTTTGCTCATCTTTTGTGAACTTCTCAGTTTTGGTAAATGGCTCTCCAATAGGATATTTTAGATCACAGAGAGGTCTTAGGCAGGATGATCCCCTATCACCCTTCTGTGACTCAACAATATGATCAAGAATGCAAGCTGTGAAGGGTAGCTGAGGTGTTTTGAAGTTGCTAGAGCTGGAAGGGAAAAGTCTGGAGATCACTCTTCAACGGTATGGAGATGACACCCTGATCATCTGTGATGCTGAAGAAGACTACCTTAAAATACTGAAACTTTTTCTGGTTATCTGAAAAGATATGCCTGGGCTATATGTCAACTGGAAGATTCCTGTATCTAGTAAATGAAGTACCAGACATGCAAATTTTTAAAGTGAATACTTTGAGGTAAAGTGGGTGCCCTCCCAACCACATACTTGGTATGCCTTTGGGGGCAAAATCCCAGTCTATTGAAATCTGGAATGGGGTGATTGAGAAGTGTGAGACGAGAGGCCAGCAAGGTGAAAGTCTCAGTACCTTTTACTAAGGGGAAGATTGACTCTGATTAATTCTGTGCTTGATGCACTTCCAACATATATGATGTCATTATTTCCTGTCCTAAAATGAATCAACAATAGGTTTGATAGCATTAGGAGAAAATTTTTGTGACAAGGAACAAGAAAAGGGAGAGGTATCATGTTAGGATTCCGAGAGAAGGATCGAGTCACAGGACGATGATCACGAAAATCAAAATCTACTGCCTTCGATTTCTCCTTGCCTTTATTCGAATTCCTAGACTACCTGTTTTATATATAATTCAGCTCGTCAAAGGGAAGCTGAAACCTTAGAGCTTAATGGAAGAGAGAACTCCAATCTCCTGTTTTTGATTAAAATTCTGCCCGACTTTTTTATTCTTGAGGTCCTCCTTTAAATAGGCGACATATTACAGCAATAAGAAGTTTACAACAATACGAAGTTCGTGTAACTAGGAAACATAAATCCTATTCTAGGCTAATAACTCTATAGCTAGTAGGAAACCTAAGTCCTATTCCAAAC
>JAABOM020000049.1:882787-919339 GCA_011800125.2 Solanum clarkiae
TTCAGAAGTCGCAGGAGGCATCATAACAGTAGATGGCAGCGCGTGGAGGCGCGTGGAGAAATATCCGGCGATGGAGTCTGAAGGGTTGGCCGGAAAGGGAATCCCACACTCGTCGGTGGTGGAATTTTTCCGATCAGAGGTGTGACTATAAATCATCTCACTAAGCATAATAGGAAGTCTAAAGTTGATTTTTTCTAAATATATAAAGGTTTTATTTTTTTGGGATAGACTAAAAAAAAACGAGTAGTACATAAAATGAGACTGAGAGCAGTAGTAGTTTTCAGGACACATCTCCTTGCCTTGGAAACTGTTACCTTTTCATATTCATATACATAAATAGATAATCTATTTTATATATATGAAATAAATACAAGTATATTCGGTGTTCTCACCCCAATGTTTTTTTTCGATGTCTTAGAAATTTCCACATTTATCTTATTTTACTGATGAGATAAGCAGTCAGTTCATACTGATTACAAGTTTCTTGTGTTAAGAATTTTTTGCTCATCTCGAAGAAAGAACATTTTGGTTATCCCATTGAAGTATCATACTTTCTTTTGGGTGACTAAACACGTTTTATTACCAACGTGGCAATGTACAGCTCAAAGAAAGAAAATAATAACTGCCCTTTGAAGTATCATACTAGAAATATGAATAGCAGTCTTATATAACTCTTTTGGTTCTTGGCGTTTTCGGAACATTTTCACATTCTATGATCATCAATTAATGGTTATTGAACTTTGGTTATTAGTTGTAATGGTTTGTTTCGTTATCTCATTTAGGTACTGGGAGGCTTTGATGCATCAAATTATGTAACTGAGAGGCAATGGGCTACTGCTTCAGATGGCACAAAGATACCTTTATCAATAATCTATCAAAAAAATCTTGTAAAACTTGATAGTTCTGATCCATTGCTTCTTTATGGTTATGGATCCTACGAGGTGATTTACTTGCTTATGCAGTTAATTATTCAGTAACTAAATATGAAGTACTACTCTGTGTTTGTCCTCCATTTTCTTGTTTATCTGAAGGAAGAAGGTCAATATCTCTTTGTTGTGGTTATGCTAAGTGCAGCGTGGTCGTATCTGATGGTTTCGCAGATCTTAGATGGAGAAGTTACGTGACATGTCTTTTTTTGTACTGATGAGCATTTGTGTAAATGGAACAAAGGTTTGAAAAGTCTATTCCTTGTAGAAAAATACTGCAGTCAAAAATGCCATGATATATGAAAAAATCTGATAATACCATGTATGTGTCACATATGAGTTCAGGAGTCAAAATGTGAATTTTTAGGCTTAATTGTGCGCCCAATGGGTATTCACATATGGTTTTAGTTTGATAGTCTTTGATATGCACTATCGAATGGATTGTTTTGCTTTTTCCTTTTTCCTTTTTAAAGGGGGGTACAAGAAAAGCGTACACATTGTCCTTGGTATAAATGAAACTTCACTAACAACTAATGGCTTTCTAATTGAAATGATGTGAATTCTTCTGTCTATCAAGTGGAATTCCTGAGATGGGTATTTTGTGGAAGGACACAGCCATTAATCTGTTGTTTTAAAACTTTTAGCTTGAATATACTTTTCTGACACTGCAATGTCATCTTCCTAACAGATATGTATTGATCCCACTTTCAAGGCGTCACGCTTTTCTCTGTTAGACAGGGGTTTCATTTATGCTATTGCTCACATTCGTGGAGGTGGTGAAATGGGGAGGCAATGGTATGAAAATGGGAAACTGTTGAAAAAGAAAAATACTTTCACAGATTTCATTGCTTGTGCAGAATATTTAATAGACAAGAAGTATTGTTCCAAAGAAAAACTTTGCATCAATGGACGAAGTGCTGGTGGATTGCTGATTGGTGCTGTTGTTAACATGCGTCCTGATTTGTTTAAAGCGGCTGTTGCTGGAGTTCCTTTTGTAGATGTTGTAACTACAATGCTTGATCCAACTATTCCTTTAACAACTTCAGAGTGGGAGGTCAGATCTCTGTAATTTACATCTCTGTGTTTCTTACTTTAATGAGAAATATTAAGTGGCATGACATTCATTTGTGTGGATTCTCCATCTGAAATCACTTAGATGACCACTATGAGGATGTGATTATACAATGTATATGAGAATGAACTTCTGTGGTAATGGTGGAGGGGTTTATGCCTCAGGTTTTTCAGTGGATAAACTGTAACTTTGGTGGTAAAAATTTTGTAACGTGGATCCAAATTTTCTTTAGGTGTATTTGAGTTGTGAGAATCAGATTGTGATGCCTTGGCTCTAGTTAACATTTGAGGGACTTGGAAGATGAATATTTTGAAGTTTGTGATTGATTTTTAATCTCTTCATTTGCTACAGGAATGGGGTGATCCACGTAAGGAAGAGTTCTATTTTTACATGAAGTCATATTCCCCAGTTGATAATGTAAGTAATATATCTTTCTCCCAAGAAAAGTACTCGAGGTTTTGTCCATTGAGCAAGTCAGCCAAGGAAGTCCACTTATGTTGATAACTCCACATGCCTTTTCTTTTGTCCTTTTTACTCTCACAGGTCAAAGCACAGATTATCCGCACATTCTTGTTACAGCTGGCTTGAATGGTAAGTGAAATGAAAGCTGGTGCAGCAATTTTCAGTTGTGAAGATATATGATAGAAAAGGGAAAAAGGGTTTTGGGGAGGAAGATAAAGTGCTTTGGTAATGTTCATTTCCTCTTGCTTCTGAATTCTGGAGGGAGTTGGCTCCATTAACAGTTGTGAAACTAGTTATGTTTCATGGAATTGACTGTTGGGACTCTAAGGCCCAACATATCTACACATATGAGTAGCCTAGAATATAAAGAATCAACACATCCACACGGTTAGCATCCTAGAAATGCATGTTAGGATGGATTTGTGATCATACAAGATCACACAATATTAGAGATTAACACATCTAACGGAAGGTATATGAAGTACATTTCGGGTGTAAAATAATAGCAGGTTGCGTGAGATGGTTTTTTATGTCTTATGTAGTCATCTGAATGCATCAGTTTGTTCTTGCATGTGTGACTGTGGTGATTAAAAGTATTAAGATGCGATGAAGTACGCATAACATGACATATAGTAAAGTTGTTTACAGTTTCTTGTTTATAATGCTTGAGGAATTCAGTGAAGAATGGAATACGCGAAAGTAAAGGTATCCGAATAGGTAACACCCCAACTAATTAGGATCAAGGTTGGTTTGTTATTGGTACACTTATTTAGATTCAATGTCATTAGGAGTCTTTATTTGGAGATTTATAAGTCGGTCCAGGGAAAAAAGAATCTGATGCGAAAATTCCTAGTTCTAAAGAACCGTAATTTGTCTTGAAGGACAAGTTACCGAGGTTTGGAAAAAACATTCCAAATGGAGCTTAACAGATATAGTTAAATCATAAGCCGAAGCCAATTATCTTGCAATGATGATTGTAGAAATTTCTTTGTGATTCAGAAATTGATTGCCTTTAAAGCTGGCAGTTTAAACTGTGACTTTTGGAGTCAAATCCTTAAGCAAATGATGGCTTCTTACTTTGATCCTCATCTCTCTGGTGATGAACAATGGGCACTTCTAGTTAAATTAGCAAACCAGTATTTATTCAGAGATACATCTTGAGATGACTTCTTTTCAGTTTCTTCCCATTTAATGCTACAATACATTAATATGCTCTCCTAGTACTGTCCATCCACAGGAGAAAAAAATTAAGACATAGTGTCACAGCAAATGCCAACTTCCGATAAAAGCATATACTTTTGGCACACTGTCAACATTTCAGGTCATCAAAGTGTTCTAATTTTTATCATTTCATTTTTATAATCTAGTAGCAAATGATTGCTTTCCCTGTGGAGTTTTTAGATTCAGAATGCGTAAAATATCAGAACAGGATAAGTGCAAAATAAGATTAACGATTTGTATCTTAACACAAGACAATCATAAGATTTGAGTTCATTTAATTAATATGATCTTATCTTTGTGATCCAGCATAAATTTCCTACAGTCCATAAATATGTGCTTATCATTTGTAGCAGCTAAGGAAGCTTGCTTGTGAAGATGGACAAAATCAGAAAAAGATCATATAAGAGTGATGTATTGGTTTATATCTTTCTAACACAAACTTGGTGAAACAACCATGAAATAAAGAAGCTATCTCCAGTCTCTTATTTAGATATTTCTACTTTTAATTTAATATGAGGTCTTAAATTGCGACAGATCCACGTGTTATGTACTCTGAGCCGGCAAAGTTTGTGGCCAAGTTGAGAGATATGAAGACGAATGATAATTTACTCTTGTTCAAATGTGAAATGGGTGCAGGACATTTTTCAAAATCTGGAAGGTATGATTTTATAACTAGCTTTATAACCTGAATCTTTTTGATGAGAAATGACAGGATTTTCCTTCCAGTGGGACTTGCATATTTCTTTTCCCTTTTGGTAACTGGTAACAGTTGTATGTATGTGATTACTTAGGGTGTACTGGGAAAGCCATATTTACATTTAAAGGAAGTAAAAATCAGCCCAGGAGCTAAACCTAACTCTAGATGGACCCTAAAATATCTAGAATTGATGCAGTCTCATTAGAGTAAATATTTATACGCCAAAAGCGGAGCAACGAAATACATTTAAGTTAAATCTCCTGTATATTGCTGGTCCTGTTCTTAAATCATCTGTTACTCCTTTCTTTCCATATAGTCCACCAAATGCAGGCAGGGATAATCCTCCATCTGTCATTGTTTCTAGCTCCAAAACCAGCTTCCTCCCTACTGAAAAGAGTATAATCATTCTTACTAGGCATTATCCAAGATATGCCTCTGAGATTGAAGAAAATCTGCCACAGTTGATCGGTGATTCTACAGTGTCGGAATAGACGCCTTACTGTCTTTGCATCCTTTCCACATAGTGAACATCTATTGCATAAAGAGATTTCCCCTCTTTGCCACATGGTCAAGAGTCAAAACAACCTCATTAGCTAAAGCCAAGTGAAACATGGCATTTTCTGTGGCACTTTGGCTTTCCAGACGTGCTTCCAAGGCCATTTATTATTCTGAATACCAGTTTGGTTTGTCAGCTTGTATCCAAATACCTTTGCTGTGTCTATGCCACCATAAGAAGTCCTCTTCTCTCTTTTTGGGTTTTCTGGTTACATAGTTTAGAGTTTCTGATGTCTATATGATAACAGAACATCAGAAAACCAGGAGATCACTTTGGGTCTCAAGTAAACATCTTTTGTTGAGAAATATCTTACCCATCCTTAAGCGGATTATGAGATGTTTTTTGGATCTGAAGTATAATTTCTGCTTTCTGGGGTAAAGATTATCCGATGCTATTAAAATCCATCTATTCGTCCACTAAGCAATGAACCATAGGTGAGGGATCCTTGCTTCACATTGGTGAAGCGAAGCAACTTCAAAGAAATGTGCTCTTCATACAGTAGGATGGGAAGGGATTCTTTTTTCACTTATCTTTAAAAGGTTAAAGAATATAAACAACAAATAATAGGCCTTTTACTATCTAAGAATTTCGATTCCTCTTTAGATATTACTTTTGTGTTCTATTTACATCTAAGTTGTATGGATTCTTCACTTTCAATGTCACACCTGTATCGGATTCTCCAAAAATACACTACTTTTGGAGAATCTGATATGCACTCGTTAACATTTTTGAGGAGTCTGAGCAACATAGATTTTATAATGAAGTAATGAAATGTTGTGGATATGCATCCCATGGATCCCATCAGAGTACAATTCAGGCAATAAATTGGTGTCCTTTACAATACAGTGAGCCTACCAAATCCAAAAAAGTATTCTGTATTATCTACAAGTGGGTCACTCGACTTCACAAATTTGTAACTACATCTCCTGAGAGTATCTTTTTTCGGACAAAGTGACAATCAATCTTAATGTGCTTAGTCTTCTCATGAAATGCAGAATGTTGATAAAACACAAGAAAGATTACCTCCACTGTGAGTCATTCCAAATTCTTGAATTACTATGTTGAACTTCTGAAACCAAGCTTGGGAAGACTATTTCAGACCATAAAGTGGCATGTGCAATTGACATGAAAGGCTACTAGACTCCCCCCGAGTAACAAAAGTAGGTGGCTGCTCCATATAGACTTGTTCATAGTGCAGTAGTCACCAGAAAGTGGTCTAATCTGGTATAATATATATGGGTAGTCTCAAAATCAAGAGACGAGTCGATATTGAACAAGAAAGCCACCGAAAAACTAGCGAGAACAGGCTCACATGCCAGCGCGTGGTCAGAACTCGTCTAAGGTGATGATCTCTTGGGCAGCGTGTGGAGGTGAGTGGGAGGTCCGATTCAAAGTGGCATCGGTGTGGTTTGGTCATTGGAGGCACTGTACCTCTTGATGGTGTTTTTTTTCTCACAACACTAATGAAAAGTGAAACTACGTCAGTCATATCTGAGGAGTCATGGGAAAGACACACGGAGCTACACAAATCAGATCTATGGAGACATTGGAAAGAAGCACGGTGCTACGCAAATCAGATATGAGAAAGTAGTCAACGTATGACTTGAAAGATGCACGATGCTGCACAAATCGGATATACGAAAGTAGTCATAGTAAAGATGCACGATGACTACTTTCTTTGTCCCACATGCTTCTCAAATCAGTCCTTATCAGTATGATTATTTTTCATGCATATAGTAATGCTCCAACTTTTGCTAACATAATCATTGGGCAGATGGGCGGCTGTATGAGTATTGCTCCAAGAAGGATTCTATGTGCTAATCCTTTTCCAAGCAAGATTCTATATACTATCTTGTTCCTATGCCTATTCTAACATCCTCCAAAGCATATCAGGGTTTCTCTCCTTCCATAGACACCAAAAGACGGTGAGAGAAATCATCTATCAGATCTTTCTGGAGTCTGGCTTCCCATATACCCCAATCGTATAAATGCTTCCATTAGTTTGTTTGGTATCACCGCACACCAAACTGATTCAAAAAATATGTTCCGAATGTTCTTGCAATTGTGGAGTGGAGAAATAAGTGCAAAATGTGTTCTGTTTATTTCACCGGTAACACCTGTTGCACAGAACCATTCCTCTTCTTCTGAGGTTTTCTTGTGTGAGACAGACATTTAGTGAGGCTATCCATGTAAAACACACCATGCTGGGAATATTAGTTTTTCAGGCCAATTTTCCATAAATGTTCCGGTAAAATGCTATAATTAATTACATAGTTTTACTGAAAAGGTGCCTTTCGCCCTGCTTTCCCATTTCATTTTGCCTCTCCTTTGCAACTCCATCAGCTTTTGAGCTTCTGATATTATCAATTACTTCTGAAAACAATATTCCGTGAGCTCCTTGCCCTGCATTGAGCTATTGTTGCTTGAGAGTCTGCTACAAACTGGAAGAAATCTGGATTATCTTCTTTTAGAATGCTATTTATCAGCCACTTATCATGTCCTAGCCTTGTGTCTCCATCACCAACTCCGAGGGAAATGCAATTACTGAATTACTTCATAATTTGTTGGTACATTCTAGGGAGCAGTGCCGTGTGGAGTATTTGGCATTCCTAGGGCCAACAACTTTCTTCCATGTCCTTGGCAATTACAGCTTGTTTCCATTTGGTCCCCTTGTCATTGATTTTTCTCCATAACCATTTCATAAGTAGACATCGACGTCTATCATGCACCCGAATTTACATATGGTATAGTTCATCTATTACCAAAAACAAGTCATTTATGGGTTATTTCCGAACAAGGGTTTCTATTCTGTTGGTAATAATGGAATAATTCTCTTCGTAGGAACAAAGAGAAGCAGATTTATTCTATACTCGATAAGTACCAATACATAATGGGAGAGCTGATCCCATTTTCTCTGAGCGAATGGGTCCATACATACTTATTTTTCACTAGGTAACTGAGGATGAGTTTTTGTGAGCCCTCGCGGGATCATGACCCTTTGTCCTGGTCATTGTATCATGTGTGTCGCCCAGGGTATAAGGCCGCCCAGGGCATAAGGGGCATGATAACTGTGTGTTGCCAATTTTACTCCTGTTCCTTCATTTTCTTTTGGTAACCTACTTTGTCCCATTTCACCAGATTGAACTTGAATTGACTGTTGTAGCCATTCCATAAGAACCTACTCTGGATTTGGTCCAGTTTCGTCAATACCTTGCTGAGAATAGGGAATAATGACATAAGGTATGTGAATTTTCTTGTCCAATGTGATGTTGATTAGTGTCAATCTTCTATCCATTGAGAGTTTTGCCTTTTCTAGCTTGCAAGTTTTTCAAACTTTTCTATTATGTTTTCTTTGGCAGCCTCTATAGATGACTTGTAACCAGTTGGAATATCATCGACTAAACCCTTTAGTCGCAAATCCGAGTATTTCCAGCTGCAAGTCATGATGGTTTCCTTCCAGATAGGGATTTTGAACATGCAATCTCCTGCATTCCACTACAACAGGAGGTTTGAATCCTGTCTATACATCCTTTAACGCGAACTGTAGTCCACCACAAATGGTGTTAAGACTGTTCTTCTCCCGTCTTTAGCCAGCCCTGCTTCTTCTCAACTTCTCTGAAAGTGTTCTGTGACCACAAATGGAGCGGCAAACCCAGTAATCTAACCCAAACACAATCTGGTTGAGCTCTTTCGAAAATGCACTCCGCTGCCGCTGATCACCAGTCAATTTTTAGCTTCATGTTTTTCTATTGCGACTGGCTGTTTTAATTCTTTGGGCCTCTTCTCTTGAGGGAAGTACAAAGAGGAACCTAAAACCAAATTTCATACACATTAACCCCTTGTGGAAATTTTCATTTATTGTGAACCCACCTAAGCAAATCCGAACCTGTCAGTATTTCATGATGAATGTCTTTGAATATTTGGAGCAAACAGTTATGGAGAGACTATTCTCTAAAGAAGTGTTTTGTTCTCCACATGAATTTTGTTGACCATGGGAGGTGAAGCTTTTGCTCCTGATCCTCCTGACCGTCTTGGAGTTTTAACATATTCAGTATAATCTTGGGGCTGTCTTTCTTTAGCTAATCTGGACTTCTCAATGAGCCTCTGTATCTTGAGTGCAATTTCTGTCCATCCAGCCTTGTATGGAATTCCAGGGATTATTATTCAACTTTTCCTATTTTCCATTTTGCATTAATGTCTATTAATCTCCTATATATGTTGAAACTCTGAAGTGTCTGAACTACAGAGTACTCATACATTTGATCTGACTGAAAACATTTCCGAAACTTTTTGTCGTAGTGGGAAGCTGTGGTCCTATTTTTGAAAATCATCAAGAGGATCTTTCTGCTAATTAATATGTGCTTTACGAAATTGTGTCTCCTTACTATCCAGTCGTATCAATTTTCCTTGGATGAAGCTGATTCATTGATATCCAAAGGCTTAGTTTCCACTAGGAAGAATAATTTCCTCGGACATTTTGGTGAGCCTCAAGATGATTACCCTTAGTGAATATTGGTAACAAAACATAGTCAATAATCAATAAAATTATCTGGTCGCCACTTACTAAAAAGATATAGAAACTTACAGGAAGTCCAGAGAGAAGTTGGACCAGATATCAATATGTGCATCAGAATTGCTGGAGGTGAGACTGATATATGTGAGTGGTAAGCCTGAGAGCGAAGAAGTTGATTAGTACTTGCCTGCTGCTGGAAGAAAGTAGAAGAAATAAGGAAATGAGAAGAGAGGAATTGGCACGTTATGGTGCGAGAGAACTATTAGTTTGAATAATGACCTAGTTTTTTCCTCATTATCTCAGATAAACCTTAGAAGGCATTTGTGTCAGTTTTACTAACAAAAGTGGAGTCTTTTGCCGCAATTGGAGATGCAGAAAAAATCATGATGTATGATTAGTTCTGTTGATTTTTTTTTAAAGACAATTGATTTGGAACTTAATAGGCCCTTTGCTTTCTACTCATTTTATCATATAAATAGAGGGACAGATTCTTGTTTTGTTCATCCAAGCACTGATACCATGATAAGAAATTGGTATCATTTAGTTCTTATTATGATATGAGTCCTTAGGTTCATCCCAATTTCTTGGTTTACCTAATGTTAGGACCCCTTTTGTATGGTACACCACAGATGTTCAGTCTTGAGCGTGCAGGGGTAGGGGTGTTAGATCCCACACCAGTTGAGGATTTGAAATCGGGTCTCCTTATTTATCTTGGACAATCCTCATCCTATGAACTATCTTTTGAGAGCTACCCCATAGTTTATTTTCTTATCATGGTATCAAAGTCGACAACAACATTGTTACCTAGTGTAGTCCCATACGTGCGATCTGGGGAAGGTAGAGTTTATGCAGACCTTAGAGATAGAGAGTGTTCCTAATATGCCTACGGCTCAAGTAAAGCATTTTCAATCATCTTGAAAGAGGAAGGGAAATGGAGGCATGACAACTAATAAGGAAAGCAATGCATATACTGTTCAGAAAAGAGAATTATACTAACAACGAAAAAAGAAAAAAAGTGATAAATCAACGCACAAGACATAGGTGGTAATCGAAAACGAATGACCAGAAACTACGAGAATGATATTAATAATACATGAAAGAAAGTAGAAACATATATGATTGGTATTGACACGGTGCTCCAAATTACCACCAACCCTATCCCCATAGAAAAGCGAGGCAATGGTCAACTACACTCCCCTGTTCTGCACCTTATAAACCCTCATTCTTCGGTAAGCTGAAGATGCACAATATCTTGTCTAATCACCTCCCTTGTACCTTTTTGGCCTGTCTCTACCTCTCCTAACCTCCATCATCGCTAAACACTCATGCCTCCTCACTGGGGCATCTACATATCTCTTTACAATGCCCAAACCATTTCAAACTCACGTCAATCATCTTGTTTACTACGGAGGTCACTCCTACCTTGTTCCAAATATTTTCATCCTAATCTTATTTTTCCTAGTATCCATATATCTATCTCAACGTCCTATTTTCGCAACTTTTATCTTTTGAACATGCAAGTTCTTAATTGACCAACACTTAGAATATAGTTGGTCTAACCGTCCCTGTGGAACTTACCTTTAAGTTATGTGGTACCTTTTTATCACACAAGACTTTGGAGGTGATCCTCCACTTTGTCCACTATGTACCAATATGATGTGATGGTTTAATGACCGAAAATACTTGGAAATGACCAATGTATCAAGCCTCACTCCTATGCCACCATCATTTGTTACATCACTGAGCTTGTACTCCAAAGTTCTCTGTCTTAGTCCTACTCAGACTGAACCCTTTAGCCTCTCGTGTTTGTCTCTAAACCTCCAACCTCACATTAACTACATTGCACGCCTCGTATAAATACTATGTGATTTGCGAATAACAAACACTATGCCACTTCACTTTGTGTATGTCTCGTCAATTTGTCCATTACCAAGGCAAATAAAATGGACTAAGAGTTGATCCCTTGTGCAGCCCCATGATGATTGGGAAGTTTGAATCTCCTCCAGCTATCCTTGCCCTTTTCTTGGCTCCATTTTACAATGGTCATGCTAGTGTTTTGGACAGCGAAAGGCGACAAAAGGCAACAAGGCTCTGCCTCGCCATGCGGCGAGGCACTCGCCTTTTTGAATTGAGGCGCCAATTTATATCAAAATCTTAAAATATTTAATTGCATATATAAATATCCAAAATTTTAATAGTAATAACATATATTAGCAAATATTTCGATCCACAAAGACAAAAACTAATAATAGATACTTAAAGTCTAGATTGACAAACAATACTAGAAGTCTATTCTTCTTTAAGATTATCAAAATCTTGAAGACCAGTATCAATTTCATGTTGATTATATTGCTCCTTATCTTCTTCCTCAAATTCTTAATCAATTAGTGTTCGTATCCTACTTGAACTTGAAGTTGTAGTTTGTACTCTTTTCCCCTTGTCAAGTGCCCTTGATCTTGAAGGAATTCCCTTAATGGTCTTGTTAGCTCCAATAGCCGTAGCAACTGTACCCCAAGTAAGATAACCTTCCACATATACTAGTTCATCTTCTTGATCTTCTGGGCCTCCAACCAACCATTCATTTGACTCATCAATATAATCCAAGACAATCGCATCTATGGTGTCACGAGGATCATAACGACTTTTCAATGTTCTGTTGGACTTAATGTACACTAGATCATTGAGCCGCGATAGTGCAAGCCTATTTCTCCTTTTAGAATGAATCTGCACATAAGTAGTAGATATTAACTAACAAGTACAAAAAATAATATTATATGGATATTAGGATATAAAATATTCTTCTTCTTACGTGTTCAAACACACTCTAATTTCGCTCACATCCGGATGAGCTACAAGCTAGACTTAACACTTTCATGGCAAACTTTTGCAAGTTTGGAATTTGACTACCAAATAGTGACTATCATTCAACTATAAAAAATAAATTTAAAGGTTAATAATAAGTTTAAATAAGTCAAATAACTTGAGTAAGCTATATTATAAAGAACTAAATCAACTCACTTACTGGGTGACCCTGTGTCTTTGGCTCTTTGAGTCTAACCACAACCAAACAGTCCCTCAACATTTTTGTACTAGGAAGCTCAACAACTAGTAAATCTTGTGTTATATTGGGGTTCATCTTCTCAATACATGCATGATAACCTGGCCACACATTTTGATTTACCATCGTTATGAGCTTTATAAAACAATCCTGGGTTCAAAATATAGCCTGCAGCATACAAAGGCCGATGGAGTTGGTCAGTCCACCTTGCATCAAATGATTTCAAACACTTTCTCATATTGCTTCTTAACTCTACCAAAGGTCTGCTCAATAACTTCCTTAGCTCTATAAATATAGCCCATAAATATAGCACATAGCCCATTTGGGGTTTTCTCTCCGTATCCACCAAACAAAGCATTGTTGTTAAAGGACCACAAACTTTAAGTGTCCTAACAACATCATTCCAAAAGTGAGCTGAAATAAGAAGGTTGAAAACATTTTTTCCTAAAGCTTCTTTTGCAAATCTACTTGAAGTCTATTCAGTTGAGAGGATTAGCATTCTCAAATTTTTCTTTTGATTGTACATAGCTCTCATAGTCAAGTAGGCCGTTGCGAATCTTGTCTTGGTCAGTTTCACCAAATTTCTTTCGTTGGTGAATTTTCTCATCAAGTTCAACAACAATGACCTTTGACTAATGTAGGAATGGATCTTGATGGCCTTCTTAAAAACTGTTAAAATAATATTATGGTAATTAGTAGCTAATAAGTATTAAATATTAACTATAAAGAAAGTTAGAGGATATGAGAGTGATATTACCTGAAACATATGGGTTGATCTTGAATATTTCGCTAACCATCAAGTTAATGCAGTGAGCAGCACATGGAGTCCCGTAAATGTGTGGGTACATACCCATCATCATGCTTCCTGCCTTAACATCCTCACTAGCATTATCGGTGACAACTTATACAATATTTTTCAGCCCGATTTTTTTAATAGTGCTCTCAAATAAGTTGAACATTTTAGTAGTATCTGTAGATTCATTGCTAGCATCAACAGAATTGCGTACACTACCAATTCGAGAATTCACCAAAATATTAATGATCATTTTGCCATTTTGTGTTGTCCATTTGTCCATCATACTGGAACATCCAAACTTTGTCCATTGCACTCTATGCTCATCAATAATTTTGTGTACTTTCTTCTTCTTTTTAAGGTGAGTAACTCTTACTTCATGGAAAGTAGGAGACTTCATTCCGGGGCCATGTTGTTGTACTGCCTCAATAAACTTGTCCAAAAATTTGTCATTAACAGAATTAAAAGGGAGCTCAGCATCATACATCCACAATGCAAAAGCACTTACCACACACTCCCTTAGAATTTTCTTGGTTTCATCAAAACCCGCTCCCTTTTCAAAGCCTCCTTCTATTGTGATTTTTGAGAAGAATGCAGATTAAGAGGGCCTTTCGTCACATTCCGCCCCGTGGATGATGCGCTTCCACTAGAAGACATCTTTTGAGAATTTGAGGGAGGCATCATTTCATCATATTCATCCATATCATCATCATAATCAACATTAATCATGGGTTCTTGCTGCCTCATTTGATACATTGAATTATTCGTCATTTTATTTTCCATGTACGCCCTTATTTCTTCTCTAACTTCGGGCGGGCAACTTGGACATTGTTTTACATTTCTATTTCCACTCATCAAATGTTGCTTGTGTCGAGTAATTCCACCATTATAAGTGACTTTACAAAACATACAAATAATTGAATCTTTTGTTGGCCCTTGCATACCATAAGTCTATCCTATGTCCCTTTCGCTATGATCAGACGCCATTGAAATCACACTATTCATGGACAAATTAATATTATATTAATTAGTATAAACAAAATTGTATAGGGAAGAAATTAATATAGAAAGATTACAATTTATTTTTAAAAAAAATTTAGGCAGAAATGCAGTTGGCAGTCAGTCCACTGCTCCAGTGAATTGAGTTGCTGAAACAGAGTTACGAGCAAAAAGAAGAAAAAAATAGAGAAGTTCACATCGATTGGGTCATTGAAACAGAGCAAAACGTATGAAAGAAGAAGAAGAAGAAGGAAATAAAAAAAAGAAGCTACTGGGTCACTGGAACTAGAGAAGAAAGAAAAAGAAAAGAAGAAAGAATAACTTGCCTGGGTCGTTGGCCTCGCTGCAATGGAGAAGAGTCGCACAAAAGTTTCTTTTTTCCAAATAAAGCCTATGAGTTCTTTTTTATTATTAAATCAGGGGTATTTTTTAAATAAAAATCCTATGGCGCCTTGCCTTGCCCCGTCGCCTCTCGCCTTTATATCGCCTTTCGTCGCCTTTTAGAAATGCGCCTCTCCACGGATGTAATAGGCGACTTGGCCTCGCCTCGCCTCGCCTTGCCATTCGCCGAAGGCGCAAAGTTGAGTGCCTTTGATAACACTAGGTCACGTTAGTGTAAGCCATAGATACACCTCTAACCTGTAAGCATCTCAATAAAATATCCTTCGGGGCTTCATCGTAAGCATTCTCTAGGTCAATGATTACCATATGTAAGTCTCTCTTCATCTCCCTATACTGCTCCACCAGTCTCCTCACTAGGTGGATAGGATAAACAACAACAACAACAACAACATACCCAGTCGAATCCCACAAGTGGTGGATAGGATATCGCTCTAATATGAATTTGAATTGTTTCTTGATGATAGACACATGCCTCCTTGTTTTTATCCTCATCTCCCTCTTTTGCACTTTCATAGTAGTTTGATACCCTTGCAATTTTCAATATCAACCTTGTTCTTGTACAGTGAATAATTGTATTATGTCTCTATTCTTTGAACATTTATATTTTCGTCTTAAAGATGACATTAAACAACTCAATCAGCCACTCTAAATTTGCTTTGCCTATGCTCGTGCCAAAATCCATTGGGATCTCACCAGACTCAGTCGCTCTTCCCTTGCTCATCCTACTGATAGCACCCCTAATCTCCTCAACCCTTATACACCCACAATACCTAAAATCATGCAGTCTCTCCAAGTTCCCCAAATCCCAACACAATGTCCTCGTTGCCTTCTTCATTCCAAAGTTTGTGAAAGTATATTTGTCATCTGTGTCTAATGAGTGCCTTAGCCACTTATGCCTTGCCTTTGTCGTCTTTCATGCACTTCACTTAGTCGTCCTATCTCGCCTTGACTAGCCTGTACAATATCTCATCTTCGACTTTGGCCCTTGGTTTATAAGCATTTGAAATGAAAAGTGTCATTTTTGCCTCCATAAACGCTTACTTTGCCTCCTCCTTCACCACCTTATGCATTTCCTTATTCGTCCACTTATCCATCTGGTCCTTGCTTTCCACCAACTTTGCATAAGCAACCTTTTAGCTTCCATTTCCCTTGGGCCAATCAATGTCCATTAGAGTTGCTCCTCAAAACACTCAACACCACTCTAGTTGCTTCTTTAATGAAACTAATTGTCCTATCCCACATACTATTAACATTCCCGCTGCTTATTGCTGCTCCCCTATCGCCATTAACTTCTCCCCCATCTCGTGTGCATCGGAAAAAGTCAAGCCACCCTATCTTATCTTAGGTTGGTTGTACAAAGTCCTCTTCCTCTTAATCTCTAAATCCATCGCCAAGAGTCCATGTTTGGTTGTAAGATTCTCTCTCGGAATAGCATAACAGTTCTTACAAAAGCCTTTACACTCTTTCTAAGGAGTAATCAAGTGGTCCTCCTTCGGAAAACTCGAAGTGTTAGCAAATTCCAGAAGCAAGGCTCCTCATTCAAGTGTCAAGCTCATCCTACTTCACGATTTACTTGAAAGTAGTCCCTATTTTACATTATTCAATATTCACGCTTCAGATATCTAGTCTTAAGAGTGCAAGGTTGTTGAAGTCCAACATTGTGGAAGGGAAAAATGATCTCTTATATAATCTTGGCAATCCTCATCTCTTGAACTAGCTTTTTTGGATTTAGTTAGACCAAAGGTCTTATGTCTTATCACTTAGTACACCATTGGTTTGATGAACAAAGGGAGATAATCTCGGGATAAATTTTTAATATCCCTTAATCAATTGTTAGTGAGAGTTTGTGATAACTTATCCTAGGATTAATAAGTAGTACTGGAATAAGTTATCCTTGCCTTTGGATGGAACAATACTCTTGGGATAACTTATCCAAGATAAAATAGTTAAAATGACAAAAATACCCCCTCAAACCTTTTTTATATGTCATTTTTCACACCCTTTACATTTATGGAGGATATTTTTGTAAACAAACAACTTATTCTTAGAATTATGCAACACATATTATTTTTAATACAACAAATCAAACATCCACTCGGAAATAATACGAAGATAACTAGTCCCATTATAACTTGTCTTCAAACCAAATGACTCCTTAGACTGTGATAATGAATTGCAAATTGTGTCCATGATAATTTAAATTTCTAAGTAAGAAAATTTTAACTATTATTTTTGCAGCAGGACTTTGTGAATGGTCTGGTGGTAAATAGAGAACATACACAGTTGGATAGAATTTTCATAAATCGCTTTTTCGTTCATATTTTCATTTGCTCAAGTTTTCGATCAGGCCCATTGTGTTTAAGCTACGTAAACAACTGTGGAAATTTCTAACTTTCGGATTTTATTGTTTGAACCATGGCACAATATAGTTCACGATCATCGGATGTGTTTTTCTCATAATCAGTTCCACTTTCAAACTAAACTATGTAGAGTTCCTTTCACCTGTTGGCGATTTTGCTGCAAGAATTATTTTAAAAATAAAATAGAAAGGAGCAAAGAGAAAATTGCATATCTAGTCTTCTCATAGTTTTTACCTTCCGTGTCTGATGCAGATTTGAGAAGCTCCAGGAGGATGCTTTTACCTACACATTCATACTCAAGGCTCTCAACATGCTAGGCTCTGATCAACAGTGATGAAATCATGTTGATATCCTTATATCTTTTCAACAATAACTAACACGAATTATTTGTTTTCTTTTCAAAAAATCTGATCTTTGTACTCATTATATCAACTTCGATTGGCTTCTACTTTTTTCTCGACGATCCTTGACGTATATTTTATTTTTGATGGTTAGTTTTGGTTTGTAATCTGATGTTTATCCACATTAGTTTTTCTTTTTTCCTCTAATTTTGTCGAGAATTAGTTGTTACCAATACATTGTTCTGTTTGTTGGAGGTGATTGATCCCTGGAGAGGGTTTAGAAAATGCATGTAAATCTTGCTGTACTACAACTATATGTTTATGCTGTAAACCATCAAACTGTCTTATTTGAAATTGATGTGATTTAGAACGGCAAGTTTGAATCTAAGTTTTCCCGAATGTAGGTGTTACTTGTTAGAGTAAGAGACTGAGAGAAACATTTTTATTGGAACATTGATGTATAAGTAATGGAATACTTAGAATATCTCCATTACTTGCTAGAAGAATCTTGTTAGTAATGGTATAAATGACTCTTTTCTTGCACTAGGCTATAGCAAAAGTCCTCGAATACAGAAAAGTTGGCTTGAATAATAACTGAGAACTTGGTTTACGGGATCACTTACGGCTCGTAAGTTGTTTTTCGGCCTGTAGGATTGGTTCTTAAACATAAAACTTCAGGAAGGGGAAAAGTTACCAAGTGTAGGGTAACCCATGGACCAAGTTATGGTTCGTAGGGTATCTTAGTCGTAAACAAGTTTGTGAGTGAGACCCCAGACATGAAGGAAATTTTAAGTTTTCAAAAAGATGATTTATGAGTTATTAGACGGCTCGTCAAATGTGATACTGCTAGTATAAGGTTTCGTTGAATGAGGTTAGGAATAAGGTGAAAATTTGGCTAAGTATGAAATGACTCTACGAGTTCAACCACGGCCCGTAAGTAATTGCTTGGCCCGTGTTGTTTGTTGTGGTTTTCAATTCAACGAAAGTTAGATTTCAGGATTCTTAGGTGTGCCATCAGACGAGGGGACTTACGGCTTGTAAGTCAATCTAAGGCTCGTAATTAGGGTCTCGTAGATCGACTTTGGCAGCTTTAATTGGGGGGGGGGGGGCAGTTTTGTCTTTTACAACAAATCTATTCCTAAACCATGTCGTTTTGGGGACGGGAAAGGAACCTATAATAGCCTTCAAGCCCTAATTTCATCATTCTACACTCGCAAGTTCTTTAAGGTAAAAGAGGTTCTCAAGAACTCCCAAGAACAAGGCTAGGGTTTTCAAGTTTTCTTCCCCAAGGCTTCAATTCCATTTCTCTCTAGCTTCCCAAGTATGTGAGTTGATTTATGAGTATCCTCTCACCCATGGAGTTCCCTACTAAGTTCCTCAAATTCTAAATGCATGCTTATGATTATTTCATGCTTTTTATGTTATAATATGATACTCTTAAAGTTCAGTGACTATTTTGCTAAGTAAAAATATATATAGTTAAAGTACGATGTTGATTCCATGATGAGTTTTGATATGATTAAGGTTGAGTGATTTCGATGTTCTTTTTTAAAGAAATTTCCTAAGACTTGTGTGATTTGGGATTGTTCCATGCATCAACTAAGCGACCTTATTTTCAATGGAAGTTTCCTGTGAATTATGACTACGACTAGGGCATTTATGAAGAGCTTCAAAGTTAAAGTTTACCAAAGATATATGTATGATGATTATTACCCTAAAAGATGTTTAAGAAAGCTTCTTGAGTTTGAGCTACTCCTACAATTGCTACTTATGATTTTAAGAGTATGTTTTAAAGGATTCCATGAGATGACTTATCACTATGAGGACTAGAGATTAGGATTCATCCTGTTAGTTGAGATATGATCGTTTGAAGTTAAATCTCGTTGTCCTAACTATGTGCCACCACAGGAGCCTTATAGGCTAGGCTAGTGGATCCACGTACGTGCAAAAGTTATGAAAGATGCAATTACAAAATTACTTAAGTTTTGGATATCTACCTTAGCAAGTAGATTCCCCTTTTCCCAATGGAAGGAGTGCATTGGATTTTTTTCCAATGGAAGAAATTCATTGGATTCCATGTAGTAGTTCACATGGTCCTACTGTTGGTTATGGTCCATTCCCACAAGTTTACATGATTTTATGATAATGTCTTTACGTGTTTCCTTATGCATTGTCTCATATTGATCTGAGCCATAATCCTTTTGCATGTTTAAGCTTGTTTCATGACTCTCTAATCTTATGTACTCCTATATGTTATGTTTAATTATGAAGGAATTACAATTTCATTCGTGGATTGCATCTCACATATAGGGAGAGGTACCCCTCCATTGGCTCGTGGCTAGTTGTTGGCGTTAGCGACTAGCTTATTGTTGTGGTGAGCCCTTAGTTCGGAACTCCAACTATTTTCCACTTCTTTATGTATTTTTGCTTTTAGACAATGTATTTATGGCCCTTTTGAGGCTTTTACTTTCTATATTGTCTATTATGGATGTTCTTTTCATTTGATAGAACCGACCATAGTGGTTCTATTTGTATGTATTAGCGGTATGCTTATGGACAAATGATGTTTTTCTAAATTCTTTGCTTTTTAATGTTGCTTCATTGCATAAGATGACTCATAATCCTTTTCCCTTATGATTTTCTGCAATATGTTTCTATTTAATGCATATGAATGCTTGAGATACTTAGATGACTCAGATGAGGTGCCTTTGGGTATCTCATTCATGTGTGACCACTAGGCCCCTAGGTCGGGTTGTTACAAGGTCACAACGAGACAAATCGTTTATCATTACGATAGGTGTCAATTGAAAGTGCAGTGATGTATGCTGATTAGGCATTCTAACTGATTGTAGACTTGAACTTTGTTCCTACATGACCTGATAAAAAACACAGAGTGAATAAATTCAAATTATCACGAATAAGTCTTTCTAATGATAAATAAGTATACATATGGGCTCAGTCGCACATAGAAAATTGGTATCAACTCCCTCATTGGAGATAAAAAGAAATAAAGTGACTTAATCTATGCTTTCTTTTGTGGAAGTCTCACCTATCAAGGAAGTATGACAAAGATATTTTATCCCTAGACAAATATTTTTTCTCAATAATCTCAATTCAATTAATCGAATATTGATTAATACATAATCGATCGAACACTTGAAACCGACTCTTCTCTTCGAAATGGACTATTCCAAATATTTTTGGATATTCTTGCTCCCATTGGACCATTTTTATTTCTATGCATTAGGATCCCGACGACAATGTGATGGAATGTACATAATTTTTTGTGCATGTGTAGGATTTAAGTGGTGGAGGGAATAAAGAACCAATTAATTAGAGATGTTATAAGTTTACTGGTGAATTTAACTTGTTTTGCACAGTCTTAAAAGTTTCTTATATTATGAAATAGTCTTCTAATACTTGAATCATATATATTCAAAGATTGATTGTTGATTTTTATTTACAAATGATAAAGTTTATCTACGAAGACGCTCTAAGAACACAACTTTATCGAGCATTTGATCTTAAGGACATTGGTGTAATCATTCAAAATCTATTAAATATAAATTATATAAAATTATTCAATTTATATTAAATTCAAACTACACTGGGTCAAAATAAATTATAACGACTCCCAGTGTAGGAGCTTAAGAGAGTGGAAAAGATGGATGGAAAATGACCTGAAGTCAAGTTCACGAGGGTGACTTACAACCTGTAGGAGGAGTTACGGCCCTTAGGTTTGGTCCTTAAACATGAACTTCAGGAAAAGAAAAATTTTTTACAGTGTGGGGTAACCCACGGACCAATGATGACCCATAGGAAAGATGATGGTCTGTAGATAGGGTCGTGGGTGAGACTATCAGACATGAAGAAAATTTAGAGTTTGCTGGAAGTGATCTACGAGTTACTAGCGCAGCCCTTACCATATATGACGCGTAGAATACCTTCGTGGATAGGGTCCAAGAAAAGGAGAAAAATGGCTAAGTGTGGAAGGACTCTACGAGTCCAATCACGAGCCATATATCAAACGACGATTTGAAAGATGGTTTTGTAGTTTTGAGTTTAATAAATTAGTTTCACGAATTTTGAAAAAGTTAATAGGACGAGCAGGACCCATGGTCCATTGTTCATTCCACGACCCGTAAATAGGCATTTGTAGGGTCAATCCTATGGTTTTAATGAGGGGTAATTTTGTCGATTTCATAATTCCTATTCCTAAACTATGTTATTTTTGGGATCAAAAGGGCCCTAAACCAACCTTAAAATTTCCCTAAGGCAATACTCTCTCAAGAAAAGGGCACGACAAGGCTAGGTTTCAAAATTCTTCACAAAGGTTCCAAGCTTGTCCTTCCCAAGTCATCTATGGTGTGCGAGTTTGATTTATGGGTATCCTTCCACTCATAAAGTCCTATTTAAAGTATTTTACCTTTTCTTTAAGTTTGTTTAAGATATTATGCATGCTTATGATGTCTTCATGATGTTTTATGTTATTAAATGATTTTCATGATATCTTATGATATTTTATCAAGTATATGCATGTATTTAAGTTATTGATGATGACCCAATGATGAGTTTTACTGTTGATAAGATGTGGGCTGTTTTTACATGTTTCCAAAAGAGTATATTCTCATGATTTATGTGATTTATGATTGTTCCATTATAAAGTCTAGCCCACCTAGTTTTCAAGTAAAGTCTTGCATTATTTATGATGATGATTGATACGCCCAAATTTACACTCTAAAAGGAGTAAAACTATCATTGATCAAATATAGAACTCAACCAGAGTTGAGGTTGATCCCGCAGGGAATGCGTGAGAATATATCTATTAGCACTATTTTCAAATGTAATATTTATTTCTGAAATAAAAGTGCATAAAGTAAATGGGGGGTTTTGGTTTTTCAAACTAAGTTACTAAAATAAAGCATTAAATGAGTGCAAGGACTACTAGATTTCATATGATATATGTGAAGCTAGGATTGTGTTCCCCATGACATTTAATGCGATAGCCGAATCTAGTGGTAAACTCATTCATGATTATGTATATAAGATATAACAAGTTATGTAAGATCTAATTCACCTCTTGATCCGTCTTAGATGCATATCGTTTATCACCTTTCGGTCTTAGAACGTATACGTACTAACCCTTGTTATTAATCTCGGAATACTCTCACCTTTCAGTCTCAAGTACTTAAAATAGGTTAAAAACAATGAATTTCCCTCGTAGAACTCTTTTCCTAATCAAAACATCTCTTTAGGGCATGTAACGAATAAAGGATTACCCTAATGTGTCGACTCATCAAGCAAGAAATTATAACGAAGATTACTACGATATATGCACTAATCATTCCTGAGATTTACCCCATATTCGCCTATCTTATTGATTTTTCATGGTTCCCACAACCCTAGTTGTGGGTTTAGCCTAGCATATTGAAGAAACAAAACCCACAATGAGACGAAGAATTCATAACAAATGACTTACTATTGAAGAATCAATGAATCCATGAGTTACAATCTTGAACTAGATAAGCAAAATCCCAAAATCTTGTGAAATCTCAATGAAAATAATGTTTTTCGGTGTTTCTCTCTCTAGCCCAAGACTCTTCAAAAAGAAATAAAATAACTATTTATATACAAAGAAAACCTAATCCAAATTAAAATAGAAAAAATCTGTCGACATGAACACGAGCCACCAAACGGCCAGTGTGAAGGTAGACGGACCATGAAACGGTCCATGTAGTTACACTTAGCGTCTCAACTTGCTCCACTGCATCACACTTCACGCGCGGGTTAACGGTCCGTGTGGGTGTCGATGGTCCGTGAAATGGACCGTCTAACGTGCCTTCAACATTTTTCCAGCTCCACTTAGCCTCACGAATCATGTCACAGACCGTGGTTGGTCACACAGCCAGTGACACGTCCCGTCACTCACCATTTGGCTCTCGTTCTTTGACTTTCAGAGGAGGTGACTCTCACGTCACTTTGACGAGCCCTGCCATGACCCGTTTTACGTCCCATGGTCCGTGAAATGTGCTGTGGAACATGCCCTGGCCAAAATTTTCCTGCGCTTGCTCATTAGACACTGCCGTTAGCCAAGTCTGAGGCCACGGTAGGTCTCACGGTCCGTGTGGAAGCATAAGAGCCATGTAGGTATCCGTGTGCGCACACTTGTTTCCATTTTTGCTCCTCTTTCCAAAGATAAACTCTTTTTCATCTCTTTTCCTATAATTCTTTCATTTCTCCATGACTTGGTCATTTTTCCTGAAAAAGCATAAAAACAAACATCAAAATAACAAATATTTCTTGAGAATGTGCAAAAATCCCTTGTTTAAAGCGTTATAAGGGTTGTATTTCTATGACTCATTAATGCCCTCAACTTAGAATGGTTGCTTGTCCTCAAGCAATAACGAATCAACCAAACAACGCATAAACACAAGTGCTCACTCAGACTATGGATGATCCCACAGTTTTCAACAAATATGCCCTGCTAACAAGTTTAAGAATGTGCTCACACCCCAAACGGACCCACAAAGATTCAGGCAAACATCATGCATGCATGGTCAGTCTACATATGATCACAAACAAAGACAACCCAGTAGAGTTAGCAACCAACTAATGGAAAAGATAGTGCCATCACCACAAAGAAGTCTCATACTCAAGGTAAGCATGTAAAACAGAGAACGAGATGTAGTCACTCACTCTCAGAAATGACTTCCAATGGAGACACATGTATCGATCATAAACTTGCCCTTATTTTCACCACTTTAACTCTTGAATGGCCTTTTTAGGATCACATTACGACTTTGGATGGTAGCATAGGCTCGGGCTTGGGTGAGGCATATTTAAGATTAAAGTGACTAAACGGCCTCTTCCAGACACTTAATTAGACTCAACCATTTTCTTTCTGGCCACCAACATTTCTTGCCCCTATTTTTCCAACTTTCTATAGTATAGGAAGTGATTTCCGTGTTCATTTACTCATTTTTGTGCTTTTTCTTTTTCGCTCATTGATTTTCTCACAGTCACAACCCATTTCTTTTTCTCCTTTTATCACTTTATTCTTTTCCACACTTATTTTTTTGTTCTCCCTATACTAGCAACCCTCAACTTAAGCCTTTGGCTTGGGTCAAGGTTCACAATAACTTTCTAAGGGACCAGGGCCAATATAAGCCACCCTCAACTTAGGCTTTTGACTTAGTCAGAGCTTCACAATGTCCTTGGAGAGACTAGGTCTAAAACAGAGATCACAGATAGATTGGGGAAGTGAATTTGGGTTATTACAAAGAAAATGTCCATTTAGGCTCAACTTTTGGTTCAAGAGAGACAATTTCATTTGGTTGGTTAATTTTTGGCTAAGTGACTAGTCAATAACAACAACCTAGGATCACCTCCTAATCCTGTCATTCAATCATTTTAGTGGGACCAACCAAGCAAGTTCTATCTCACAAATGCATCGAATGAATTATGCAATCAGCTCTCACACACATGGCACATCTTCTACACTAATTAGTACTAAATCATATTCGACATGCTTTATTCATCAGAATGCCGACCATACACACAAAATACTTACCAACAATCATACTTCTTCCTTCTGCGGGTCACACGGATGATTAGTGGGTGGCGCGGATGCATCAGATGGGGCGGGTGGAACGCCCCATATCTCATCCAGAACCAGAGCCGCAGGGACATTGAATAGGCTCATTTATGACCCTAGGCGAGGCCGGTGCAGGGACCTAGTACTGTGCAGTCAACTTAGCAATTTGAGTCTTCATACCATTCACTCTGTCTAAACCAGATTCGTTATTTCATCCCAGTCGTACTCCCGAACATGTTATGGAAGTATCCATCCGAAGTGTTGACTTGGTTCTGCAAGTAGTTATTTGGCTCAGAATGAATTTGTTACCTTGGTCTACCACCCGCTGCGAATGATATTGGACCACATGCAGAATCCTCTCTATAATTTGGTCAACAATAGCGCGTGTCTGTCGCTGGTCCGCTACCAATCTGGCCAAGAATTCATAGGTCACATATGCATACCCTTACTGTACTAGAGGAGATGCACAACTACCCTCGCGTCGCTCAGAAGCCGCTCCTGATGGTGGGATGATGGTGTAGTCCTCAAATGGCAAGGGTTACTATAGAGGTGCAGAGGGGAAGTTTGTCGGCCCCCCTAGTGAACGTGTTTAGTTCCTCGTGAGAGGGTTTTGGACATCTTTAATCAGGGCAATGTTGGCTAAGCCATTGGGAGCTATTTTCTTGTCCAAAAGTGAGTAGTAGGAACACCGACATATTTGCAAAGGCCAGGAACAAAGCACAGGAAGGGCATGCCAGCTCTCTCAGATAAAGCTCGATCCTGCATCTCGAAAGCAATAATTCAGCCCACATTTACTCCGTATCTGGACATCAGGCATGCTATTAGAGAGGCATGCAAAGGTTGGAGTAGATTAACATTTCCTGTGGGCCGCAACTTGGCTCACACCACCGACCACCAAAATTTTGCAGCAAATAAGAACGATGCTTTGGCGATAGGACACTTGGGGTCTATAACACAAGGCACCTCCGTCCCCTGAATGGCTATTCACTCTGCGATCCATCCCAACAGTGCAGCCCTAGATGACAAATCAGATATTCGTGCCGCGTTTATAATCTGCATGTGTATATCCATGAATTGGGCATCTGGAGGAGCTTGGTAATCTAGCCCAAATAGGAATTGGTTGATGGTAGTTTTTGAGATATTCACTCGGTTACCACGCACCATCACATGTGATCGCTGGGACCTGGTAAGTACGACCTGTCTCTTCACCTTTCTTTACTAGGTACCCTCCAAGGAGTTCAGTAGACTAGAGACATAGTTGGAATAGAACTCTTCAACTATGGCGGGTCCATAGTACCTAGGTGGTTGCACCACCACCCGAACTTATATGAGTTAAAAGTATCTCTGATTTTCGGAACTCTATCAAGTTGGTCCCGAACTTTCGGAATGACCGGTCACTATTTGAACCCCCAGAACCTTTTGTAACTCCATTAGTGTAGATATCCTTAGCTCTTGGGACTGTCCACCGGCCCCTCAAAAACACAATAAGTTCCTTGGCAGTTTCGGGGTCCGTCATCCGGGAGACTGCAAATGAATAGCCTCGTCATCACTGTCCTGGAGTTCGACCTCATTTGCTTGCTCTTTTGTGTCGTGACCCTCAGCCTCCGGAGTTTTCCCCTGCTCATCCTAGTCCGAAGTGTTCTCCTCCTGTTCCGGGACATCTGCCTCCTCCTCAACTCCCGTAGAAGGAACCCACTCTTCAGACTGGGGAGCTTTGCGACGACTTGATGCACAGGCCCACGTAGTCGAAGAGAGTGAGGGGAGACATTGCCTGTATACCGAACTTCAGATCCACTAGAGGAGTCATTGCTTGAGTCACTCCCAACCTAATTGCTAGATGATACTGTTGGCGAGTCATGGAGGCATGACACAGGCTCATCCCTATCACTACGTCTGACTAAGTTGCAGCGTGGACCCATAGTATTTGCAAATGGCACAAAGTAATACACTCCGTTAGAAATTATTGCACACACTGATTGACGCACTAATGGGTACTCAGACTTCCCCTATTCTGTAAAAGTGACAATAACCCTTAAGAATGGCGTCACTCGGTCTATCATAGGGCCATTGCACTTAAAGAACATATGTGACTTAAAATTAAAATTGAACTAAGTAAACCAATAAAGGTGGTGTAGGGGCAACGAGACCCTACACGACCTGTGCAATGAGATACGGTCCATGAAAGGGCTCATCCAGGGGCACTTGGTCATGTGGTTTGACGAACGACATGTCTACACAGTCTGTGAACCACGACACGGTCCGTTAAGGCGGCCGTCCGACCCTTCTTTGACCATTTTCAACTCATCATGCACATATGCACTCATCATGCAATTTCACCCCACTTAATCGTGATTCCATCAAGACAATAGCATATACAAGTCAATTTCCCCAAAATTTATTCAAAAAAATCACCCAAAATGATCACTTTCTTAGTTAAGACCTTAAGAACTTAGGAATGGTGGTTTTCACCACCACATGCACACCCAACATCATCAACATGCATTATGATGCATTAAACCAAGAAAGAAATGATTTAGAGTTAAGATCTACACATGCAAGCACCAAAGTCAACACTAGAAAATAGAGAAATTAAGTTCTTACTTTAGTGAGCAAGAATGGAGAAGAAGACTTGCTTGAGTAAGTAGATACCCACACGAAGTTTGAGCTACGAATCATGAAATAGACTCACGAATCGTCACTAAGAAGATGTAAAATTTTTGGGGATTTTGAAGGGGAAAACGTGAGAGAGGGGGAAAGGGTCGTGAGAATTAGAGAGAGAAGGGGAAAGTCTTGAAATGGATTGTTCGGGTCAAAGAAAGAGTATTTAAAATCCTTGGCAACGCCGACTTGATGGGCGACCACACAACCTGTGATATGTGTCATGGTCTGTTTGGACCCTCCATTGGCCCAACCTTGGTAAAATTAGATGGTACTTACCTGGGACACGCGTGCACGTGCCGGATGGTGCATCCTATGAGCCATTGGACGTGGGACAGTCCGTGTAAAACACCTTTTTGGTTGGCCTTGATGAAATTCCCACTTGCCAGGTTTTGTGCGCATTAGTGCGGCTAGACAGCTCATCTGACGAGCCGTGACACGTTTCACGGTCCATGTGGACTGGCCGTGCCACCTCACTTGGCCAATTCCTCAAATAAACACCCCACACCGTGCTCTCCTACCGGACGACTGGCCGCACGGGCCGTGTGAATATGGACGGGTCATGTGATGGCCCGTGTGTTCATACTTCAACAATATCACCTTATTAACGCGCCTGGGTCATGAGCATAATGCCCCAAGAGCGGCCCCACGAACCGTCATGGGTCAGACAGCTCGTGCAGAAACACGTGGCGTTATTCTTTGCCAACTTTCAACTGTTCTGACGTTTAGCTCCGCCTTTCTCCGCGTGTACGCTTTCGTCTTCCAAAATGGCACCTGTATTCACCTGAAAATACAAATAAAAACAAGAAAAATGCATGACCTATACATTAATTTTTTTTCATTTCAACCACTATTACAATGCATGGGTTGCCTCCTATGGAGCGCTTGATTTAACATCGCGGCACAATGCATTGTCTTGAGTACTCAAACTTCTTCAAGGAGTAGGACCTTAATCACCGAGGCCTTCTCTACTGTACCCAAATATTGCTTCACCCTTTGTCCATTTACCTTGAACCAATCCCCATTTTCTGCTTCTAGCTCAATTGCACCATGGGGAAACGCTTGGCTGATCGTGTATGGGACAAACCACCTTGACTTGAGCTTACCTGGGAAGAGTCTCAACCTGGAGTTGTATAGTAATACCTTGTAACCGACACCAAATCTCTGTTAGGCAATATGCTTGTCGTGCTGTACTTTCATCCTCTATTTGTACAGTGCTATACTCTCATACGCGTGGAGGCAAAACTCATACAACTCATTGAGATGGTCAAGTCTCAAGTTAGCAGCCTCTTCCCAATTCATGTTGAGCTTCTTCAAAGCCCGAAGTGCCTTCTACTCTTAACTCCACAGGTAGACCGTCCTGTAGGCCTAAAGTGCATCATCTAACTTCCTCGCCCAATCCGTCCGGGTAGCATTCACAAACTTGGTTAGGATTTCCTTGATCTCTCTGTATAACACTTCAACCTGTCCACTAGTCTGCAGGTGAAAGGGTGTGGCAACCTTGTGCTATCATACTCCATATTTAGCTAGCATAGCATAAAAAATCTTGTTACAAAAGTGAGAACCCCCATCACTGATGATAGTTCTGGGTGTTCCAAATCTAGAAAAGGTGTTCTGCCTTAGGAATTGCACAACACTCTTGCTCTCATTGTTTGGCAATGCAACCGCCTCCACCCATTTGGAGACATAATCTACCGCCACCAGGATGTACTTCATTCATATGAACTCACAAATGGGCCAATGAAGTCGATGCCCCAGACGTCAAAAATTTCCACCTCAAGAATCGGGGTCATGGGCAGCTCTTGGCGCTTCGAGATACTTTCCTGTTGCTGGCACTGGTCACACCCATGCACCAAGTCATGGGCATCTTTATAGATGGTGGGCCAGTAGTACCCATTTTGGAGAATCTTCTTTGCCGTTCTGGCCCCACCATGATGACCTCCTACTGTGGATGAATGACAGGCCTCCATGATACTCAACATATCCGCTTCTAGAATGCACCGCCTGGTAACCCCATCAGCACATGTTTGGAAGAAGTATGGGTCATCCCAGAAGTACCTGCGCACATCAAAAAGAAAAATTTTTCTTCGGTGAGGGTTAAGGCCCTCTGACATAATATGACTCACCAGAAAGTTAGCAAAATCAGCAAACCAAGGAATGAGGTCAACAGAAGATACCAATACTTGTTTATCGGGAAAGGAATCATCAATGTTCAACCAATCCTTCAATCTTGACTCGTCCTCCAATCTGGACAAGTGGTCTATTACTTGGTTCTTAGATCTTTTTCTGTCTAAGACCTAAAGTCAAACTCCTGTAGCAGGAGAACCCATCTGATCAACCTTGTCTTAGCATCTTTCTTTGCCATGAGATACCTCAAGGATACATGGTCGATGTGCACTATCTATTTGGTTCCCAATAAGTATGCTCGAAACTTGTCAAATGCATATACCGTGACCAACAATTCCTACTCAGTAACCATATAATTCTTTTGAGCATCATTGAGAGTCTTGCTGGCATAGTAGATGGGGTAGAAAATCTTATTGCATTTCTGTCCAAGCACAACACTCACAACAATTCCTCTTGCATCACACATCACCTCAAACGGGGTAGTCCAGTCAGGTGCAACCACCACGGGAGCAGAAATCAGGTTTTGCTTTATGGTCTCAAAGGCATTTCTGTAGCTATCATCAAAATGGAACTTTACATCCTTCTCCAATAGCTTGCACAAAGGATATGTGGTGCAATCTTGGAGAAGTATTTGATAAATCAGCAATAGAAACCTACATGCCCAAGGAAACTCTGAACCCCCCTCACAGATATGGGAGGCAACGACTTTTCAATCACCTCGATCTTCACCTTATCCACTTCTATGCCCTTCTCAGAAAACTTATGGCCAAGAACTATCCTCTTCTTGACCATGAAGTGGCATTTCTCCCAATTTAGAACCAAGTTAGCCTCTTCACAATGCTGTAGTACCCTGCTAAGATTCAACAGACACGTATCGAAGGAGTCACCCACTACAGAGAAGTCATCCATAAATACCTCGAGGGTGTCTTCAACCATGTCAGAAAAGTTCAACATCATACAAAGATGGAAGGTGGCTGGGGCATCGCACAACCCAAAAGGCATCCTTCTAAAGGCAAACATCCCATGCCGGCAAGTGAAAATAGTCTTGTCCTGATCCTTTGTGGCTATGGATATTTGATTGTAGCCCGAATACCCGTCCAACAAGCAACACCACCCTCTACATGCCAACTTGTGTAATATCTGGTCCATGAAGGGCATAGCTAAATGGTCCTTCAAGGTCCATTTATTCATCTTCTGGTAGTCCATGCACACTCGCTATCTAGTCACAGGTCTCAACAGGACCAACTCATTTTTGTTGTTAGCAACCTCTGTCATGCCCCCTTTCTTTGGGACACATTGTGCTTGGCTGGCCCACTTGCTATCAGAAATGAGGTATATCACCCCTAGCATCCAGCCACTTGATGATCTCCCTTTTTACCACCTCTTGCATAGGTGGGTTTAGCCTTCGCTGATGCTCAATACTGAGCACACAATAATCCTCCAAGTTTATCTTGTTCGTGCATATCCTTGGAGGAATCCCTATGATATCTGCAATGGTCCAACCAATGGCTCGCTTGAACTTTTGGAGGACCCCCAATAGTTCCTCGACCTAGTTTTCATGAATATCTGTAGCTACAATCATAGGAAGAGAGTTATCAGTGCCCAAAAATACATACCTAAGGTGTTGGGGCAGCTCCTCGAGCTCCACAGCTGGAGTCTTCTCGATGGATGGTTTAGCTGGTAGTGTAGACCTATTTTGCAGGTCTAAGTTCAACTTTCTATGGACAAATGACTTGATTCCCCTACCATGCAACACATTCACGGTGGCTGCATACCCACTAATACCATCGTCTGGAAAGTTCATAATACTGCTGCTAGTATGTTTACACACATTGTTTCCTCTAGTGGAATTTTAGAAAGGCAGTCCTTTGCTACATCCAAGATGGATATCACAACCACCTCCTTAGGTCTCTTCATTGTAGCACACACACTAAATTTCACCTCTTCAGTGTTAAGTCTGAAAGTCAACTCCCCTTGCTCTACGTCTACCAGGGCCCTACCAGTAGCCAAAAATGGTCTCCCAAGGATGATGGGAACCTCAAAGTCCACCTGGAAGTCCATAATAATAAAGTCTGTGGGAAAGATAAATTAGCCCACACGGACCAGCACATCACAGAATCCCCACGGGCCGCTTCATCGATCTATCTGTTATGAGTAGCTGCATTGTAGTGGGCATGGGGGCTCCTAAGCCCAGCTACCTATAAACTGCTAGCGGCATCAGGTTGATGCTGGCACCCAGATCTCATAGGGGTCTTGCAAAATCAAATGCTCCAATGGTACACGGGATAATGAAAGCACCCGGATCTTCCTTCTTTTCTACAAGATATCTTGTGGTAATGGAACTACAGTGGTGGAGATTGTTTGCCGGCTCGATCGTGGTTGTCCTCTTCTTAGTCACTAAGTTTTTCATGAACTTAGCATAGCCCGGCATCTACTCAAGTGCCTCCACTAGAGGGATGTTCACGGATATTTCCTTTGACATGGACAAGAACTTCTGAAACTTGCCATCTTCCACCTCCTTCTGCAACCTCTGTGGGAATGGTGGTGGTGGCTTAGGAATGGCTGGCAGAGTTGGGTTACTATTGGTGTCACCTCAGGCTCTTTAGAAACCACACACTATGCTGGTGTCATCAACATGCACCTCAACGAGGTTAGGCATGTGCCTTTAGCTTCATCCAAACCTGCATTACTGGGTATAATAGGGTCAGAGAGTACTTTACCGCTCCTTGTGGTTACTGCCATGCAATGACCATCATTTTTTGGGTTCTAAATAGTGTCTCTCAAAAGTGACCCAACTTTTTTCTGATTTATGGATGCTGACAATTGCCCCATCTGCTGCTCTAATTGGTTGATCGAGGTGGAATGCGAGTCGACCAACTATCGAACATTGGATATCTCCTCTTTTATGTCTCGCATCCCTACCTCAGTGGGCTCAACTTTGTTAATAACCTTTGCCATCATCTCTTCTAATTTTGATCTACCACCACCATCATTCTGACGCTCTCGATTTCTATAGCCGTCTCTGTTCTGCTAGCTTCCTTGATAGTTTTGATAATGAGCATAGTTCCGATCTTAATTACCGGCATTGAATAGACAGTAATCCCCCTGGCTGCCTAAGAAGTTCACCTCCTCATCATAATTATAACCTTGGTCATCGTACCTGGGCATTGTGTTTATGACTTTTACCTTCTCTGCACCTTCATCTAAAAAATGCTTTGCCAGCAAGTCCAGCTGGGTCTTCATGTGGGCTAGGTCTTGATCCCGTTCCTCCTCCTTTCGTCGCTACTCCGCAGTCATCTCAAAGATGAGTCCCAAACAGTCTCCATCTCTAATGTACCATGCCCTGTTGTTCTTGGCTACTTTTTCTAAAATTATCACTATGTCTGTGAAAGTCCTAGACATGTATAATCCCCCGCAAGCAGCATCAATGATCAACTTTATCAAAAAATTGCATGACTTGTAGAAGACTACCTTCAAGTGCTCATCTGTGAGGAGATGGTCAGGGCATTGCTTAAGCTTCTGCCTGAATCTCTCCCAAGTCTTATGTAATGCTTCATTCGGCAGCTGCTTGTGAGACCCAATGTCATCTATGATTTTCAACTGTCTTGATATGGGGAATAATCTCTCTAAGAATGCCTACTTTAACTCTCCCTAAGTGCGGATGGAATCATATGGAAGCTTATTCAGCCACATAGTTTCCACGCTAGAAAGAGACAATGGGAAAAATCGCAACCTAATTGCCTGCTGACTGACCCCAAGAACCTCAGACGATTGGCATGTCGCCAGAAAGTTTAGGACATGCTGATTTGCATCCTCAGTTGCTGCTCCACTGAACAACCCTTTCAACTGTAGCATCTATAGCATAGTGCTAGTGATAGTGAACTTAGCACCTGTGGGCAGTGAAGGAAGTCCAATTGCCCCAATGGTCCCAGCACCCTCATCATTATCATTCACTGCTTGGGGCGGCTGATGCACTTGGGGTCTAACATAGGGTAGCAACACCTATCTAAGTGATGCTGCCGGTGGTACCTCATTACCTGCATTTTCATCATCACCTAGACCTTCGTTTCCCCCACCTGCAGGGTTCACAGCCAACTCTCTCAGTCTAGCTGCTTTGTATTCTTGGGCATTCATTCTGCGGATTGATTTAGTAAGCTCGAGGTCGTAGGGAATAAGTGTTTCACCCTTTCTTCGGGTGTTTGGCATGCAACGCCAGCTCCCTACTAAGAAACAAAAAAAAAAAAGAAAAAAAGGAAAATTAGGGACTAGTATTACAAACTGAAAATAGAAACTAATAGACTATTACTTCGCCGTATTCCCTAGCAACGGTGATGATAATTGATACGCCCAAATTTACACTCCAAAAGGAATAGTAAATCAGTCGTTCATCAAGTATAGAACTCAATCAGAGTTGAGGTCGATCCCACAGTGAATGCGTGAGAATATATATATTAGCACCATTTTCATATGTAATATCTATTCTCGAAACAAAAGTGCATAAATTAAATGGGGGATTTTGGTTTTTCAAACTAAGTTACTAAAATAAAGCATTAAATGAGTGCAAGGACTACTAGATTTTAGACAATATATGCGAAGCTAGGATTATGTTCCCTAGTTGTGAGTTTAGCCTAGCATATTAAAGAAAGAAAACCCACAATGATACCAAGAATTCATAATAAATGACTTACTATTGAACAATCAATGAATCCACGAGTTATAATCTTGAACTAGATAAGCAAAATCGCAAAATCTTGTGAAATCTCAAGGAAAATAATGTTTTTCAGTGTTTTCTATCTCTAGCTATCCAACACTCTCCAAAAATGAAATAAAATAACTATCTATATACAAAGAAAACCTAATCCAAATTAAAATAGAAAAAATCCTTCGGCATGGACACGGGCCACCAAATAGCTGGTGTGAAGGTAAATGGATCGTCGAATGGTCTGTGTGGTTACACTTGGCGTCCTAACTTGCTCCGCTGCGTCACGCTCCATGTCAATGGTCCATGTGGGTGTCGACGGTCCGTGAAAAGGACCGTCTAACTTGCCTTCAACATTTTTCCAGCTCCACTTGGCCTCACAAATTATGTCACGGATCGTGGTTGGTCACATGACCCATTACACGTCCCGTCACTTACCACTTAGCTCCCATTCTTCTACTTTTAACAGAGGTGACTCTCACGTCACTTTGACGAGCCCTGCCACGACCCATCGTACATCCCAGGGTCTGTGAAATGTGCCGTGGTACATGCCTTAGCCAAATATTTCCTATGCTTGCTCATTAGCCACTGCCGTCAGCCAAGTGTGAGGCCACAGTGGGCCTCACGGTCTGCGTGGAAGCACACGAGCCGTGTAGGTCCTCGTTTGCCCACACTTGTTTCTATTTTTGCTCATCTTCCCAAAGATTAACTCTTTTTCATCTCTTTTCCTATAATTCTTCGATTTCTCTATGCGTTAGTCATTGTTCTTGAAAATCATAAAAACAAACATCAAAATAACAAATATTGCTTGAGAACGCGCAAAAATCCCTTGTTTAAAGCGTTATAAGGTCGTATTTCTACCACTCATCAATGATTAGGGAATTAAGTTATGTTTAAATTTATGATTTGTCAAAGATATAAGCATGTTGAGATTTTCCATAAAGATGTTTAAAAAGGGTTCGCAAGATGAAAGGACAATACTCACTTGGTGGTTCGTTAGTTCAAGCTACTCCTATGATTGCGACTTATGATTCTAAGTTATGTCTTAAAAGATTTCGTAGGATGACTTAGAACTGCATGGACTTGAGATTGAGATTCATTCCGTTTGTTGAGGCATGACCTATTAGAGATAAATCTCAACGTCCCTAACTATGTGCCACCATATGAGCACTTGTAATCTAGGCTAGTGGATCCACATAAGCTATTATGTTATTAAGATACATGCGAAGTTGATGGAGTTCTACCCAGAAAGTCGTCTCCCCGTTCCAACATAGGGGGTTGTGTTGGATTCCATGTAATAGCTCACATGGTCTTACATGTTAGTTAAGGTCTTTTCCCGCAAGTTTATGACTCCATGTTATGATTTCTTATATGTGATCTTTCATGCATGTTTTCTTTTCCGTATTGAGTTATATTCCTGTGCATGCTTAAGCTCACTTTATATAATTTTCATCTCATATGCACTTATATATTTTATTTATGAATGATGGCATTGCAATTTCATGCATTCATTGCATATCCCATACTTAGTACATTCCAACATACTAACATATATTTTGCTTGCATGATTTAACTATATAGGGATAGGCACTCCTCCACCAGCTCGTGGCTAGTATTTGGCGTTCGAGACTAGCACTTTTATTTGTGGTGAGCCCTTAGTTCAGAACTCAATCAATTTACACTCTATCTTGTATTTTATTTTGAGATGATGTATTCGTGGCCCTTTTGAGGCTTTTACTTTCTGTGTTGTTAAACATTGGAGTCTCTTTTCTATTTGATGGAAATCAAATGTTATTGATTCCAATTCGCCAATATGTTTGTTGGTATGCTTTATGGAAAAAATATATTAGTTATTCATGCTTTTAAAAGTTTTTTAATTGTCTTAAAAAGACCTATTGTAATGACCTGGACATTGTACGACTTCGTTGGAGCTTGAAAATTTTAATTTTGGGAAGTTTTCGACCAAGGCGACACTTCAAGGGAGACCTCACTGTCCGTTCTCAAAGTAGTTTTATTCCTTAATTTTCTTACTTCTTACAACAAAACACAATCATCATTACAAGTATTTATAGAC
>JAABOM020000049.1:919439-972418 GCA_011800125.2 Solanum clarkiae
AAAGCCCAAAAGTTGATTTATAAGGGTTGCCTTTATCATCTTGTGAGGGTTAGGGATGTTGAGTCCAAAGTCCTTCCTGTTGAGTCGATTCCAATGTTTAGTGAGTTTCTTGATATCTTTCCCAATGATCTTCCCAGTGTTCCTCCCGTAAGGGAAATAGACTTTAGTATAGACCTCCTTCTCGATACTCAACCCATTTACATTCCCCCTTATGGTATGCCCCCGACAAAATTAAAGGAGTTAAAGGATCAATTAAGGGATTTGTTGCAGAAGGGTTTCATAAGTCACCATGGGGTGCGATGGTGTTATTTGTGTAAAAAAAAGAATGGTTCTATTAAAATGTACATTGTTTACCAATAACTTAATAGGGTTACCAAAAAGAACAAGTACACTCTACCAAGGATTGATGACCATTTTCATCAACTACAAGGGGCTAGTCACTTTTCTAAGATTGATATTTGGTTCGGGTACCACCAAGTGAAGGTGAGGGAGTGTGATATTCCTAAGATAGATTTTCGAACTAGGTGTGGACACTTTGAGTTTGTGGTTATGTACTTTGGGTTGACTAATGCACTGACTATATTTATGGATCTCATTAATAGGGTCTTTAAACCCTACCCTGAAAAGTTTGTAGTGGTTTTTATTGATGATATATTGATTTATTCCCCGAGCGGGGAAGAGCATGTGAATCACTTAAGAGTGGTCTTGCAAATCTTGAGAGAGGAGAGATTGTTTGCGAAATAAGAAAAATATGAATTTTGGTTGAAAGAGATTGCTTTTCTAGGACATGTGATATTGGGTGATGGCATTAAGGTGAATCTGAAGAAGACACAGGTGATTAGAAATTGGCCTAGACCCTTGACTTCGTCAAATATTTAGGAGTTTCTTGGGTTACTACCAGTAGTTTGTGAATGGTTTTTGTTATATTGTATAACCTATGACCAAGTTGACCCAAATGAAGGCAAAATTCGTTTGGACAGATGAATGTGAAAAGAGTTTCCAAAACTTTGAAGGATAAGCTTGTCGCTGCTTCTATAATGGCTTTATCGGAAGGATTGGAAGGGTTTGCGGTATATTATGATACATCAAGAATTTGTTTGAGGTGTATTTTGATGAAAAATGGCAAGGTGATAGCATATGCCTCTAGACAACTTAAGGTGCATGAGAAAAATAATCCCACCCATGATATTGAATTGGCGACCATGGTGCTTGCTTTATAAATTTGGCGTTATTACTTGTATGGGGTTCATGTTGATTTATTTACTGACTACAAGAGTCTCCAAGATATATTCACCCAAAAACATCTTAACTTGGGACAAAGAAGGTAGTTGGATCTCCTTAAAGAATATGATATGAGTGTGCATTATCTTCTTGACAAAGCTAATATTATAGCTGATGCTCGAAGTAGAGTGTCCATAGGTATTTTAGCTCATATTGATGATGGTGGCAAAAAGGTGGCTAGAGAAGTTCACTGGTTGGCTAGATTGGGGGTTAGGTTAGATGATGTGGAAAATAGGGTTTTAGTAGTTGTTATGGCTCTAAATCTTCATTGATTGAGGAAGTAAAGTCAAAACAAGATCTTGACCCCGCTATGCTAGAGTTGAAGACTTTGGTGAAGGATAGAAAATTGGAGGTTTTCTCCCAAGACTGAGACGGTGCCCTTAGGTAACAAAGTAGGTTGTGTGTGCCTAATGTTGATGACTTAAGGGAGTTGATCTTGACAGAGGCCCACAATTCATCCGATTCTATTCACCCCGATTCTAAAAAGATGTATAGAGACTTGAGGGAGGTGCATTAGTGGGGTGGTATGAAGAGACATTGTCAAGTTCATATCCGGATGTCATAATTCCCAAAAAGTGAAAGCAGAATATCAAAGCTCAGGTGGCCTAGCCCAAGACATAGAAACTCCTACTTGGAAGTGGGAAGAGATCAACATGGACTTTTTGGTTGGGTTGCCCAAGACTAGAAAACACTTTCACTCCAGTTGGGTTGTTGTGGATAGAATGACAAATTCAGCTCACTTTTTACCAGTCAAAAACACTTATGGTGCTGAGGATTATACAAAGTTTTACATCCATGAGTTTCGTAGATTGCATGAGGTGCCATTGTCGCTCATTTCAGATTTGCTCAATTCACTTCTTAATTTTGGTGGTCGTTCCGAAGAGGTCAAGGTACCGAGGTTAAGCTTAGTACAACTTTTCATCCTCAATCGGATAGTCAAGCCGAGTGGACTGTCCAAACTCTTGAGGATATGCTTAGAGCTTGTGTTTTTGAGTTTAAGGGTAGTTAGGATGAACATATTCCACTTATTGAGTTTTATTACAATAATAGCTACCACTCAAGCATTGGTATGGCTCCCTTCAAAGCTTTATATGATAGGCATTGTAGATCCATGGTTGGGTGGTTTGAAGTAGGGGAAATGGCTTTGCTAGGTGTGGATTTGGTCATGGAGTCCATGGATAAGGTGAGGTTTATAAGGGAGAGCTTGAAAACAGACCAAAGTAGACAAAAGTCCTACTCCTTTGTGAGGAGAAGAGATCTTGAGTTTAAGGTTGGCGATTAGGTTTACTTGAAAGTCTCACTCATGAAGGGTGTTATCCTGTTTGAAAAAAAAAGGAAAATTGATTCCAGGGTTTGTGGGTCCTTATAGAGTTTTGAGAAGAGTGTGTAAGGTTTCATATGAGTTGGAGTTTCCTATAGAGATAAATACGGTTCATCGATTCTTCCATATGTCCATGTTGAGAAAGTGTGTGGGTGACCTAAGTGTTTTAGTGCCCTTGGATGTTGTGGGTGTTGCAAAAGATAATTTGACCTATGAGGAGGTCCCAGTGGAGATTTTTGATAGATAAGTGAAGAGGTTGTGGAACAAAGATGTAGCTTCTGTCAAGGTTGTTTGGAGGACCCAACAAGTTGAAAGTACCACATGGGAAGCTGAGGCGGACCTGAAATACCGATACAGATACCTGTTCCACTCTACCCAAGCTGAAGGTAATAATTTAAGTCCCCTATACGATTTCAAGTCTTAAGTTTCATCCTTTATGTCATTTTGCATGCAAGCATGTTCATGGTAACAAGTTTAAGGTGATTTTTGACATTTATGTTGAGATTTATGAAAATGATGTTTAAATAAATTTGTTGCATTCATGTCGGGCTGAAATCTTCATGATTACTTCTCTTATTCATGTTAGTTTGACATTCGGGGACGAATCTTCCCAAAGGGGAGATATTGAAACACCTTGAAAATATGCCTTGAAATACACATAATCGTAATTTCTATATATCACAAAATTTGAGCGTGATATTGCAAATCCGACTTCATATTCTCTATCAGATGGTAAACTTAATGGTAAGTGAGTATAACTCGGATTTTAGAGGACCCATAATGAAAAATAATTTTCTATTTCAAGAGAGCATCTGCAGCCAAGGTACGATGTTGCCTAGGTGCAAAGCTGCGTAATTTTTCCTTTGCGTTTGGTCTGCGATGCAGACTTGATATGGACTAGTACAATATCCTACTTAGTTTTTCCTATGCACCCAATGGCATTTTGGTCATAGCCCCATACCCACTAAAACGTGAACTTACTTATAATTAGCCATTTTTCAACATTATAACTCACAAAACCCTCTCTCTAATCCCTCTAAGACTCTATCAATTCTCTCATTCAAATATAAGGATCCCAAGCACATCTTTGGAACTCAATGATTCATTTCTAGCATGACTGCTTTGAGTTCACCTCAAAGAATTCAAGGCCTAAGATATGTGGGTTTCATCGATTGGGTCCTTTCCACCTATGCAGCCCAACTTTTTCTTTTTTTGAAAAATTACATGTTTTCAAGTTGTATTACCTATGGCTATCTCTTATCATGGATTATGAACATAAATTATGTTGGGGTTTTATGAAATATTTATTGATTATGCATGACTATCAATTTCAAGCTTATACCATGAATTGATTTTGTCTATTGAGACTATGAATGTTTTGAGCTACGAAATTTTGAATTATCATGAGCCTTTGTAATGAATTTCAAGGTACCCTACATGAGGGTTTCACTACATGCTGGTGGGTTGATTTGCATTAAGTTTACTCATCTTATTTAACTCCTTAATTGCATGATTTTGAAAAATTATCATGAAACCACCATGTGTTTGATAAAATGTCATGTTATGAATTCTCAAGTTATTGATGATCTATTTCATGATTTACAAGTCTAGTGACTATATGATGATTAAGGGCTCTCAAGTATGTATTGAATTCATGAAAAGCAAATATAATTTTACAAGAATCAAGTTAAGCCCTTTTTCAAGATTTTTACCTCTTGTGAGTCATTCATGTTAAAGCAAGGGTTCATGTATGGTTATGATCTACTCTCATGTTCAAGTTAGGCTCACTACTAGAGGTCAAGGATGTTTATGAGCTACTCCAGTCATGTCCTTACAAGATATTTATGTTATGATTAAAGTATGATTATTTAAAGTATTCCATGGAATTTGACTTAGCAGCGATTAAGGCTTAAGATGGGGGCTCGACTCAAGGGGTCCTTATATAAAGTCTTTACTCTCTAAACTATGTGCCACCATAGGATTGTGATTTTTACCCTTTCTATACTAGTGGATCCATCTAGTCATGTTAGCATGTTTGGTTTGCCATGGCAAGTAGACCACACCTAGCTGGGCGGTATCATGCCTGTCCATCTGTCTGAGTGGATGTCATGCCTTGAATTCCAAGTTGTACTGACTTGGTCTATGTCGGTTAAGGTCTTTAACTACATATGCATGCTATATATATTGTCCAAGATAAACGATTTACAAGTATGTTTTTGGTATGGGAATTGATCATGCATGTCATATTTAGATTATGTATCAATTGTTATGATTATGCATTTTGACCATTTTGTCTTATGCATTGTTACATTGCATCCCGCTTACTTAGTTCATTCAAATGTACTAACGCATATTCTATGCCTACATGATATTACCATGTGACCAGATCTTCCTTTGATCGTCGTCCACATGGCTAGTTCAGTACTTCGGAGATAAGCATTGGTGAGTCGTCAAGTCCGAGCACACTATCCACATTACTCTTTCTATTTTAAGACTTCTTTATGTTGAACACTTGTTATTATGAGGGTGAGCCTAGAAAGTGTTTTGGTCCCCGCTACATTACATGTTCAAGTTGTTGTTGGATATTTTGATCTACTTATGCTATGAGCTTGACTCTTTTATGCTTTTATGAATATCAATAATTCCCTTAGTCCTACTTCCCTTGTTATTATATCTCTGTTATTGGTTATTTGCTTCCACGACCAAGGATGTGTGATTGATATCTTAAGAGTCTTGTTTGGGTCCCTTCAGATTCTCATGTATCATGTCACGTCTAGGCCCTATGCTTGGGCCACGATAAAATACAAACAAATTCTAAGCATATTGAAAAAGGATGTGAAGGAGACCAAATAGGCTAACATGTCAAGTATAACTACTTGCCAAATGTCCCATGTTTTTACGCAGGATTAGATAGTAGATTGAGGTGCTTCTCACTATGTGACATCAAATAAATGCCATCTAAAAAGTATTCATGACTTGACTAAATCACAGAAAGATCAAGTGAATTTAACTATAGGAGCTAAGGCATCGGAATCACACACATTGGTAAAGCTTGTATTTTTAAGGATGAAGTTCTAAAGAATGTTTGGTTTTGTACAAGACTTCAAGTTCAACCTATTGTTAGTCTCTAAAATCACAAGGGAATTGTCTTATATTGTATATTTTTATCCTGATTTTTGTGTATTTAAAGACCTCTTCAGTAGGTAAAGGAGATTGGTAAGGAGGATGGTGGACTGTACATATTCAAAAGTGAGTTTGGAATAAAGAAACTGAAGGAGGAAAACAATAATTGAAGAAGGATGCTTGCAAATGCAGTTACACCTGATGTCAAGTTATGGCATTCCAAAATTAGGCATCCTTCCTCTCAAGTCTTAAGTCATCTAGGCTTGCTGCAAAGTAGTGGTGATAGTGACGCACTAAATAAATGTCTAGTTTGCCCATTAGCCAAGCAAACTAGACTCTCATTTCTAATTAATAACTCTAGAGCACTTAAGGTGTTTGATATTGTTCACATGAACCTTTGGGGGCCATACAGGACTCCTACTCTAGATAATAAATGCTATTTTCAAATAATTGTGGCTAACAATAGTAAATTTGTATGGGTCTATTTGTTGCAATTGAAGTCGAAAACTATTGTTTCTATGAAGAGTTTTCTGTTTATCAGGAATCAATTTTGTTCTAATATTAAGGTTGTGAGGTCAAAAAATGACATAAATTTTTTTAATCACCAATACACTGAATTGTTCGAGCATTTAGGTATATTACACCAAAGCGGTTACCCTCACACACAACAACAGATTTACATAGTAGAAAGGAAGCCTAGACATATTGTTAATATTACAAGAGCCATCAGGTTTCAAGCTCGAATACCAATCAGATTTTTAGAATATTGTATTGAAGCTGCAGTCTACTTGATGAATAGATTGCTTTCATCAGTTATTGAATACAATGGTCCGTATGAGCTATTATTTTCCAAGAAGCCTATGTTTTCACACCTAAAAGGTCATTGCTTGTTTTCGCCATGCCTCAACTCTGCCAAAGAGGGATAAATTTTTAGCAAGAGTTGTTCCTACTGTGTTAATGGTTATTCAGAGCTGCAAAGGGGTTATAATTGCTAGATATTCAATCCAACAAGATTTTGTTAGTAGAGATGTGATCTTCCAAGAAGAAGTTATTCCTTTTGTTGATGCAAAGCCTGAAATTCAGCCTTCCTCTTCTTCCTTTTTTGGTTCTCCTTTAGAGGTGATTCAAGAGATACGGCACTCAGATGAGATGTATTGTGAGGTGCCTACTTACCTTATATCTCACAATCTAATACTACCATCACAACCAACGACTTTACCATCCATTAATAATTAAGATATTGACTTAACCTCTGATAGTATAGTGCCACTAGTAGAGGTTAGGGAATTTGTAGTGCCATTTCTAGTAGTTAAAGAGTGCCCTCTCAGAAGGACTACTGGAACCATCAAACAACCTGCCTGGATGAAAGACTTTAGTACTATTGCAAAGAAGCAGAGTAGTAAAAGATATACTCTAGTCAACTATCTCTCTTATGACAATGTTGCCCCTATCTGTCAAAGCTATCTAACAAAAATTGACAATTTTATGGAGCATAGATCTTTCAAGGAAGCAGCTAGAGATGCAAAATTGGATTGAAGCCATGCAGTTGGAAATCCAAGCTCTAAAGGATAATAAATCATTGGTAGTATTTTATTTACCACAACGTAAGTATACAATTGGATCTAAGTGGGTATACAAGACTAAATATCAACCAAATGTGAAGTGGACGTTAGTGCTAAAAAATTTTATTAATGAAAAATTGCAGGATAGCATAAAAAAAGAAACAATCTAGGTAAAATTTATCATGCAGTAATCTTTCAAGCAAAATCTAGCTAGAAATATAAAAGGCATAATATTCAAAGAAGATCCAACGGCATGAAGGAAAGGAAACCAAATAGATTGGCCCAAATCAAGATAATCAATCAAGGAGCATCAAATCTATGAAAATTGGAGCGATCAGTCAAGCATGGAAGCACAATAAAGGAATTAAATAAATCAACACAAATCAAGAGGATCAATCACACAAAGGATGGATCTGGAAGATCTATTAGTTGCTGACAAGAAAATCAGTAGACGGTGATCCGACCTGGCCATTCTTAGAAGCCTTGCCCTTATCATTGGAAGAAGGAATCTACATTGCCTGATTCAAAGGATCAATTCCTTTGTGATTCCACCTCTTCATATAAAATGAGGCATCCAGAAATTTCCAAGACTCATACAAGCCTACTACCTTCAAGATCATCTTCGAAACTCTTCATCTTTAAGAAATTTATTATAATCTTTAGTTTACTGTGAATAAGAAAAAGAAAGAGAAAACAAGAAAAATTTGAAAGAGAAGATTGCATTAAATGAAAACAAAAATTAAAAAAATATTGAAATAGCAGTTTAAGTTTTACATTTCTTGTAACCACCACTTTCAAGGCTTGAAGAGATCTCCTTGCAACCCAAGGAAATGGACGTATGGTTCATATTGAATGCAAACCAGTATAAATATCTAGTGTTGACTTTCCTTTTATGCCTTTTAATTTCTGTAAACTGTTTTATTGTGTTTAGTCGACTATCACTTAATTTAGTTGACTAATTGCCTAGTAGTTTTACTTAAATAAAAGAAAGAAAATTCAATTCACCACCCCCCTACTTGCACTTTCAGTTGGTATCAGAGTCTGGTCTTGCTATTTTTTCTATCTAACCATAGGTAAAAAGGATCTTGGCAAATCAACAACAAACAAATGGAGCCTTGTTTCAAGAGGAAACTTTCCAAACCATACCTCCCTACTTCAATGGCAAACACTTCTCGCACTAGAAGATAGTAACAAAAAAATTCATAAAATCCTATGATGTGAATATCTAAAGTGTTATAAAATTAGGTGACATCCCCATTCCTGTGACTAAACCAACAACTTAAGGTCAAACACTGTAGGCAGCTAAGCATATACCCAGTTTGGAGAACTACACAAATAAGAAAATGGAAGTTATTCAAATCAACTCTAGAGCTAAGAATGCGCTCCACAATGCTATCAGTGGAGAGGAATATGAAAAGATTTCTAGTTGCGAAACCGCCAAGGAAACGTGGGACAAATTGAAAGTCACATATGAAGGAACTAACAAAGTCAAGGAAATAATCACTAGTCTACTGGTCTATGAATATGAATTATTTCAAATGAAGGAAGGTGAATCAGTGGAAAGTATGTTTGCATATCTCAGCAAAATCATTAGCATCAAAGTTGCGGGCAAAGAATATCTACCTATTAAGCATGTCAAAACAATCCTCAGAAGTCTTCCCCCTCAATGGCATGGTAAAGTTGTGGCTCTTGAAAGCATGGATCTTCAAAGCTCACCTATAATGAAGTTAGAGGTATTTGATTGCTTTTGAGAAAAAAGACCTAAATAAAAAGGGAAATGAGGATGACAAGAAAAAATTTATTGCATTAAAAGCCACTGATGAAAACAAAGATGGTGAAGAAGATCTAAATTAAGATGAGATTGCACTGATTACAAAATTGGTGATGGAAACCTTCAAGAAGCCAAAGGACCGGTATGCAAAACTATTATAAAAACAAGCAGATTACTAACTATAAAAGGAATGATGACAAGTACTATGAATGTGGTAAGTTTGGACACAATGCAACTTAATGTCCTGAAGCCAAAAGAAGGCACCCTCAAGGACAATTCAAAAATAAAGTGTTTAGTGGTCGGAGCAATGAAGATACATCTGAATATGATTATGAAGATACTGCAAATGTCTGCTTCATGGAAATAGGTGAAAGTATCCAGGTAAATAATGACTTTTGCAAAAATTATTTTTAGTTGAGGGCACTTCTAGATCGAGTCATTATAAACTTAAAAAAAGTCCTTTGAGAATCTTAGATCCATTCAAGATGAGAAAAATGTTTTAGAAATCAAACTTGATTTTTGTGCCATTGAAAGGAATTACTTGATAAAGAGAATTCTGATCTTAAAAATCGTTCGAAAAATGTTCAAAAATATTTTAGCCCCAATAGATCTCTCAAGATGACTAATTCTCAAAGTGAACTTTTTAGTCATCTGGTTCTGATCAGTCTAATAAAATATCTTGTCATTGTTGTGGGAAAACTGGTCACACCTACTTCAGATGCCGATTTCGTCACTCAAAGATATCTAACATATTCTGGAAAGTTCAAGGTACTGCTAACTAAAAAGGACCCAAAAATATTTGGGTGCCTAAAAATAAAAATTGATCTTGTTTTGCAGGAATATCGCACCAAATCCAAAGGGAAATGGTATCCTGACAGTACGTAATCAAATCACATGACGGTCAACAAATCTCTATTTAAATTTGTTGAAGGGCAGACAAATTCATTTGGGAGACAACTCCACTAGAACTGTAATTGGTATTAGTACTATCTCATTCAATGATTCTTGCAACATTACAAATATTTATCTTCTGAAAGGGCTAAAGTTCAACCTGCTGAGTATCAATCAACCATGTGACTCTGATCTGGAAGTAAGATTCAAAAAGAGTGGATACATCATTGAAGACAACATGAAAAAGAAATTCTTCCTGGAAGCAGATATAAAAATGTGTATATCCTTGATTCCATCAAAGGAGATATTAAGCACATCTGTATAGCCTCAATGCTAGAAGATCCATGAATTTAGCATAGGATGTTGGGAAATGCTAGCATGAGACTCATTGAAAAGCTTGCTCGACTTGATCTAGTTATTGATCTACCAAAGATTGACTATGTCAAGGATCACATCTGTTATGCATGTCAACTAGGTAAGAAAACTAGAAACTCCTTTCTAACCAAAAATATTGTATCTACTACAAAAACTTTGCAGCTCCTTTACATGGACCTTTTTGGTCCTACTAGAACAACTAGCATTAGAGGGAAAACGTTTTCCTTTGTCATTGTTGATGATTATTCTCGTTTTACTTGGATAATGTTATTAGCTAATAAAGATGATAGCTTAAAGAATTTTGTGTTCTTTTGCAAAAAAAGTACAGAGAGAAAAAGGTTACTATATTTCTTCTATAATAAGTGATCATGAAGGAGAATTTTAATGCAAAACTTTTGAAAACATTTGTAATAAAGAAGGATATGAACAAAATTTCTCAGCAACTCGAACTCCAAAACAAAATGGAGTGGTCGAAAGGAAGAACTGGACTCTACATGACATGGCGAGAACCATGATATGTGAACATGATCTTTCTCATCAAGTTTGGGCTAAAGCAGTAAGCACTGTATGTCACATTCTTAACAGGTATCTCATTAGACCAATTTTGAGAAAGACTCCATGTGAACTATGGATCGGTGAGAAGCCAAATATCAGTTACTTTCATCACTTTGGGTGCAAATGCTTCATCCACAACAATGATAAGGAATATTTGAGAAAATTTGATCTGCACAGAGATGAAGGTATTTTTCTTGGCTACACAAATTTTAGCAGATCTTGCAGAGTTTTTAATAAGCGTACATCTTCCATAGAAGAGTCTGTTCACATTGTTTTTGATGAATCTAATCAATCTTTTGAGAAAAAATGTGCTTCTATCAATGAAGAAATTATTAACTCTCAAATTGGAATTCTCTCTTCAAAAGATGTTGTAGAAAGAAGTCAGTCAACTAATGAAAATGAAACTTAGCTGACAATAGAAACAGTTCCAAATGAATGAACGAGCGAATCTGATTACCCAAAGAAATTCATAATTAGAAATATAAACGATGGAATGAAAACTAGAGCTTCAAGCAAGAAAAGTGCTAAGATAGCACTGATATCTCAACTTGAACCTAAGAAAGTTGAAGAAACTTTGAAGGACAATGAGAGGGTTAACGTCACGAAGGACAAACTTGATCATTTTGAGAAAAATTATGTCTGGACATTGGTTCACAAACCAGAAAACACCTCAACCATTAGCACCAAATGGGTTTTAGAAATAAGCTGAATGAAGATGGCAAAGTTATTAGAAACAAAGCCAGACTAGTTGTACAAAGCTACTCTCAACAAGAGGGAGTCGACTACGATGACACTTTTGCTCGTGTAAGCAAGGTTAGAATCTAGTCGCATTCTCTTAACATATATTGCTTTTAAAGATTTTCAACTGTTTCAAATGAATGTTAAAAATGCTTTTTTAAATGGATTTATTGAGGAAGAAGTTTTTGTAAAAAAGTCCCTCGGCTTTGAACATCCTGATTTCCCTCATCATGTTGTTAAACTATCTAAAGCTCTATATGGTCTTAAATAAGCTCCTAGACCTTGGTATGATCAACTGAGAAAATTTTTACTAAATCATGGCTTTCTTAGAGGCAACTTTGACACCACTCTTTTTATTAAAAAAATATGCTCTAACAATATTATTATTCAAATTTATGTTGACGATATTATCTTTGGAATTACCAACAATGATTTGTGCAAGGACTTTTCCAATTGTATGCAAAGTTAATTTGACATGAGTTAACCTTCTTCATGGGTCTTCAAATTTTCCAAACTGATCGAGGCATATTCATCTATCAAAGTAAGTATGTTAAAGAATTGATTCAAAAATTTAGAATGGAGAATGGCAAGTCCATTAGCACACCCATGAGTCCTTCCTGCAAATTGAACCTCGATCCAAATGGTAAGAACGTTGATGAAACCAAGTATAGAGGTATGATTAGATATCGTTTTTACCTCATTGCTAGTACATCTGATCTCATGTTTAGTGTTTTCAAATGTTCCAGATTTCAAACTGCTCCCAAAGAATCCCATTTAGTTGCAGTAAAAAGAATCTTTCGTTATTTAGTGTGAACTATCACTTATGGTCTATGGTATGAGAAATCATTTACTTTTAACCTCTTTGGATATTTTGATGCTGATTACATAGGTGATAAAGTTGATAGAAAAAGCACCAATGGCTCTTATCAATTTTTTAGAGGCTCCTTAATCTCTTGGAATAGGAAGAAGCAAAATTGTGTATCCATCACCACCACTAAAGCAGAATAATTATCCATAGGATTATGTTGTACTCATATTCTTTAGATGATTCAACAATTGAGTGATTTTAATTTTTGTGCTAGCCATAGGATTATGCTGTACTCAGATTCTTTGGATGATTCAACAATTGAGTGATTTTAATATTTGTGCTAATCCTTCTCAAATTTTATGAGATAATTCCAATGCTATTTGTTTAACTAAAAATCCCATGCATCATTCTAGAGCTAAGCGTATTGATATTAAGAACCATTTTATCAAAGATCATGTATTGAATGGTAATATTGAACTTTTTTTCCTAAATATAAATCAATTAGCTGATATTTTTACAAAACCCTACTTGACGAAAGATTTTGTGCACTTAGAAATGCCTTAAATATTATTCCAAAATACTTTCAAATATTCTTTTACTGGATTAATTGATTTATTTACCTTAAATGATTACCTTGCATTAAATCAGTGTAATTATTACTTTTGACAGTTGAATTCCTTATTTTTTCATATGTGTCAGTCCGCGTCTCTTCCTTTTCCCGCCTTGGTACTTCGTTCCCATCACATTTTCTCTTCATCTTCTGTTCCCTTTCTTTAAATCTCTCTTTCATTTTCTTTGTCTTCCAAAATTCCATCTTCCTCATTCATCCTCTCACTCCTCATAAGTGTACTAGGAATAAGGAAAAGGGCTTGGCGCAAACCCCAGATCCAGTATACTCTGAAAATTCTTTCTCTTCTCCTGTCTCTTCTGATTCTCCTCTCTCATCCCTGAAATGCTCTGCCCCCTCTCATCCTACTGGTGATACTACGAAGAAGCACAAGTTAGATGTTGAAAGTTCTCTTGATGTCAAGGAAGATTTATGGAGCCCTTCGAATGAATCTATGATTCAATCGCTCAAATCGAAGACCATTGTGCTTGGATGAATTGTGGACTTGGACCTCTTGCTGATTATTTAGTGCCCTATCAAAGAATTTTTCTATTTTCAAGGATGGGAGAAAAATTTTTCATCCCCTCCAAAGATCATCTATGAACCGCTGGTAAGACTCTTCTATGCCAGCCTCCGTTCCTAGTGAAATTGAAACCCTAGTTCTAGGGAAAAGGAATTTTCTTGAACCTGATATGTTTGATGAAATTTTTGATGTCCATTGTTCTGGGTTTTATTCCCTAGTCAAAAATTCATGGCCTTCCGACTTTGATGTCCCTTTTGATGAAGTAAAGAAAGCTCTTCTGTTCTCCCCTTCTAGTTCTTGTCCTTCAAACCTAAGCCCAAGGGATGTTTCCTTTGAAGCTAGGGTTCTCGCTTGTATTGTGGAAACTACCGCTCTTCCGCATGCTCAATCTCTATCTACCCTTTCTGTTCAGGACACTTTTTTCACTTACTGCGTTCTATCCAAGAAAAGAATCAAACCCTCCTTCTACATTCTTCTTCGTATGGCTGATTCTAATCTGGATTCTTAGAGTCTCCCTTATGGGATGCTTAATTCAAATATTATCGAGGCAAATAATCCCTCTTCTCTTTGTTAAGCAATGTTACAACTCCAGAGCCTTTAGTAGCATGGGCTACATCCTGTCCAATAATTCCGGGACTCTCAAATGTTAGCCTTCTTTTGGTCCTAATGATGAGCTTCCTGGTAACAACTCTCCTTGTGAACCTGTTCCTCCTACTCATCATGATTTGAAAGTGGTTGAAGAATTGAGTTTCAAAGTCTCAAGCATGGATGCAATGTTTAGGGTCTTGCAAGACCAGCTCATGTCCTGTCACTTCAAGCTCGAAGTCATCACAGAAGAAGTGAACAAAGTCAAGGATGTCACCAAAGAAAATAGAACTAGTGTGGAGAAAATGCATCTGCAACTCATCCAAATCATCAAGGAAGCTATCAAGGTTGCTCAAAAATCAAAACAACTATGATGCCATAGCTATCCAACTGACAAATATGCTCGAGAATCTGAAGACTGCCACTGCCAATACTATCTCTTACTTTCTTTGTCCTCGTGGCTGACTTTTTTTTATGTATTTTGTAACCTTTTGCTTGCTTAAAACTACTTTGTATTTTGTGGACTGCATATTTTGTTTGTATTATGTTGGTATTTTATATTACTGCACTGTTTGCTGTTTCTCTCTGTTGTTTCCTTTTTTGGTGATGTTAAAAGGGGAGAGAATAGAATACTCAATCAGTCAACTACTATTCAAGAATTTAGGGGGAGCAAACCTAGAAGTCAACTGCACATAAAGGGAAGTTAACTACATCTATACTAATCTTGTTATCATCAAAAAGGAGGAGAGTATTAGTGGTAAAATATTTTGATTAATGGCAAATTGTTGGAAAGCATCAAAAAGGAAACAATCCAGCTAAGATATATCATGGAGTAATATGTCATGAAAAATTTAGCTGGAAATATAATCCCAGGCAGAAGTGCGATGTGTCTGAAAACTCGAGATCGTAAATGGATTCGAGATATATCATGGAGTAATATGTCATGAAAAATTTAGCTGGAAATATAAAACGCACAATATTGAAAGAAAATCACTGGCACGGAGGAAAGGAAACCAAATAAATTAGAAGATTAGCACAAATCAAGATAATCAATCAAGGAGCATCAAATCTACTAAAATTGGAGAAATCAATCAAGCATGGAATCAATAAAGAAAATAAATAAAGCAACACAAATCAAGAAGATCAGTCAACTAAAGGATGGATCTAGAAGATCTATCAGTTACTGACAAGAAAATCAGTCAGACAGTGATCTGACTTGGCCTTCCATAGATTCCTTGTCTTTATCCTTGGAAGAAGGAGTACACATTGCCTAATTCAAAGGATCAATTCCCTTGGGATGCTATCTTTACATATAAACTAAGGCATCCAGAAATCTCAAAGACTCAAACAAGCCTACTGCCTTCAAGATCATCTTCGAAGCTCTTCATCTTTAAGAAATTCATAGTAATCTTTAGTGTGAAAAAAAGAGAGAGAAAAGATGAAAAATTTGAAAGAGAGGATTGTGTCAAAAGAAAAAAAATAAGAGAAATATTGAGAGTAGTAGTTTAAGTTTTAAATTTCTGGTAACCATCACTTTCAAGGCTTGAAAAGATATACTTGCAACCCAAGGGCACTGGACGTAGGGTTCACATTAAATCCAAACAAGTATAAATATCTGGTGTTGGTTTTCCTCTTATGCCTTTTAGTTTTTTCAAATTGTTTTATTGTGCTTAGTAAACTATCACTTAAGTTATCTGACTAATTGACTAACAACTTTACTTAAATAGAAGGAAGAAAATTCAATTCACCCCAACCCTTGCACATTCAGAGGAGAGGTATAAAGCAAGGTTAGTAGCCAAAGGTTATATTCAGCAATAAGGTTTAGATTATCATGATACATTTTCACCTGATGCTAAGATGGCAATAGTAAGAAGTGTTATTGCTCTAGTTGTGTCTAAGTGTTGGAATTTATTTCAAATGGATGTCTATAATGAATTCCTTTAAGCAGATTTGGATGAGGAGGTCTATATGGAAATTTCCAAAGGTTTTAAGCCACCAGGAGAGGTCAAAGTCCACAAATTGCTCAAGTCACTGTATGACTTCAAGCAAGCTTACAGGCAATGGAATATATAACTTACTTCTTCTTTATTAACTACTGGTTTCTCCGAGAGTGCACATGATTACTCCTTTTTCACTTTGTATAAAGATACAGATATAGTAATTATGTTGGTCTATGTGGAAGAACTTCTCATTACCAATAGTAATGACCAGTTTATTAATGCAGCTAAGGAATCTCTACATCAACAATTCTAGTTGAAAGATTTAGGCCAACTCAACTATTTCTTGGGCACTGAAGTTTGACCTCTAGTGAGGGTGTGATCTTGAATTAGAGGAACCATATCCTAGAACTCATCCATGATGCAAGTCTTAGTGGTGCAAAGCCAGTCTCTACTCCTTTGGAGTGTAACATGAAGTCACCATCAATAGAGTATGACGAAGTTTCTGGTTTTACTAATGATGTTGACTTACATGATGTTACTTCTAATAAGAAATTGATTGTTAAGATGTTGTATGTTACTATTACATGAGGAGATATTAGTTATGTTGTACAAACTCTCAGTTAATTCATGCAAACCCCTAAGAAGTCTCATTAGCAAGCAGCTACTAGATTTGTCAAATATTTTAAGGGCAAAATTGGTCAAGGTATTTGGTTGAAGGCTACACCTGCCACCACGTTGACTTGTTGGTGTGACTCAGACTGGGCTGCCTGTCCCAAGATCAAAAGATCCGTTACAGGGTATGTGGCAAGTTTGGAGAATCGCTAATCTCATGGAAGTCTACGAAACAATAGATTATTTCTAGAAGCTCAGTTGAAGCTGAGTATAGGAGCATGACATCTGCAGCAACTGAAGTAACTCGGTTGGTAGGTTTGTTTACTTTGTTGAGTGTTCCCATTAAAATGCCTTATCACCATCTTGAGTAATAGCAAATATGCCATTCAACTAGCAGCCAATCTAGTCTTCTATGAGAGAAACAAAAATATAGAGATAGATTGCCATTTCATTAGAGATAAGATCAAAGTTGGGTTGATTGAGGTTGTTTATGTGCATACTCAACAGCAAGTTGCTGATTTGCTAACTAAGGGTTTGGGACAAGCCCAACACTTGAATCTCTTAAGCAAGCTTGGTGTACGTAACATTTTGCACCTTTTAGCTTTAGCGGGTGTGTAAACAAATTCAAAAGTTAATGTTTCATTAACTACTATTTTACTATTCCATTACTTACTTTGTTAGTTGAAGTTAGTTAGATATAGGTACTAGTTAGTTGAGAATTAAGGATGAGCTGAATATTATGAGCTATCAAAAAATTTATAGAATCTAGTTAGATATTTTACTCCTCAAGCTATAAAAGCTAATACAGAGGGCCTCATTGTAACAGATTTCATATTGCAGTTATCAATAAAATTCTCTCTACTTTTCTTCATTCTTCTCTAAGGTTTATCAATGGAGTTTTGAGTAAGTAATATGGAATTTCATTTGTAATGTCCCAAAAATGTGCTTCGGAATGCCCATAATTATAATTTTTATATATCTCAAAATTTGTGCAAGACATCGAAAATCCAAATCCATATTCTCGATCAGGGGGCAAAATTGAGTAGGGAGTGGGTATAACATTGATATTAGAGGACAATAGTGAAAAATAATTTTCGCTAATTTTTGTCTTGCATAGAGAATCCGCGACTTGGCCACGACGTGCCAGGGGCACAGAAAAGTACATTTTCTCCTTCGTTTTTGGTTCGTGTTGCAGACTGTGTTTTCCTTACTTTTCCTATTTCTGCTAAGGGCAATAGGGTCGTAGCCCCATGCCCACATAAGCATGAAATCACCCATACTTAGCCATTTTTCAATTCTATAATTCACAAAACCTTCTCTCGAACCCCTCTAAGACTCTATCAATTCTCTCCTTCAAATCTAAGCTCAAATTCAGAACTCAAGGATTCATCTCAAGCTCTAAAACTACTTCGTGATCACTTTAAGAAAATCAAGATTTAAGGTATGTGCATTTCATCTATTAGGTCCTTTCACCCGTGGAGCCCAAACTTCCATTTTCATGAAAATTGCATGTATTCAAGTTGTATTACCTATGAATATCTTTTATCATGAATTATGAGAACAACTTATGTCAGAGTTTTATGAAATACTAATTGATTATACATGACTATCTGTTTCAAGCTTATACCATAAATTATTTTGTGTATCGAGACTATGCATATTTTGAACTATGAAACTATGAACTATTATGAGTTTTTAAGATGGATTTCAAAGTACCCTACATGAGGGTTTTACTATGTGTTGGTGGGTTAATTTGCATTAAGTTTACTCATCCTATTTCACTCTTCAATTGCATGATTTTGAACAAGTATCATGAAACCACCCTGTTTTTGATAAAACGTCAAGTCAAGAATTCTCAAGTTATTAATGATCTATTTCATGATTTACAAGTCAAGTAACTTCATGATGATTAAGGGCTTTCAGCTATGTATTGAATTCATGATTAAGGCTTAAGATGGGGGCTCGACTCAAGGGATCTTTATATAAAGTCTTTAGTCTCTAAACTATGTCCTACCATAGGATTATGACTATTACCCTTTCTATGCTAGTGGATCCATGTAGTCAAGTTATTATGTTAGGTTTTCCTTGGCAAGTAGACCAGTCCTAGCCGGGGGAGGGGGGTGTCATGGTCGTCTACTTAACGTAAGAGGCATCATGCTTTAGATTCCAAGTTGTAACTTCTTGGTATATGTCGGTTGAGCTTGTCTCCAACACGTGCATGACGTATATAGTATGCATGATGAATGATCGACAAGCATGTTTTCTTATGAGCATTAATCATGCATGCCATATTGAGATTATTTGCCTATTGTTCATGATTATGTATCTTGATTATATAAGCTTATGTATTGTTGCATTGTATCCCGCATACTTAGTACATTCAAGTATACTAATATATATTCTATGTGTACATGATATTACCATGTAGGGACCAGAGCTCCTTTTGATTATCCTCCACGTGGCTAGTCGATACTTTGGAGATAAGCTTTGGTGAGTCCTCAAGTCCGAGGATACTATCTACATTACTCTTGCTATTTTGAGACTTTACTTTCTTGAACACTTGTTATTATGAGGATGAGCCTGGAAAGTATCTTGGCCCCCGCTCCATTTCATGTTAGAGGTGTTGTTGGATATTGTGATGTACTTATGCTATGAGCTTGAATCTTTTATGCTTTTATGAATGTCAGGATATCCCTTAGACCCACTTCCCTTATTATTACATCTCTTGTTGTTGTTTATTTTGCTTCAGCCGACCAAGGATGTGTGATTGGTATGCTAAAAGTCTTGTTTGGGGTCCCTTCAAATTCCCATTTGTCATGTCACGTCTAAGACCTAGGCTTTGGTCATGATAAACATGGTATCAGAGCACTAGGTTGTTAATGATCCTTGAAAATCCAACACACCACATCGGTTAGAGTCATATTCATGGTTGTGAAGCGCGCCACAACAATAAATGGGAGGCTATGAGGCGTTTTAGAAAATGTTTCACTTCATCAAGGTCTATATCATGCTTCAGGTTTAACTATAAGGCTTTTCCCCTAATGCATACTCTTGTTTCATTCTAAATCATGCTGATTCAAAGGGGAAGACTAGGGAGATCTCGTACTTCCAAGGAGAAACTGGTCCCTTCCGCTCCTCAAGCTCCTCAAGAAGGAGGGGTAACCTAAGAAGAGTTCTGAGATGCTCTCATAATGTTGGCTCATGCTATGAACAACCAAATGAACCAAGTGGCCCAAACCCCTCATGCTCCCACTCCGGCCTCTATGATGAGGGATTTCACAAGAATGAACCTACTGGAGTTCCATGGATCAAAATCGAAAGAGGATCCCCAAGAGTTCAATGAGTTGTATAAAGTGTTATCTATCGTTGGGGGTTAATTCGGAAGAGAAAATAGAGTTATTGGCCTACCAACTCAAAGATGTGGCCCAAATTTGGTTCACATAATGGAAATGGGAGAGGAGAGATGATGATGCTATTCCTTGGGGGAGTTCAAAGCCGCTTCCCTCAACCGGTTCTTTCCTATCAAGTTAAGGGAGGCTACAATGAAGGAGTTTATAAACCTTGAGCAAGGTTCCATGAGTGTGAGAGAGTATGCCCTCAAGTTTAATAAGCTCTCTAAGTATGCTTCACACTTGGTGGCCGACCCTAGAGCTACATGAACAGGTCTATATCGGTGGTGTCCGATTTGGTTAATGAGGAGTGTCATACCGCCATGCTAGTGAGTGATATAGATTTATCTCAGCTCATGACTTATGTCGAGCAACAAGAAGGTGAAAAGCCTAGAAAAAGAACAAGTAGTGAGTCTAAGAGGGCTTGTTTTGAAGGTGGTTTCCATGGTTCCAAGGGTGGCTTGTTTCCTCAAGACCATAAGTTACAAGTCTAAAGGTCTTCCAATGCTTCTAACAAGAGGATTGCAGATGATAGGGTGTCTAAACAAGTTGAAAGAGGGTTCTTTTCTAAGGCTTATCATGTCGGGTGATGGCATTAAGGTGGACCCTAAGAAGACGGAGGTGTTTAGAAGTTGGCCTAGACCCTTGACTCCATCGAATATTAGGAGTTTCTTGGGTTTGGTGAGTCACTGTCAAAGGTTTGTGAAAGGTTTTCCTTCTATTGCTTTTCCTATGACCAAGTTGACCCAAAAGAAGGAAAAATATTGTAGACTGATGAATGTGAAAAGAGTTTCTAAACCTTGAAAGATATGTTTGTCTCTGCTCCTATATTGGCTCTACAGGAAGAGTTGTTAGGATTTTTGTTATATTGTGATGCATCAAGAATTGGTTTGTGATGTGTTTTGATGCAAAATAGCAAGGTGATAGTGTATTCCTATAGACAACTTAAGGTGTATGAGAAGAATTGTCCAACCCATGATCTTGAATTGATGGCTGTGGTGTTTGCTTTTAAAATTTAGCATCACTACTTGTATTGGGTTCATGTTGATGTGTTAACCGACCACAAACGTTTCCAATATATATTCACCCAAAATGATCTTAACTTGAGACAAAGAAGGTGGTTGGAGCTCCTTAAAGATTATGATATGAGTGTGCATTATTATCCCGTCAAAGCTAATGTTGTGATCGGTGCTCTAAGTAAAGTGTCCATGGGCAGTGTAGCTCATATTTGATGATGGTGGCAAAGAGGTGGCTAGAGAAATTCACCGGTTGGCTAGATTGGGGGTTAGGTTCCATGAATTTGAAAATGGTGATGTAGTGATTGTTGATGACTCTAAATCCTCTTTGACTGAAGAGGTAAAGTCAAAAAAATATCTTGACCCCGCACTGTTAGAGTTGAAGGCATTGGTGAAAGATGGTAAAGTGGAGGTTTTCTCCCAAGGGGGGAGATGGTGCCCTTAGGTACCAAGGTAGATTGTGTGTGCCTATTGTTGATGACTTTAGGGAGTTGATCTAGAAGGAAGCCCAAAATTCATCCTATTCTATTTACCCCAGTTCTACAAAATGTATAGAGACATGATGGAGGTGTATTGGTGGGGTGGCATGAAAAGAGATATTGCCAAGTTCATATCTGGATGTCACAATTTCCTACAAGTGAAAGCCGAACATCAAAGGTTGGGTGGCCTAGCCCAAGACATAGCGATTCCTACTTGGAAGTGGGAAGAGATCAACATGGATTTTATGGTTGAGTTGCCTAACACTAGAAAATACTTTGACTCTATTTTGGTTGTTGTGGATAGAACGAAAAAGTCGGATCACTTTCTACTGGTCAAAACCACTTATGATACCAAAGATTATGCCAAGCTGTACATCCATGAGTTGGTTAGATTGCATGGGGTGTACTTGTTATCATGGCCCAAGCCTAGGGTATAGACGTGACACAGCTAATAGGGAACCTGAAGGGACCCCAAACAAGCCTCCTAGCATATCAATCACACATCCTCTATTGCGGAAGCAAAATAATATCAATAAGAGATTTAAATAGGGAATGAGGGACCAAGGGAAGTCTTTGATAACACAAACTTAGAAGAGTCAAGAGTCAAGAACATAGAATAATTACATCACTTGTGTCGAACAACACCTCTAGCATAGATTAGGCAGGGGCCAAGACATTTTTTGGGCTCACCCTCATATTATCCAAGTTTAACATCAAGAGTAAACAAAAGCATGAGTAGCATAGCTAGTGTCCCCGAACTTGAGGACTCACCAAAGCTTATCTTAAAGATGTCAAATCTAGCCACGTGGAGGATGATTGTAAGGAGCTCTGATTCCTACATGGTACCATCATATAGGCATAGAGTATACGCTAGTACGTTTGAATGTACTAAGTATGCAGGATGCAATGCAATAAGACATAGGCAACATAGTCAAAATGCATAGGCATAAGTAATAGATATGTAAGATAACAATATAACATGCATGATTAATGCTTCAAGTAAAACATGCTTACACTTTATTCAACTTGTATACATCACAATACATAAGTGTCAGAAGAGACCTCAACCGACATAGAATAAAACCAAGCGAGCTACAACTTGGAATCCTGATGACTACCCCTCATCGATGAAGAAGTGGTCTACTTGCTAAAGCAAACCATACTTCACCTTATGGGAACATGACCCATTCCAAATGAAGTAACCCTCCTTATGGGAATGTGACCCATTTCAGAATGGATTTCATAAGAAGCTTCGCCCTTACCGAAACACGACCTATTTCGGGAAGAAACTCAAGAGAGTGTGCACTAAATGGATCCACTAGTATATTAAGGGTATAACATAATCCTATGTTGGTACATAGTTCGAGGAAAGAGGATTGTCTCCATCCATCAGTGCTAAGTCTAATCAGATGGAATACTTATAATAATCATACTTTAATAACTTGTAATAAATATAGAGACATGACATGAGTAGCTCTGAAAACATCTTTGACTTCTACTGGTGAGCCTAACTTCAAAACATAAGAATAGACCATCATCAAACATTATCCTTGCATTAACATCAAAAGGCTCACAAGAGGTAGCATCTTTGGAAAAAGGGCTTAATCTGGTATTTAAATCATCATAGACATTTTCATGTATTCAATACATCTTTTGACAGCCTAAAAATCATCATCAAGTCAATTGACTCATAAATTTTACAATAGATTATTAATAACTTTAAGAATCCTTAGAAAAGGCATTTTATGAAATACTTGGTGGGTGTGCAATGCTAGTTTAAAATCATGCAATTCAAGAGTGAAATCATGTGAGAAAACTAAATGTAAATCAAACCACTAACACTTTGTAATACCCTCATGCAAGATATATTGAAACTTCTTATCAAATCTCATAATAGATCATAGATTTATAGATCAAAAACTTCTTAAACAGTCAACATTTTATGAAACCCCAATATAGTTTATATTCAAATTTCATAATAGAAGATACCCATAGATAACCAACTTGAAAACATCCAATTTACATGAAAAAGAAGGTTAGGCACCATGGGAGGAAGGACCCAATGGTTGAAACCCACATACCTTAACTTTGGAGATTTTCATGATAAATATTTGAATGAGAACTTAAAGCTTGAATGAAATTCTTGTGATCCGAAAATGAGTTTGGGACACTTGAATTTGGATGAAATATTTGGCTAATTGTTAGAGAGGTTTTTGGGATTGTCTGAGTGATATGGGGTTGAAAAATGACTAAGTATAGGCATTTTTACACGTAAGAGGGCTTAGGCCCAAGGCCTTGATCCTTAGGCCGAACAGTAAATTAAAGCACAAAATAACACTGGTCCACGCCCTGGCCGCATCGTGCGAGGGGCACAGATCCTCTCTATTTTGCGTAAATTTTGGAAAATGAAATTTTGCTATGGTTGCTCTAAAATTGGGTCATACCTATTCCCGACTCAAATTTACCCCCTGATTACGAATATTAAGTCAGATTTTGATATCACGTACGAATTTTGAGATATATGAAAATTATAAATATGGGCATTTCTGAGGCACATTTTTTTGCACTTGTTGGGGAGTTTCACTTGTCTGTCATTTCAGATTGTAGTGCTCGATTTACTTTTCACTTTTCGAGATGTTTCCAAAGAGGTCTTGATACCAAGGATAAGCTGAGCATAACTTTTCATCCTCAAACTGATGGTCAAGCCGAGAGGACTATCCAAACTCTTGAGGAAACGCTTAGAGCTTGTGTTTTGGAGTTTATGGATAGTTGGAACAAGCATCTTACACTTATTGAGTTTGCTTGAGAAAATAGCTACCACTCAAGCATTGGTATGGCTCCTTTTGAAGCTTTATATGGTAGGCATTGTAGATCCACAGTTGGGTGGTTTGAAGTGGGGAAGATGGCATTTCTTGGTCCGGATTTGGTCATGGAGGCCTTGTAGAAGGTGAGGTTGATAAGGGAGAAATTGAGAATAGCCTAAATTAGACAAAAGTCCTACTCCAATGTGAGGAGAAGAGATCTTGAGTTTAAGGTTGGTGATTGGGTTTACTTGAAACTCTCGCCCATGAAGGGTGTGGTCTGATTTGGTAAGAAAGGGAAATTAAGCCCAAGGTTTGTGAGTCCTTATAAAGTGTTGAGGAGAGTGGGTAAGGTTGCATATGAGTTGGAGTTTCCTATGGACATGAATATGGTTCATTCGGTCTTCCATGTGTCCATGTTGAGAAAATGTATGGGTGACCTAAGTGCTATAGTACCCTTGGATGTTTTAGGTGTTGTAGAAGATAATTCAAACTATAAGGAGGTCCCAGTGGAGATTTTGGATAGACAAGTGAAGAGGTAGAGAAACAAAGATGTAGCTTCCTTCAAAGTCCTTTAGAGGAATCAACAAGTTGAAAGTGCCACATGGGAAGCCGTGGCGGATATGAAAAAAGTGATGACCATATCTCTTCCACTCTACTGAAGCTGAAGGTAATAATTTAAGTCCCCTATATGATTTCAAGTCTTAAATTTCAGCCCTTATGTCATTATGCATGCATTCATGTTCATTGTAACAAGTTTATGGTGATTCTAACATTCATGTTGAAATTTTTGAAAAATGTTGTTTAAATGCATTTGTTGCATTCATGTCGGGCTGAAATCTTCATGATTACTTAACTTATGTTTTTTTTTACATTTGCGAACAAATATTTCCAAGGGAGAGATATTGAAACGCCAAAAAAATGTGCTTCAAAATGCCCATAATCGTAATTTCCATATATCTCAAAATTCGTGCGTGATATCAAAAATACGACTTCAAATTCTCGATTGTGGCGGAAAAATTGAGTGAGAAATGAATATAACTCGAATTTTGGAGGAGCAGTAGTAAAAAATAATTTTCGCTAATTTTCGATTTCCAGAGAGCATCCACGCCCTGGCCGCAACGCGCTAGGGGTGTGGAGCAATACATTTTCTCCTTCGTGTTGGTCTGAGTCATAGACTGGATGTGGATCAGTACAATATTTTTTTTACTTTTCCTATTTTGGCGAAGGTCTTTGGCGTCATATCCGCATACCCACTTAAGCGTGAATTCACTCATACATAGCCAATTTTCAACTCTATAACTCACAAAATCCTCTCTCAAACCCCTCTAAGACTCTATCAATTCAATCATTCAAATCTATGGATCTCAAGCTCATCTTTGAAACTCAAGTATTCATTTTGAAGCTCTAAAACAACGTCAAGTTCACTTCAAGGAAATCAAGGTTTAAGGTATATCGATTTCATCCATTGGGTCCATTCACCCATGGAGCCCAACCTTCCCTTTTCACGAGAATTGTATATTTTCAATTGTATTACCTGCAAGTATCACTTATTATGAATTATGAGAACTAATTATGTTGGGGTTTTATGAAATCTCATAATTATGTTGGGGTTTTATGAAATATAGATTGATTATGTATCACTATCTATTTTAAGCTTATACCATGAATTGATTTTTTCTGTTGAGACTATGTAGTTTTTGAGCTATGAAACTATGAACTATTTTGAGCTTTTGTGTTGGATTTTAAGGTACCCTACATGAGGGTTTTACTACATGTTGGTGGGTTGATTTGCATTAAGTTTACTACTCCTATTTTACTATTGAATTGCATGATATTTAACAAGTGTCATGAACCCACCTCGATGTGACCGGTGAATGGGGGACCCAAAGGAATCCCAAACAAGCCTCATAGCATATCTTGGTCGCGAAAACAATTAAAATGACAATGAAAAATAAGCACAAACAAGGAAAATGGGACTAAGGGTAAACTTCCATATCATAACATCAAGAAACAAGAGAGTCAAGACTCATAGAATAGATACATAACATGTCCAACAACAGCTCTGCAACATAGATAAGAGCGGGGTCCTCGACAACAACAAGGGTCACCCTCATAGTCAATACATAAACAAAGCAAAAATAGTCTTAGTACATAGCAAGAGATACTAAGTAAATCCCCTGGAACGGAGGACTCACTGACCTGATGTTCACGCTCCAATAAGAAAGTGGTCGTTGTCAGCAATTAACCTAAGCAAGATTATGATCGAATCCACAGGTAATACAGGGCTTGATTACAGGATTTTGCCACTAATTATTTCTAGTATTTACGACTATAATCTTTAAATTAGGGGGATTTTGTATTTCAAAAACAAAATAAAACTACCGCAAACAATAACATGAGGAAACATTCAATTTTAGGGAAAACTTGGGAATTGTGTTACCCATGGTTCATGGACTTGATTATCCTAGGTCACATAACTACAGTTTGTGATTTGTATACAGGATAGTAACTTAGGTTCTTCAAGTCATCTTGTGAAGGTGTCGAATTTCACCATGGTGCTTGATCGGCAACCATAGCATGTCAACTAACTGTTACTTATTGTCCAAGTCAACCTCTCCTTGGTTAGGCTCGGATGATTAGACGAGAACACATCAATCGACTTCTATCATCTACTTCCCTTTTACTATTTGTCACTTCCTTGGTCGGGATCGTGATATTAGCCAGGCTTTGTTGTTGGCCACCACCAAACAACATTAATATTGAATGGAAATAGATAATACATGCAAAAACTCCAATCATAGAAATGCAAGAAACCTAGGTCCTGTCAATGTCAACTACCTATGGTACCTACAACCCCAAGTTATGGATGCTTAGATACTCATGGATAAGGCAAAACACATAAGAATACAAATCATAGACATAGTTGAGAGATTTGCCAATACCAACGAAGAAAACAGGCACCACAAATTGCAAACCCACAAGCTTGATCGATCAATAATGAGTACAAGGCAAGATTTACAATCCCAAAAATGGGTTTTCCATGAGAGAAAAATAAACTAAGCTAAAAAACTACAAAAAGCTTCAACATGTAATTCTCAATAATCTACTGGTCGAACTCCTTGCTAAAATCCTAACATAAACTATATATAGTATTTACAAAATAACTCTAGAATTTACATAGAAAAGATAGCTAGCAGTTGATAAGTTATGCAGGTACAACTCGTAAGATTACCTATGAGTCGTAGTCTAGGTCTCGTATCAGGTTCTTGTCATCTTGGACTAAACTAGTACGACCCATAGGTGCGAGTTGCCGCTTGAGCTATGACTCATATATTGGTCTTGTAGTCTTGGTCTTCAGTTTTTGGTCCAACATCTTGGCTCTCTGATTTTTTCTACGAGTCAACCTATACGAGACATCGTGTGACTTACGACTCGTATGATGGCCTCGTAGGGCTGACCTCTACTTGGCAAATTTCAAAATTTTAGTCTTTGATTCTTGTTACAACACCAGCCTAGCACTCACAGGGTGAGCTACAACTCGTAGGTTGCTCGTAAGTACTATGCTTCAGGAATATCTGCAACTTTTCTTCAAAATCATGCCAACCTAACTTTTATGCAAGATTAACACAAAAACATATCAAAGCACTAAAATGTCGCTTTGAGAACTCATTAAATACTTTGTTTCAGGCACCAAATGTGTTGTATTTTGACAACACATCAACACCCTCAACTTAGAATTGTTTCTTGTCCTCAAGTGATAACTCAATTTACGCAGACAAAGGGAATTACATAGCAACTAAACTAATGGCATATACAACAGCTCCTTTGATTCAGGTACCTAACTACTATTTTCAAAGCAGGATTGCAAAGTTATTAAGTAAATAAGAACATAATGAGAGACCTGACAATCAAATTATGACAAGCTAAGGAGCATCAACCATCCATAATCGCTGGTATAGTCATACGCTACTCAAGTAGTTCAAATGTCATCACTAGAAAGAAGTCCCTCACACTCACTCAAAAGCATTTAGAATTAAGGGATTGAGGAAGCATTCTCACTCTCACAATTGAAATTTAATGCATACAAACTAACACTATAGGCTTGCCTCTATACTCATCGTCTGGCCTGGTGATAAAGCAGAGTTGGATCACTTTAGGACTTATAGGCTTGTAACATAGGTTCAGGGTGCTTTGGTATGGTATTTTGGGCAACTAGTGACTGAAAGCTATCCTTGAACCATGTTTATCAACACTTTTTGCTTTCATAATCCAACCTATTTTTAATCACTCCACTATTATTCTCCTATTTTGAAATTTACTCGTGTGCTTTCATTCTCTTTATCAACTCAAGGAACTTTTCTCTTCTTTTTCTTCACTTGATTCATGCATTTTCATTTCTTTGTTGATTTCCGAATTAACCACCTTATTATAATTACTTTACCACAATAAGGGCCACGCTCAACTTAGGCTTTTAACGAAAGGTGAAGTACACAATATCTATGCCTCAAACCAAGGCCACCAACTGCAACCACCCTCAAATTAGGCCTTTGGCCACAATCAAGCTTCACATGTAGAAGGATGGACCACGACCAATATCAAGGAAATTTATCAAACAAGTTTAAGATAGCAAGGTATCAAGAAAGAATGAGTGCATGATAAGCTTAAAAGTTTGGGACAAGGGATTCATTCACTCATCAGGTGGGTCATTTAGGCTAAAAGTGGTTTCACTCAAAGAACAAAGGCCTAATATCCTTTCTATATCTGCCACATCACCAAACCAACTTTAGAGTAATGAGGCATGTTCTGGGTCCATACAAGATGAATGAATGCAGCAAAATTAGCTTACAGCACACATGACAATTGCATCCACAATCAAGTATAGACTCACAAGTCATGTTTTCAGTCTCAGGTTACCTTCACAATATCAAAACTAACATTGCCAGATACTTAAAAATGGATTAATAATTACGACCTCAAAAATTTTGAGGGTACCCAATTTTTCATCAAAACATTAAAAACACATCTAAAAATCATGTATATGCCAATAAATAACACTAATATGAATTTACCTATTATTTACACAACTAAACATGCTGGTTCAACAGAAAAGTAAACATCCACAAGAAAAATAAAGCACAACAAGAAAATCTTGGGACCAAAAATAGGTGAAATTCTGGACTTGACGCTACTCAGAGTTCACCTTAATCCATAACTTCCACCATCCCACCAAAATAGGATACTTTGTCTTCAAAGTAAAATAACAAAGAAAAGATGCAAGGGGCATACCCTGGGTTGCTTCCCAAGAAGCGCTTGATTTATCGCCGCCGCACAACAGGAAGCTTTAATTTCATGCCTCTTCAAGGTCCCAATCTTACACTATTTTGATTTCTTCCATGTCACCCATATACCGTTTGACCCTTTGTTCATTGACTTTGAAAGTTTTACCATCCCTGCTTTCTAGCTCAATGGCTCCATGACTAAAGACACACATTACTCTGAAGGTCCCCATCCACTTAGATTTAAGTTTTCCAAGAAACCACCTCAACCTGGATTTGTAAAGCAATACCATGTCTCCTCGAGCAAACTAACGATCTTCAATTCTATGATCATGCTGAACTTTCATTCGTTGTTTATACAAAGTGGAGTTCTCATATGCTCACAGTCTAAACACATCAAGCTCATTCACTTGCATTAACCTAGAGGTTGCCGCTTCATGCCAATCTAGATTTAAGTTGTTCAATGCCCACAACGCCTTGTGTTCAAGTTCAACCGGCAAATTACAGGTCTTCCCAAACAATAATTGATACGAAGTCATTCTGATCAGAGTATTGAAGGTAGTCTAATAGGCCCATAAAGCATCACCCAACATCCTTGACCAATCAGTACAATTCACATTCACCATTTTGGATGATATTTGCTTTATTTCCCTATTTGATACTTCCACGTGTCCACTAGTTTGGGGATGGTACGGGGTTCCCACTCGGTGGTTCACACCATATCTTTCAAGGAGAGTTTTGAACAGACGGTTACAAAAATGACAGCCTTCATCATTGATAATAGCTCGTGGTGTACCAAACATTGAAAAAATATTTTTTCAGAGAAATTCGGTACACTTTTACCCTCATTGTTTGCTCAAGCTATGGCCTCCACCCACTTAGATACACAATCAACCACATTTAATACCATGAGATATGACAAAATCTCCCATAAAATCAATGCCTCAAACATCGAATAGTTCTATGACCAAAATAGGATTTAGAGGAAGTTCGTGCCTTCGCGAAACTCCACCTTCCCTTTGACAATGGTCACTAGACTTAACATAATTATAGGCGTCTTAATGTATTGAGGGCCAATAGTAGCCACACTGCAACACTTTATAAGCAGTTCGAACTCCACTGTGATGACCATCCACCACTGAAGAGTGACATGCTTCAAGAATGCTCATCATCTCTACCTCCAGGATACATTTACAGATTATCCCATCCACACAAATGCAAAACAAATATGGCTCATCCCAGAAGAATTTCTTTACATCATGTATAAACTTGCGACGTTGATGGGTGTTGAAAACAGGGGTTATTATATCACTCACCAAATAGTTAGCATAATCTGCAAACCAATGTATAAGATCATGTGATGCTGCCAGAACTCTTTCATCGGGGAATGAGTCATTTATGTCTAGCCTATCATAAAATTTCATCATAGCCTCATCTTTCAACATAGAAAGGTGACCGGCCACCTGATTTTTTGAACCTTTTATACCGATCACATCAAAATCGAATTCCTAAAAGAGAAGTACCCATCTAATCAATCTTCGTTTTGCATCCTTTTTTATCATCGGATATTTGAGCACCCCATGGTCTATATGCACAATAACTTTAGCTCCCAACAAGTATGAACATAATTTTTCAAAAGCAAACACCAATGCAACCAATTCTTGTTCTGTCATAATGTAATTTTTTTGGGCCACATTAAGTGCTTTGCTGGCATAATAGATCGGATATAGGAATCTCTCTCTGCATTGCCCCAATACCACACCGAGTGCAACCTCACTCACATCACACATTAGTTCAAATGGTTGTGACCAATCAGGAGCGATAATAATGGGTGTTGTGGTCAACCTTGTTTTCAATTCTTCGAAGGCGTGCAAGCATGCATCATCAAATACAAACTTTGCATCTTTTTCTAGCAACATACACAAGGGTTGCGAGATCTTGGAGAAATCCTTTATGAAATGATGGTAAAACTCGGCATGACCTAGAAAACTTCTTATACCTTTTATCAAAATTGGCGATGGAAATTTCTCCATCACCTCCATTTTTGCTTTATCCACCTCAATTCCTTTGCTTGAAATTTTTGAAAAAGTACAATGCTCTTTGACCATAAAATGACATTTCTCCCAATTCACCACCAAGTGACTCTCAACATACCTCTACAACACATCTCGCAAATATAAAAGGCATTTTTCAAAAGATTGACAGATGACACTGAAGTCATCCATGAACACCTCAATAGTACTTTCAACCATGTTTAAGAAGATAAACATCATGCATCTTTGAAATGTGGATGGAGTGTCACAAATTCAAAAGGGCATTCTCTTATATGCAAAAGTACCATAGGGGCATGTGAATGTTGCCTTCTTTTGATCCTCAGGTGCAATAACAATTTGATTGTACCTGGAATAACTGTCAAGGAAACAATACCATCCTTTTTATGCCTGTATGTTGAGCATCTTATCCATGAAGGGCATAGGAAATGATCCTTTTCGGTAGAAGCATTTACTTTTTTATAATCCATGCACACTCTCCATCCGGTGACTGGTCTCATGGGGATCAACTCATTCTTTTCATTAGGCACCACTATGATACCTCCTTCTTTGGAACACACTGCACTGGGCTCACCCACTCACTGTTATCTATTGGGTAGATTACTCCTGCATCCAACCACTTGATGATTTATTTCCTCACAACCTCTTGCATTGGGGAGTTCAATAGCCTTTGATGCTCAATACTTGGTTTGTAAACCTTGACTAGCCGAATCTTATGAGTGCATATCCCAGGAGGTATGCCAATGATGTCTACAATTGTCCACCCAATAGCTCTCTTGTACTGCTTAAGAACTGTTACTAGGGCTTCTGTTTGGGTTTCACTCAAATTTGCTGCCATGATGACAAGTAATGTACTATTCTCTCCCAAGTATACATATTTCAGATGAGATGTTAATGTCTTTAACTATAATTCTGGTGGGACTTCTATAGAGGGCTCTGTAGGTGGTGTCTCTCTATTGCGCAAGTCCAACACCAACCTTCCTTATTGCCTCGGCCCAAATGACATCCCAAGAGAATTTACTGTTTCCTTATAATAAGGAACATTATCACCATCGAAGTTCATCAACATGGCTGCCAAAGGATCAACCCCATGCCTCAATTCTACCAGGATTTCTACTTCATCATCTTTATCCATTTAGATAGTTGAGATGACTTGAAACTCAGAACTCTTTCTACCCTGCTGACCCACTTAAAACACCAATGTTTCTTCACCAAATCTGAAAGTGAGTAGATTCTTCTCCATATCTACTAATGCTCGGCCAGTGGCTAAGAAAGGTTTGTCCAAAATGATTGGTACTGCAAAATCAACCTCACAGTCAAGTATAACAAAATCTGCATGAAGTATAAATCTATCTACCTTTACCAACACATCATACAAGAACCCCACAGGCTTCTTGACTATCCTGTCTCCTATCAACAATTGCATTTTCGTAGGGACTCCCAAACCCAGATTTTTGAATGTGGCAAGATGCATTAAGTTAATGCTAGCCCCCAAATCACATAGTGCTTTAGCAAATGCTAGTTCTCCTACAGTGCATAGTATGGTGAATGTACCCGGGTCATCGCGCTTTTGCACTAATGACATTGTACTAATGGAAGTACAATATTAAACAATTTTTTAGAGGTCTTACCTCACATTTAACTTCTTTTTGACTAGATCTTTCATCCACTTGGAATGTCTCGGCATCCCAAGGGCCTCAACTACAAGGATGTCCACCAAGAATTTTTTAATGCTGCCAAAATGTGTTCAAACATAACTTCCTCCTTTCTTTTTCCATGCCTTTGAGAGAAAGGAAGGGGGGCTTGGAAAAGTTCTATACTTTTTGGGTTGCTTTTCCGTGTTGCAAGTTTGTGTTTCTTCATTCATCCTCTTCTTGCAGTTCCCATTTTTCACCTTTTGCATAGGTGAGTTCACAAAACTTTTGCCAGTCCGAGTCATCACTGCCATGCAATGACATTCATTGTTAGGATTTTGAACCTAATTTCTTGGTATGGTGCCCTTTTAGCATTGATCCAATTGTGAAAAAACTTGTCCGAATTGTTGCTCTAGTTGCTTAATAGCCATCAAGTGAGACTCTATTTTCTATTTAATACTATAAATATCTTCTTTCATTCCATTTAACATCTCATCATGATGGTCAGCTCGCTTTAACAATTTTTCGAACATTTTTTCAATCCTAGAATTGTTTGCTCCGGCATCACAATTGTGTGGTGGCACATAAGGACCACTACTGTAGCCCTCTCTTCTCCCCTATTCTGCGTCTGGCACTCTCACTCTCTCATAGCATCCACCTTGGCTATCTCTATACATCCCATCACGGGTGAAGTTCCGACCTTGATTCTCGGAACCTTGCCTCCAATAATCCGAATTAGACCCTTAGGGGTTGTTTCGAAAACCCGCCGCTTGGTTGCTTACAACACAAGCATCCTTATCAAAGAATAGATTATCATAGGTTGGGACCTTCAGAGGTTGGTGCGTGACTGCCTTGACACTTGCTTGATTTTTCTTTAAAACTAAGTCCATACTTGTACGAAACTAAGCAAGTTGCTCCATGATCTCTTCGTTTACCTTTGCTTGCTCATTATTTGTATTAACTGCACAAGAGGGTTTCATCACACCTCGCTCTCATTGTCCCCATGATCAATTTGTTTGACCACTTGCTCCATTCTTACTGCTATTAATGCAAAAGGTTAGTTTAGGAACATGCCTCCCATAATCATATCGGCGCAAGCTTGACTATTCTCATCAAGTGGCCAATAGAAAATTTCAACCAAGGCATCGTCAACTATCTTGTGATCAGGGATTATCCTCAAGAATTTAGTAAATCTCTCCTATGTTGTGCTGATAGAATCACCCGACAATTGCTCAAAGTTGTTGATTTGGTCCTTGAGCTTCAGCTTCTTGGATCTTGGTAAATATCTTCAGGAATACTCTCTGAAGTTCAGCCCAACATATGATAGTACTAGGAGGAAGCTCGGACAACCATACAGCTATATTTCCAGTCAATGATAGTGGAAACGATCTTAAACCCATAGCATCAGGAGAAACGTTTTGTGTCCTCACGACACTATTGCAAACAAACACCACATTTTGAAGATGATGGTAGGTATCCTCCGAAGGTAGCCTTGTGAATAGTCCTTGGTTTAGGAGCATTTGGAGAAATCCACTTGATACTCCGAACATAGTATTTGCTGGTAAGGGGAGCAATAATATAGCACTGGTAAAATCCATAACTATAGGGTTCAGTCAGTAGTGGTTCCATCTATAAGTATTTTCATTGAAGTACCTGAGTTGTGGCCTATTACTCCTTTGTGGTTGATTCTCCTCTCTTCCCATATCCTTATTCGCATGCAAATCCTCCTCTACCCCGATATCTTTATCCCATTGAGCCATTCCTCTTCGCAGTTGATGGATCTCCAAATTGAGTGGAGCTAAGAGTTTGCCTTGGCTCCTTGTGTTCGGCCTACAACCTAGTATACCCTGTAAGTAAAATCAAACAATAAAATCAAAAACAAAAGTAAAGTACAAGAGACTCTAGAAATCAACAATAGAACTAATTAATAGTGAAATCGAATCAACACCTAGCCGTATTCCCTGGCAACGGCGCAATAATTTTGACTTGATGTTCGCGCTCCAATAAGTATATAGTCGTTGTCAGCTATTAACCTTACAAAGGTTAGGGTCGAATCCACAGGGAATACAGGGCTTGATTACAGGAATTCACCACTAATTATTTCTAGTATTTATGACTACAATCTGTAAAATAGGGGTTGTATTACAAAAACAAAATAAAACTACCGCTAATTATAACTTGAAGAAACACTCAATTATAGGGAAAACATAGGAGTTGTGTTCTCCATGGTTCGTCGACTTGATTACCTTAGGTCACATAACTACAATTTGTGATTTGCATGTAGGATGGTAACTTAGGTTCTTCCGGCCCTCTTGTGTAGGTGAAGGTCGAATTTCAACATGGCCCTTGGTCAGCAACCATGGCGTGCCAACTAACCATTACTTGTTGTCCCCAGTCAACCTCTCCTTGGTCAGGCTTGGTTTATTAGATGAGAATACATCAATCGAATTCTATCATCAACTTCCCTTTTCCTATTCGTCAATACCTTGGTTGGGATCGTGATAATAGGTGGGGTTTGGTGTTAGCTGCCACCAAACAACATTAATATTAAAGGGAAATATATAATACATCCAAACTAGGTCATCTTAATGTAAAATATCCATGGTTCCCACAACCCCAAGTTGTGGGTGCTTAGATACTCATGGTTAAGGCAAAACACACAAGAATGCAAATCATAGACATAGTTGAGAGCTTTACCAATACCAATGAAAAAGTAAGCACCACGAATTGAAAAAACACAATCTTGATTGATCAACATTGAGTACAAGGCAAGATTTGCAATCCCCAAAAATGGGTTTTCCAAGAGAGAATGATAAACTAAGCCAAAAACACTAAGAAAAGGTTCAAAATGTGATTCTCAATAGTATACTGGTCGAACTCCTTGCTAAAACCTAACTCAAACTATATATAGTATTTACAAAACAACTCCAGAATTTACACAGAAAAGACTGCTGATAGTTGATAACTTATGCAGGTACGATGACCTATGAGTCATAGTTAGGGTCTCATATCAGGTTCTTTGCATCTTGGACTAAACTAGTATGACCCATAGGTACGAGTCGTTGCTTGAGCTACAACTCATATGTTGGTCTCGTAGTCTTGGTCTTCAATTTTTGGTCCAACATCTTGTCTCTCTGATTCTTGCTATGAGTCCACCTATACACGTTGTAGTGTGACTTACGACTAGTACGATGGCCTCGTCGGGGTGACCTCCACTTAGCAAATTTCTGAATTTTGGAATCTGATTCTTGCTATGACACCAACCTATGACTCGTAAGGTGATCTACGACTTGTAGGTGGGCTCATAAGGCCTATAATTCAGTAAAATCTGCAAATTTTCTTCAAAATCATGCCAACCTAACTTTTCTGCAAGATAAACACAAAAACACATCAAAAACACTAAAAAGTCAATTTAAGAACTCACAAAATCCTTTGTTTTAGGCAACAAATGTGTTGTATTTTGACAGCACATTACTCACCAACAACTTGAGAGTCAATTGTTCTAGCCACAGGTAGTAGGAGGATGATCAAGCGGTGCACCGGTTCCTACATGGTGACATCATGTAGGCTTAAAGTATGCATTAGTATATTTGAATGTACTAAGTATGTAAGATGAAATGCAACAAAAGATAGGCATCATAAGAAAAATCCATAATAATTCTCAATAGGTAGCATAATAGCAAGATGGCATGTATGATTGATGCTTACATAAAACATGCTTACATAGAATATAATACATGTGTGAGAAGAGACCACTATCATATTGGTGGATCGTCGCATCCTACCACCCTTGGTGATTGAGGTACAAACCCCTTGAATTGGTTGGTGGATCATCACACCCTACCACGCTTGGTGACCGGAGTACAAACCCCCGACATGGTTATCAAGGTAAAAATCCCTCCACAAGGTTATCAAGATACGAACCCTTTGATAAGGTACAACCGCCAAGTAGAGCATGGTCACATTCCACACTATATAGAGAATACCATATACATATGTTCATTGAATCATCATATAGTCATTCAGCTCATAAGATTGGACATTTAATTCGTCAAAAACCCATAACCAGACATTTTATCAAACACTTAGAGGGTGTGTGTGCTAGTGTAAAACCATGCAATTTATGAGTGTTATCATGATAGAAAATTAAAAATGTGGACCCCTTAACGGATACTTGGTAACACTCTCAAGCAATATACATCAAGGCCCTTTATCAAATCTCGCATTGGATCTTATATTCATAGTCCAAAATATTGTAAAATAGTCACAATTTCATAAACCCCAACATAATGTGTAGTGATTTTCATAATAAATAAGACTCATTTATAAATCAACTTTAAATCATGTAATTTAGGATAAAAGGAATCTTGCGCATCATGGGTGAAAACAACCCAAGAAAGAAACGTACATACCTTGGCTTTGGAGATGAACTTGATGAAGATTGGAGATGGAGACCTGAAGTTTGAGATGAAATCCTTCGATTCGGAGCGGGTTTTGGAGACTTGAATTTTGGTGACGAAATGTTGGCTAAGCGTATGAATGAGTCTTGGGAAATGTTAAGAACGATAAGAGGGTAGAAAATGGCAAAGTATAGGTATATTCATGTTTCGAGGCACTTAGGCCCAAGACCCAAAAGTCTTGGACCACACAATAATTAACTCGGTAGAAAATACACAAGTCTGCGTAACCGAGTTGTCGCGAAAATTAGATTTGTTCATCTGCGCATCCTGGTTGCGTCGTGCCAGAGGCGATCAAACTCACTGGAAATTGCATTCTTGGAAAATTGAAATTGCTAGTCGATTGCTCTTGAATCGGGATTAGACCCATTCTCCATTTAGTTTGACCCCTGAACAAGAATATGAAGTCAGATTTTCAATATCGTGCATGGATATTGAGATGTAGGGAAATTATGATTTCTGACACTTTCGAGGCACATTTTCGGGAACTTTTTATGGTTGTTACATTATCTCCCTCTTGGCAACATTCGTCCCCAAATGCCAAAGAATCGTATATGAGATTGTAAACATGACAAATTCATTCGACATAGAGATGCAACAATGCACTTAAACATCATTTCAAAAATTTCATCATGAATGTAAAATCATAATAAACTTATTAATTAAAACATGAATGTACGAAATGACACAAGGGTTGAACTTAAGACTTGAGATCATGTAAGGGACTTAGATCAATACCTTTGGCTTGAGTATAGTGAAAAAGGTGAGTATATCACTTTTTCATGTCCACCTTAGCCTCCCAAGTAGCACTTTCCACTTGTTGATTCCTCCTAAGGACCTTAACAAAAGCCACATCTTTGTTTCTCAATCTCTTTACTTGCCAATCGAAAATCTGAACTGGAAGCTCTTCATAGGTCAAATTATCTTCAACCACATCCAAAATATGAAGAGGCACAATAGAATTTAGATCACCCACACATTTACTCAACATATTAGACACATGAAATACCGGATGAACCAAATCCATTCCTATAGGCAATTCCCACTCATAAGCTACGTTGCCAACCTTTCTCATCAACCTATAAGGACCCACATATCTTCGGCTCAACTTTCCCTTCTTACCAAAATAAACCACACCATTCATGGGTGACACCTTCAAATTGACCGAATTATTCACTTTAAATTCAAGTCCCTTCTCCTTACATCGACATAAGACCTTTCATGACTTTGAGCCGTCTTCAACCTTTCTCTAATCATTCTAACCTTCTCTCAGAGCCTGCATAACAAGATATGGTCCTCACAAGGCCACCACACCAACCTCAAACCACTTCACTGGCGATCTATAACGTATTCCATTGAGAGCCTCAAAAGGAGCCATATCGATGCTAGAATGAATGCTATTGTTGTAGGAAAACTCAATCAATGGAAGATGATCGTCCCAACTAACTTTAAGCTCCAACACACATCCTATAAGCATATCCTCAAGTATATTGATGGTCCTTTTGTCTTGGCCATCCGTTTGAGGGTGGAATGCCATAGAAAGCTTAACACTAGTACCAAAACCCCTTTGGAAGGACCTCAAAAAATGTGAGGTAAATTGAGCACCACGATTCGATATGATCGAAAAAGGAATCCCATGCAACCTCACCAAGTCATGGATGTACAACCTTGCATAATATTCAATCCTATATGTGGTTTAACCAGTAAGAAATGAGCCAATTTTATCATCCTATCAATGATAACCCAAACGGAATCAAAACCATTTCTAGTCTTGGGCAACCTAACCACAAAATCCATATTAATCACCTCCCACTTCCAAGTAGGAATTCTGTGTCTTTTGTTAGGAAACCCAGCCTTTGATGCTCGGCTTTGACTTGTTGACAACTATGAAAACCGAAAATGAATTTGGCAATGTCCCTTTTCATGCCTCCCTACCAATACACCTCTCTCAAATATTTTTACATTTTCATGGAATCGGGGTGGATAGAATAACAAGAGTTATGGGCCTCATGAATGATCTTTTCTATTAAGCCATCAACACACGGTACATGCAACCTACCTTGGTACCTAAGGGCACCATCTCCCCCTTGGGAGAAAACGACCACCTTGCCCTCTTTCATGAAGGCCTTCATCCTAACAAGGAGGGATCAAGATCTTGTTTTGCAATCACCTCGTCAACCAAAGAAGACTTAGAACCATCCACGATGACAACATCACCATTACCAACCTCCTACAAACTAACCCCTAATCTAGCCAACCAATGCACTTCCCCAACCATCTCCTTATCAGCACCATCAACATAAGCTAGGATAACCATGGACACCCTACTCAAGGCATCCACCACCACATTTCCCTTACCCAAATGATATTGCACACTCATGTCATAATCTTTAAAAAGTTCTAGTTCTCTGCCTCAAGTTGAGATCTTTCTGAGTGAAGACGTATTGGAGGCTCTTATGATCAGTGAACATATCAACATGCACCCCATACATGTAATGGCGGCAAATCTTTAATGCAAATACCACAGTGACTAGTTCAAGATCAGGAGTAGGGTAGTTCTTTTCATGTACCTTGAGTTACCTAGAAGAATAGGCTATGACCTTAGCATTTTTCATTAGAACACAACCCAATCCAACTCTAGAAGCGTCACAGTGCACAACAAATCCCTTTCGCCCATCCAGTACTGACAATATAGGAGCAGATACAAAATTATCTTTCAAGGTTTGGAAGAACCTCCCACACTTATCGGTGCATACAAACTTGGCCTTCTTTTGAGTCAAATTTGTCATACGAGAAGCAATAGAAGAGAACCCTTTCACGAATCTCCGATAATACCCCGCTAAGCCCAAGAAACTCCTAATGTCCGACGGAATCAATGGTCTAGGCCAATTTCTAATCACATCGGTCTTCTTTGGATCCACTTTAATGCCATCTCCCCGACACCACATGTCCTAGGAAGGCAATCTCCCTCAACTAAAATTCACACTTTTCATAGTAAGCATACAATTTCTCCTCCCTCAATCTTTGCAACACAACCCTCAAATGAGCCTTATGCTCCTCCTCACCACGTGAATAGATGAAAATATCATCAATGAATACCACAACAAATGAATCAAGGTAGGGTTTGAAAACACTATTCATAAGGTCCTCAAAAATGGTCGGTGCAGTGGTCAACCAAAAAGACATTACAACAAACTCACAATGCCCATATCTAGTCTGGAAGGCCATCATTGGAATATCACACTCCCTCATTTTCACTTGATGATACCCGAACCGAAGATCAATCATAGAAAAATGGATAGGCCCTTGCAATTGGTCAAACAAATCATCAATCCTTGGAGGAGCATAGCTATTCTTGATGGTGGATCTATTGCGTTGCCTGTAGTCAATGCACATCCTAAGGGAACCAATACTTCTTTTTCACAAACAACATCGGTACTACCCAAGGTAATTGGCTAGCCCAAATGAACCCCTTCTCATACAAGTCCCTCAATTGCTCCTTCAACTTTGTCGCGATCATATGATAAAGGGGAATAAAAATGGGTTGAGTATCAGGGAGGAGGTCTATACCAAAATCTATTTCCCTTTCGAGAGGAACACCAGGAAGGTCATTTGGAAGACTTCAAGAAACTATTTACAATCGGAACTGACTCTATGGGAAGCAACTTGGACTCCACATCCCTAAACCTCACCTGATGATAAAGACACCCCTTAGAGATCAACTTACGGGCTTTAACGAAGAGATGAACCTACCCTCAACCACCACTTCATGACTCTCTCACTCAAGGACGGGGTTCATTTGGGAATTGGAATTTGACCCTACAGGTTCAACAACCAAAAGAAGCATAGTATGCATGCAAAAAATCCATGCCAAGAATAACATCAAAATCAACCATGTCTAACTCAGAAAGATCACAAGGCAACATTTTATGCAAGATGCAAATAGGACAACTTCTATAAACTTTTCTAGCAATAATAGATGCACCAATATGAGTAGACACCTCATATAACTCATGCAACAACTCGGGGTCAACATCGAACTTTTTAGCAACAAATGGGGGTAACAAAAGAAAGAGTGGCACTTGGAACAACCAATGCATACACATCAAAGTCAAAGATTTTCAACATACTGATAACGACATCAGGGACCTCATCCAACCCTTGCCTTCCATGCAAAGCATAAAACTGATATGCCTTCGGGCACCTCTCCCCAAAGGAACTGAATTAGCACCTCCAAGACAAACCGTTTTGCCCTTGTTTCAATTTTGAGGGCAATCCACCTTTTTGTGACCCACTTCCCCACAACCATATCATGTATTAGTATTTCTCAAGCACGGACCCTTATTACCCTTACCATAACTAGGACACACCTCATTAGGAATCACCACACCAGTATCTTAGGTTCTTGGGAAGGCATTGGCAAATTCCCTATTAGAATCATAAGAAGACCCTTGGCCTTGGTGGAGCCACCATCCCTTCGGCTTTGGAACTTTCCATCAAAATGGGCCCTTTTGGCATCATGGCCCATTCTCTTCCTTAATTACTCTTCTTCCATTTGCTCGGCATAGGTCATCAAACGTGATAACTCCATGTTACTAATCAACATGGTGGACCGACACTCCTCACTAACCAAGTCGGGCACACCCATCACAAATTTATTCATCCTAGATCTTGAGTCTGCCACCAAATGTGGAGCCTATTTCGAATGTTGGTTGAGCTTGAGGGCATACTCCCTCACAATCATGGACCCTTGTCTCAAATTCATAAATTCCACCAACTTTGCTTCCCTAAATTCTAGGGAAAGAACAGATTAAGGAAGGCCACCTTGAACTCCTCCCAAAGCACCCCATAGTTGACTCCCTTCTCTTCCTTCCATTGGGTGTACCATATTTGAGCTACCCCTTTGAGGTGGTAGGCCGCTAACTCTACCTTATCATCCGACCTCACACCCATGATAGACAAAATATTGCAAACCCCCATTAATGAATTCTTCAGGGTCCTCACTCACCTTTGACCCATAGAATTCTTGCGAATTCATTCACATGAAGTCTCTCTTCTGAGAGGCCAGTGTTGGAGCATGAGGGGCTTGGGTCCCTTGATTGGATTGATTAGCCATCACTTGTTCAAGTAAGGTGGGAGCATCCATGAGCTCTCCATTGGCGGGTTGCTCCTCAGGCGTGCAGGCTCGTCTTCCTCTAATGTTAGGAATGATCTAGCATAGCAAAGAACAAGTATTAGGGGAGGAAAGATTACTACAACTCTATGGCGTGACTTAGAACATGAAGAAGGGAACCATTTCCTAATACGTCTCATAGCCTCCTACTCATAGTTATGGTGCACAACATAACCATGAATACAACTCTAATCAACGTGGTGTGTTAGATTTCGAGGATCTAACAACCTAGTGTTCTAATACCATCTTTGTCACAACCCAAGCTTAAGGCATAGACGTGACCGATGAATAGGAAACCTGAAAGAACCCCAAACAAGCCTCATAGCATATTATTACACATCCTTGGTCGCAAAAATAATTAAAATAACAATGAGAAATAAGCATATATAAGGGAATTGGGACTAAGGGTAAACTTCCATATCATAACACAAAGAAACAAGAGAGTCAAGGCACATAGCATAGAAACATAACATGTCCAACAACATTTCTACTACGTAGATAAGAGCGAGGGCCTTGACATTAACCGAGCTTAACCTCATAGTTAATACATAAACAAAGGCAAAATAGTGTTAGTACATAGCAATAGATCATAGGTAATGTCCTCAAAATTGAGGATTCACCAACAAGCTTGAGATACAATCGTTCTATCCACATGGAGGAGGAGGATAATCAAGCAGTGCACTAGTTCCTGTATGGTGACATCATGTAGGTCTAGAGTACGTGTTAGTATGTTTGAACATACTAAGTATGTAGGATGCAATGCAACAATAGATAGGCATCATAAGCAAAACGCATAACAATAGTCAATAGGTAGTATAATAGCAAGATGGTATGTATGATTGATGCTTACGTAAAACATTCTTACATAAAACATAATACATTTGTAAGAAGATACCACTATCATATTGGTGGATCGTCGCACCCTATCACCCTTGGTAATTGAGGTACAAACCCCATCATTGGTTGGTGGATTGTCGCACCCTACAACCCTTGCTGACCGGAGTACAAACCCACCGACATGGTTACTAAGGTATAAACCCCTCGACATGGTTATCAAGGTACGAACCCCTTAACACAGTTACCCAATGCATAACCCCAACTAGGGCTTGGTCACATTCCACTCTATATAGAGAATACCATATACAAATGTTAATTTCATCATCATTGCATCATCATATAGTCATTCAACTAGCAATATATGCATTGGACCTTCAATTCCTCAAGAACCCATAACCAGATATTTTATCAAATACATAGAGGGTGTGTAGTGTTAGTGTAAAATTATGCAATTCAAGAATGTTATCATGCTAAAAAATTCAATGTGAAACCCTCAACAAAAACTTTGTAACACCCTCAAACAATATACATCAAGGTCCTTCATCAAATCTCACATTAGATCATAGATTTATAGCCCAAAATATAGTAAAACAGTCATGATTTCATAAACTCCAACATAGTGTGCAATGCTTTTCGCAATAATTAAGACTCATTTGTAAATAAGCGTAAATCATGCAATTTAGGATTAAAGGAAGCTTGGGCATCATGGGTGAAAGGAACCCATGAAAGAAACCCATATCCTTGACATTGGAGATGAACTTGATAAAGATTGGAGATGGAGATTTGAAGCTTGAGAGGAAATCATTAGATCAGGAGAGGGTTTTGGAGACTTGGATTTGGGAGATGAAATATTGGCTAAGTATTTGAATGAGTCTTGAGAAATGTTAAGAATGATATTAGGGTGAAAAATATCTAAATATAGGTATATTCACTTTTGAGGACACTTAGGCCCAAGACCCAATCCACCAACCAAAATACTGATTCATCTTGCAGACCTATTGCGGAAATCAGATTTGTTAATATGCAAGCCTGGTCGCGTCACACCAGGGGCGCACAAACCTCATTGGAAATTGCAGTCTTAAAAAATCAAAATTACTAATCGATCGCTCTTAAATTGAGGTTAGACCCATTTTCCACTCAATTTGACCCCCTGAACAAGAATATGAAGATAAATTTTCAATATCACACAGAGATTTTGAGATATATGGAAATTACGATTCCAGGCACTTCTGAGGTACATTTTCGGGCACTTTTTGGAGCCGTTACATCAAGATTTCTCAAGTTATTGGTGGTTTATTTCATGATTTACAAGTCAAGTGACTTCATGATGATTAAGGGCTTTGAAGAGTGCGTAATATTCCACACCCTTCAGCTTGAGGGGGTGTGTTAACATACTTACAAGTTATTGTTTCATTAATTACTATTATTACTTTGTTAGTTGAAGTTAGTTAGATCTAGCTACTAGTCATTTGAGAATGAAGGATGAGCTGCATATTATGAGCTATCAAAAAACTTCTAGAATCTAGTTAGATATTTTACTCCTCGTGCTATAAAAGCTAATGCACAGGGTTTCACTGTAACATATTTCAGATTCAACATCAACATTGATGTAGCTGTTGATGATGGACCATTTGATCATTTTAAGGATTGCTTTGGATTCTGCTTTGTTGTTTGAACAGTCCACAAAGTATTCTGCGTAACCTATTATTAGTTTTTGACATTTAAACATTTGACGTTGATCCCAGGCTTCAACCTTTCAATATAAAAAGAAAGTTAGTTAGTGTTGCAAAATGATTACTTTAGGAAATTGGATAGGTAGCAACATTTTAATCTGTTGAATGACAGGATTGATAATTTTGGTAGGATAGCTTTTGTCTTCATATTTATGACTACATCTAGCTTTCGAAACTTCCCAACATATAAAGAGAAGCAAAGTGTATATAATCACGTAGTGAACTATGTTTTTTCTTCTGCTCAACAACCTGTGAAAGATCAGATAATTGACAGAATTCTATTGTATTTTCTATTGAATAGAACTGCTGAATATATACAAAGTTGTTGACAACAAACTACAGAAGAATAAGGAAACCAAACTTATCTATTCTAACTAATAGGGATCTCTATCACTTTACTTTCTTTTTACATAAAACTCAAACCAACAAGCTACTTAACGTGGAAAAATCAATTTGTTCCTATCATCAGATGTTACAATCTATTCCATCATATTAATGGCATACCAGTACCTCCCTCCACCATCAACAATATCACTACATATCAATCAGCACAAAATGTTGATTATCTTAAGTGGTTACTCGAAGACAAACTCTTACTAAGTTGAACCTTATCATCTTTACTGAGAACTCTTCCTTATATGACTTATTTAGATACTGCCTTTGACGCTTGGACTGCGCTTTCAACTACTTTTGGCATAAGCAAAAGTGCTCGAAGAGTCCAATTACACATCACCTTGCAAAACATGACTCTTGGTGACAAACCACTGGCGTAATTGCTTCGCGAAGCTAAAACTATTAGTGATGAGCTTACTACGGCTGATACACCTGTGTCTTCTGATAAGTTCAATGCCACCATTTTTCGCTTACTTCCTTCTGATTATCATACTGTAATTGTAACTTTCTCGGCAGAAAAATCACCATTTTCATTTTCTAATCTTTCTGGTAGACTTGTGGCTCATTAGATTCTCTCGTAGAACTCTAGCAACACAACCTCCATTGCTGCCAACACTGCTCGTCAACAAACTTCCTCTGTACGTCAGTCTCCTCAGGGCTCCCAAAAACACAAGGGTTTCAAAAACACTGGTGCATCCTTTACTGGAAGCAAGAAGTGGTTTCCTCAGCCTTGTCAGATCTGTGGACTCAACAATCATCAAGATAAGTGGTTTTACAAACGTTATTATCGTGATACTATCACTTCCCATGCCACAAACGTTAATGCTTCATCCAAAGATTGCTTTCCTGACACTGCTACTTCTCATCACATGACGCCTGATTTGTCTGCACTTGAAATCTTAGAGGAGTAAAAAGGCCTCACACTTTTAATATAGGTAATAGTCATGGTTTGCGCATTAAAAACATTGGTCACACTACACTATATTCCAATAACAATCAATTTCATTTGAAAAATGTTTTTACATGTGCCTGTCGTACAACAACAATTGTTATCTATTAATAGACTTTCCAAAGAATATCAATGCTCTTCTAAATTTGATACTGTTGGATTTACTGTGATGCATCAGACAAATAAAAGGTGTTGTTGAAGGGACCAGCAGATGACGGAGTCTACAGACTTCCTATTGCTGCACCTGATTGGCATGCTCGACTTGGTCATCCTCAACAATCAGCTGTCTCCTTTATTGTTAATAGTGTTTTGTTTGCCTAGTAATTCAATAGAGTCATCTATTATATGTGAAGATTGTTGTTTAGGAAAACATATTTATCTATTTTTACCTGTTACTGGCTCTATTGCTAGTAAACCATTGGAATCGATTCATGGTGATGCATGGGGACCAGCTCCCGAACTGATCCTTTTATGGAGACAAGTGTTTTGTCCTATATATATATATATATATATATATATATATATGCCAGGATATCTAACTGCGCGAATCGAATCAAAGCGTTCTCCAATAAGGGCATCATGTGGATGAATTCTCTCGTTATTGTCAGTTATATCCAATTAACAAAAAAGTGAGGTTCTTTCTACTTTTGTTGCCTTCCACAAATCATCATATCATATCATATATCATATTTTACTAAATGTTGGATTACAAAAATGTCCCTAATCATATTAAACATGACCGCTTTGTCCTGATCATTTAATTAATAGTTTAACACAATTCATCTAATAAGTTACATTTTAAAAACTAAAATGTTTGTTTTTGATTTATTGGATAACGAAAGATTTGTCCACTCATTTTCCTTAAACAGACATTTAATGGAGTAAATGTCGAGGATTGTTCATCTTCCAACAGTTATTGGAGACTATACTTATGTTAATTTTGTCATTAAACATAGAGGGTTATTCATCTCTAAATAGTAATTATTACACAATTTAGCTTTTATTTATTTTGGCTTATGGACTTCCTTTGATTTTAACTATTACATATTTTAGTCCACTATATAAAGTCCGAAACATGTACCCGTTTTGTAGTAAGTTCATCCACATTTATGTTTCTATTTTGTTCTTTTGAGATTCTATTGATAATAATAAGATTTTTCATTTTCTTTTATTGCACTTTATAAAAGCCTACAACTATTAGGTGCAAACAAAATTTAATACTTCTCTAAATTGAAACTTTCTAAAATTTATATAGATTTTTGAGGGAATGAATAGCCTGATCAACTATTTGAAACTTGTGTATTGTTAAAAAAATCAGTTAGGGATAAAAGAAGGTGAATTGTCAAGGTATGGAGGAAAGGATTTGGATTGATGGTATTGATTACAATTTAAGAGATTATGTGAGTTTTGTATTACTATTTTTAATTGATATGGGTACATGCGCAAAGCGCGTGCCGAGAGACTAGTTGGTTGAAAAGCAATTTCAAATCAAAACATTAATTTCAAATTGGATTGGAGTGGTGAATTTTGTCTTGTCAATACTTATCTGAAGGACAATGTCATTCAACATTGCATTACTTGTCCCCGTATACACCAACAAAATGGCCAAAATGAAAGAAAAATTTGACAGTTGGTCGATATCTGCCTCACCTTTCTCGTTCATGCTGTAGTTCCATCCAGATTATGGAACTTTGCTATGCACACCTCTGCATACTTAATCAACATGCTTCCTACTCAAGTTCTTCAACATGTTTTGCCATTTGAGAAACTTCATGGAGCTCCACCAACTTATGAATTTCTCTATGTCGTTGGCTGCACTGCCTATCCTTTGTTACGACCCTACAATCAGCACATGTTTTCCTACCAAACTGTAGCTTGTGTTTTTCTTGGGTACACAAAGGATCATCATGGGTATTTCTACTTCAATCCTCATGATAATAAAATTTATTTTAGTAGACAAGTTCGATTTGATGAAACCCGCTTTCTTTATAAGGAGAAAAAGTTGTATTCCTCTATCCTAGGCATTACCCCAGAGCAATTTAGTTCCACTCCTTGTCTCACATTGAGTGCATCAATACCACCACCTAACTCAATTGTCCCATCTTCATCTTCAACACTCTCATCAAGTCCTGTCGATTCTTCTACCAAGAATAACTCTAGTTTTCATGAATCATCTTCTACTGCATAGCTCCAGATCATATTAGTTCCTCTTCCAACCAGCCCCTTCATATCCTACCAACCCCTACTGAGATATCACAACCACCAGGACGCAGTCACTATATGGTTCTGAGGCAAAATCATAAGAAAAAAGTTCATTCGCTTTCAGGTCTGTTTTGGATGGTAAATTTCAATCTTCTCCCATTACTCTTTTGGAACACACATGCTAAACAAAGCACTAAAAATCCCACCATGGAGAGAGGGTATGAACTCTAACACCATGTGAAAGATGACATAATTAAGAGAAATCTATTGTGTTTTCTATTGAGTAGAATTGTTAAATATATACAACGTTGTTGACCACAAACTACAGAAGAATAAGGAAACAAAACTTATCTATTCTAACTAATAGGGATCACTATCCTAATTTATAGGGATTATTCTTTATCTCTAACATGACCAAATCATAAGAGTATTTCTTATTCTTCAATGGTTGATAGTGATAAAAAAATATTTTGAGAAATAGTCCAACACAGCAGAGGCTAAGTCCCTTTCCCTAAATGAATAATAAATATTCGCAAGGTTTCCATCATTGCAACAAATACATTTTGAAGGGAAGAGGATTTTGTATCTTTGAAGTGCTTCATTGATAGGAAGCTTCTTGTTTAATAACTTGTTCACAAAGATAAAATTGAAGCAATTCCCTTCTGCCAGATTTCGGAAACCGTAAAAGTAGAGCTTTTGCTATTGAGGTATATAACACATTTAATTTTTACTCGTGTCCAGATGGAAATGTCTTCATTGGGTTCCAAAACATCAATATTATCAATTTGGAGCACCAAATTTGCAGGAAAAAAAACATGCAATTTAGTAAAGTTCCAAACTCCATTAGTATTAAGGTCAGAAACTTTAACCTTTTTTGAATGATAAGAATTGAGAAAATGATTGGCTAGAGGGCGTCACAAAGATTTATAGAATCAAGAAGCTTTTTCCATATATGGGACAGTGGCGAAGCCAATATTTTTGTCAAGGGTGTTCATACTTTTAAAATATAGGTGGATGATTTTTATATCAGGGGTGTTCAATAATTGATATATATCGAAATATCTATATTTAACCTATATATTTGAAAAAATTTTCCGACGAAGAGTGTTCATCTCACCACCCTCGAGTGAATGTAGTTTTACCCCCGATATGGGATTGCTTAGCAGCTCCTTTTTTTGGGTGAGATGTAGGACAATATTTCTTTTCAAAAAACTGTCTCCGAAGATTGTCCTTAGTTCTGAAGTTCCACCAAACATTGGCACCAAGGTGTGATTGTTCTTGAATTGACCTGAAGCCTTCCAAATTAGGAACACAGAGATTTTTCTAAGCAATATAGTGTCACTGCTTTTTTCTTTCAGTATCGCTCCAAAAATATTAGCCATGAGTTGTTAAATTTGAGTAATAGGTCTGAACAAAATATTTTTTTAATTTATTTTATTTGGTTGGTTAAAATGTTAAGAAAATATTTTCTCTCGAAAATAATTCATTAAAAATGACTTTCCAAGTAGGAAAAAAATTGCATATGTCGCATTCAAAATTTATTATCTCCTTCTCATCCATCCAATCTCTCCAACCCCATCCCTTGACCATCTCACCTCCTGCTGCACCTGACTCCCCACTTTGTATCCCATTTACCTTCATAGTGTTTGGTAGATACATATGAATGCTTTTGAGATAATATTTTCGTGTTTATGCACAAAAAGCTAGAAAATAGAAAGAAAATAACCCATGCTCCAAGATCATACTTGTCACGCTACAGGAGGGTGCCCTAAACGTAGTCAGCACTCAGAAACCACTGTAGGCTCTCAAGCAAATCATTTTCCTTTGTAACATATTCAATCAACAGTGAGATATTCAATTTATAGCATATGAACATACTAGTGGGCTAATCAATCATCAACTAAAAGAATAAGTACAAATATCAACAATTCAACTCCAAGTGAATCTACTGTCATTAGAATGGATTAGAAAGAAACTAGTCAAGGAAATAAAGACATTAAATCAATTCATCACTGTTTAGTCTATGAAGTCTCTACTCCTATCAATTACTAAGAATGTGTCAGTTATAGGTCCAATGGCTACCTAAAAGATATAAAATGCCAACACTCTAGGTACAATACGTAACATAGCAGAAAATAACAAGATCAACATATACTTAACTCGAAGTAACTCAACCAAGTAGCATAAATTAATGAACATAAGGTTTGGCAAGGACTCAACGGCATGCAATCAAACCAATTATACCAAGTACTATCATGGCCTATTTGGGAGTTTCTCTAATCGACAACCACCATCTATGATCCAGTGATGACACAACAAAGTGATGTCATTTCCACATCTACCTGATACTTTGCCAAGATAAAAGATGAGTTACAATCATTAGATCCACAATTAATCAAATCAAGTCCTCTTTTGGGATAAAAACATCCAATTTTAATGATTCAATCATCTCCTACTCTAGCTACGTAATTTATTGTGTTCAAGTTATCATTTACTCTCACCCAATTTGTTGTTTGATACTCCTTCCAAGACTCAATATGCTCATAAAGTCCAATCAGTTCATCCGTTTAAATCCTTCAACTAGTTTCATTTCAACTCTCATCAATCAAACTATATTTGTACAATAGATCCCTCTTAACTACTCATGAGTTCAACTCATACACATATTTCAAAAAATAAAATCTATTTTTAAGACAATGATTTACACTTTAGATGATCACTACTCAGCCTTCATTCATAATTTAACTCATTCAAAGAAATTCACAATTCATGCTTTCAAATTCAATCAACACATAGGGTTGGTAGGTTAATTATATGCAATACTCAACTAGATTTCATATGAAATAATGTATAACCTATTACATTAGGTATTTGATTCATAAACACATCAATTTATGCAATAATATGCAAGAATTTACTAGGATTTCAGGATATTTCCAAGAACTCGGTCATGGAGAATTCAAAGACTCAAATTAGACCATTTATTCGACTAAATAGGAAATAGGATACGTGAACAAACTCAATCCACATTTTAGTTAGCCTTACATACCTATTACAAAGATTTGAACACTCAAACATAGAAGATTTGACTTGATCCTCTGAACCCTAACTTTCTATTTTCTCCTTGGCCCTGGTTCTCAAAGTCATAACATGTAAATGATGGAACAGTTTCTCTTAGGAACTGATATGGGGTTGAATTTTGCCTCGCAACGATGTGGGTCAATGGAAAAAAAGACCAAAATATCCTTTATTGAAACTGCGATCGGTTCAAAAATTGACCTGTCAAGAAACAAGTCCCTATTGCGGACTTGTTCTTCCACTGTTCATTTGTTTATAGAAACTTTCAATGGTGATTTTTGAACTAAAATTGACCAGGTCCACAATTTACTAGTTAAGTTATTTTGTCCAAAAAAATTATCTTTCGTACTGCTTAGCAAAAAATTCCACAAAAGCATTTTGAACATGTTTTTGAACTCCTTTCAGTAACCCTACATGGTCTTAGCTTGAACGACTAGGGACAATAGGATTTTTGGGGTGTCACAACACTTTTTAGAAAATCATTTTTCTTTATACCAAACACACCCTATACATTGAATATATAGAAAGGATATTATTAAACTATTTTCGGTCCCTCTGTTAAGATTCCAATTAACTAGTACTAATTGATTTCTCAAATTAAGATCACGTGAGATTTTAAATATTCCATATATAATTAGATCAGCAAAGAAAAATTCATGGAAAGGAATGAAGTAATATCGTAATAATTTAACTTGTATTTCTTTAAGTATCATAATGAAATAATATCAATGAGATTTTCTTCTCTAGTAAAAACCAGTCCCTCTTACTTGAAATGAGATGGAGAGAGAGAGAGAGAGCGGGGGGGGGGGGGGGGGA
>JAABOM020000049.1:972428-1005126 GCA_011800125.2 Solanum clarkiae
GTTATACAGTAATCAATTTGAATAAGAAGGAATTGTTCCAATAATAACCATTCTAGGATTATAAGTTTGAATCACCAAAAAAATAAAAGAAATGGAAGTACACTTTTATATTTTAATATTTTCCTTCATTGTATTCCAATGTGAGAATCATCATAGAAAGTAGCCAAGAGTTAGAATTTTGATGTAACACTACAAGAAAAAAGACTTTTAACGACCATTTCTTAATGAAGAAAATGAATCCGGTCGTTATAGTGAGAAAATTTTTTCCAGTCGTTATAAATATACATATAGCGACCAAATTTTATTTTGGTTATAGTGACCAATTTTTTTTTCGGTCGTTAAAAATACTCTTATAGCGATCAAATTTTTTTCGGTTATTATAAATGAAGTTGAACTGAACAATTTTTTTGATCATTAAAGATAAATTTTAATCCAACATTAACGAGGGTGTAAATTTAAGCATTAAAAACCGTAACATTCCATTGTTAAAACATATAAGTTAGTGTAAAAATATATTTTAATTACTATGAATGAAAAGAGATCAGATAAAATCAAGTTATAAGTATAACAAGGGGCGTTTTATTAATCATTCCATTATTCCGATAAGAATCCTCCATCTTTTATAATTTTACTTATTTTATAATTAAAAAATTTAATAAAGAAAAAAAAGTTATTAATGTATTATGTTCGATGAACTCTATTAATCATTTTTATTATAGTCAATTATATAAAATTTTAAAATATTGTAAAAGCATTTAGTTACAAACTTTTTCGCATAATTTTTTTTAAAAAGAATATTTTCTTGATGTGGTTTCTATATATGCTTTTATTTTGAGTGATAATTTATTCGTATTTACTTGATCTTCTTAAAGATGCAAGATGAAATAGGTCAAAACAAAAATTGTGATGAAATAAAAAATTATAAATCGAAGTACTAATATTAAATATATAATAAACTCAGTTAGAAAAATTTTATAAATTTGGTAGTAAGAAATATTTTCAAGAGGATAGATATTTCTCCACTTGCAAACTACCACATTCAATAGGCTTAAAAATCATTATTCAGTAATAATATTTCTTCTATTAAATAAATATATATTGTGTCAACTTTTTTCATTATTGATTGTGAAACTAATAGGTGTACACAAAGAAAAATCATTCGTTTAAGTTATAAAAGTATACAGTGAAATTTTACAAACATAAAATTTTAAAAGTTTTACATAACATATAATTAACTACTGAATTATTTAAGAAATCGTTATTTCTTTTATTATTCAAAATTTAAGGTGATATAATTGATTTATAACTCATAATATTTTAATGATATTGAATGATTTATTAGGTGAATACTATTATTATAAAAAGTGAAACTAACAGAAGATGGAGTTTTATCCACCAACCAATGTCAAAAAGTCAATAAGCTAAGGTGCAAAATACAGAATAAATAACTTTTTGTCTAGAACTAGCAAGCTCAACTTTATTTTTATTTGGTTGTGAGAACAGAAACAAATTTAATATGTCATTGTAGTTAATGTTTGATTCTTCGAAAAAAAAAAGATAATAGCTATTAGGAGTACTATTAATAACCTTACATTAAGTTTTTATATTTGTCATCTGACAGATCATCCAATTTGAAGAATTCATCTTTAGAGAAAGTGTAAAGAAGTATAAGCAATGAAAAATTTTTGAAGCATAGAAAGAATGTATTTCATATTTCAAAATTGTTATAAGACATTCTAGTTTTTCTTTTACTAAGAGAATGAAAATGTAATATCATACAATTTTTTATCTATATTTTTGTAACTTTACGCAATATCATTCTTTATAGTTAACTATGAAATTTAATATGAATATAATCAATTTGTGTGTTTTTATATGTGCATGCATTTGTATGTGTGTGTGTATATATGCACTTTTGTTAATCTAATTTGTGGTTATAATTAAGTTTTCAATAATTAGAACTTACGGGAGCCTTGGAGTAACTGGTAATGTTGCTGTCATGTGACCAGAAGGTCACAGGTTCAAACTTTGGTAACATCCTTTTCTTTTAGCATAAATGCTAGGTTTGACTACGTATAACAGATCACTGTGGGGAAATCCCCTTCCCCAAAAGTGCACAGGCTTGCCTTTTTTTAATTGACTTAAATATCAATTAGTAAAAGAAAAATTGAGTTGCTAAAAAGAGGTAAAACAATCGATTTTTTATCGTCGTTAAAGCTTCTTAACGACCGAATTGCTATCGTCGTTAAAGCTTTTTTAACGACTGGATTTTTGTCATCGTTAAAGCTTTTAACGCTGGAGATTTTAACTGCCGGTGACGACAGAATATTTACCGATCATTATTGACTAATAATGATCGGATTAAAGCTTTTAGCGATGAAATTTCTCCTCATTAAAGACCTATTTTCTTGTAGTGTAATCCAAGTATTTTAGGCCATTACTTGTTGACTATTATATTCCCTTGATTGTTTATAGAGCAAGAACGAGCTAGAACTGAAACACCCTTCATGTGCTTCGGAATGCCCTATAATTGTAATTTCCATATATCTCAAAATCCATGCATGATTTCAAAAATTTTACTTCATATTCTCGATCATGGGGAAAAATTTAGTGGGTAATGGGTATAATCTGAATTTTAGAAGACCCATAGCAAAAAATAATTTTTGCTAATCTTCAATTTCCAGTGTCTGTCCGCACCCAGGCCACGATGTGCCTAGGGCACAAACTAGTGTTGTTTGAACTCCACGTTTGGTTTGCATCGTACGTCAGGTGATGACTAGTGTAAAATTTTCCTTGGTTTCTTATTTCGTGTAAGGGAATTGGGGTAATAGCCCCATCCCCATTTAAATGTGAAATCTTCTATACTTACCAATTTTCAACTCTATAACTCACAAAACACTCTCTAAAACCTCTCCAAGACTTTATCAAATCGCTCGTTCAAATTCAAGGATTTCAAGCTCAATTTTGGAACTCTTGAACCCATCTCAATCTTCAAGTCTCTTTCAAGTTTACTCCAAAGAATTCAAGGTTTAAGGTATATGGGACTTTATCCATAGGTCTTTTCACCCATTGAGCCCAACTTTTTCTTTTGATGGAAATTACAAGATCTCAAGTTGCATTTGCTAAGGGTATCTTTCATTATGAATTTTGAACATGAATTATATTGAGACTATGCATGATTTGAGCTGTGAAACTATGAACTATTATGAGCTTTTGTGATGGATTTCAAGATACCCTAAATGAGGGTTTTACTACAACATTGGTGGATTGAATTGCATTGAAGTTTACTCATCTTTTTTTTGAAACACCCCTCATGTGCTTCGGAATGCCCCATAATCGTAATTTTCATAAATCACAAAATTCGTGCTTGATTTTGAAAATCAGATTTCATATTCTTGATCAGGGGAAAAATTAAGTGGGAGATGCATATAACTCGAACTTTAGAAGACCCGTAGTGAAAAATAATTTTCGCTCATTTACGATTTCCAGTGGTTGTCCGTGCCCTGGCCGCAACGCGCTGGGGGCATGGAGCAGTGTATCTTGTACTTCGTGTCGCGCCAAGGGTGGGCTACCCGTGCAACATTTTCCTTGGTCATTCTTATTTCCGCAAAGGCATTGAGATTATAGCCCCATGCCTACTTAAATGTGAAATCTCTTATACGTATTCATTTTTCAACTCTATATCTCACAAAAACCCTCTCTAAAAGCTCTCTAAGACTCTATTCTCTCATTCAAATCTAATAAATTCAAGAACAACTTTGGGACTCAAGCATTAATTGTAAGCTCTAAAATCACTTCAAGTTCATTTCAAGGAATTCAAGATTTAAGGTATGTTAGTTTTATGTATTGGGTCCTTTCACCCATGGAGCCTAACTTTTTTATTTTTATATGAAAATTGCATGTTTTCAAATTTTATTACCTATAACTATCTCTTATTATGGATTATTAATATAAATTATGTTGGTTTTTATGAAGTACTGATTGACTATGCATGACCAACTATTCGCAAGCTTATTCCATTAATTGGTTTGTCCATTGAGACTATGCATGTTTGGAGCTACAAAACCATGAACTATTATGAGCATTTGTGATGGATTTCAAGGTAACCCGCATAAGGGTTTTACTATTAGTTAGTGGGTTTGATTTGCAATGAGTTTACTCAAATTATTCCACTCTTAAATTGCATGATTTAGAACAAGTATCATGAACCCACCATGAGTTCGATAAAACGGTATGGCAAGAATTCTCAAGTTATTGACGATCTATTACATGTTTTTCAAGCCAAGTGATGTCACGATGATTAAGGGATTTCAAGAATACATTGAATTCATGAAAAGTACCTATGATTTTACAAGTATCATGTTAAGCCCTATTTAAAGAATTTTACCTCTTGTGAACCATTCATGTTAAAGCAAGGGTTCATGTGTGATTATGATCTACTCTCATGTTCAAACTAGGCTCACTTGCAGAGGCCAAGCATGTTTATGAGCTACTCAAGTCATGTTCTTACAAGTTATTCATGTTATGATTAAAGTATGATTATTTCAAGTGTTCCATGGGATTTGACTTAGCACAGATGGGGGATCGACTCAAGGGGCCCTTATATAAAGTCTTAAGTCTCTAAACTATCTGCCGCCATAGGATTATAATTATTACCCTTTCTATACTAGTGGATCCATCTAGTTCATGTTATTATGTTTGGTTTGCCTTGGCAAGTAGACCACACTTCGTCGGAGGGTGTCATGCCAGGTCAGTTGAACCGAGGGGGTATCAGGCTCAGACTCGAAGTTATGGCTGCTTGGTCTATGTCAATTAAGGTCACTTCCCACATATGTATGATATATATTGTACAAGATGAATGATTTACAAGCATTATTTATTTGAAGCATTAATCATGCATGCCATACTAAGATTATATATCCACTGTTTCTCATTATGCATTTTTACTATATTGGCTTATGTCTTATTGCATTGCATCCCGCATGTATAGTACATTCAAAGGTACTAACACATATTCTATGTCTACATGATATTACCATGTAGGAATCGGAGCTCTTTTTGATCATCCTCCACACGGCTAGTTCAGTCTTCAGAGATAAGCATTGGTGAGTCCTCAAGTCCATGGACACTATCTATATTACTCTTGCTATTTTTAGACTTCATTATGTTGAGCACTTGTAATTATAAGGTGAGCTCGAAAATGTCTTGGTCCCTGCTCCATTCCAAGTTATAGGTGTTGTTGGATATTATGATGTACTCATACTATGAGCTTGACTCTCTTATGCATAATGATTATCAAAGATCTCCCTTAGTCCTGCTTCCCTTTCTATTTATATCTCTTTTCCTTGTTTATTTTGCTTCCGCAACCAAGGATGTATGAATGATATGCTAAGAGGCTTATTTGGGATCCCTTCGGGTCCCCATTAGCCATGTCACGTCTAGCCCCCGGGTTTGGGTTGTGACAAGCTTATCAAAGCACTAGGTTGTTAATGGTCCTCAGAAATCCAAACCACAGCACCGATTAAAGTCCTATTTATGGTTATGAAGCACACCAAAACTATGAATGGGAGGCTATGAGGCATTTTAGGAAATATTTTACTTCTTCATGATCTATATAATGCTTTAGATATATAACAAGACTTTTTTCCCTAACGAATGCTTTTGGCTCTTCTAGATCATGTCATTTCTAGGAAGGAGACTAAGGAGAGCCCGTACTCCCGAGGAGCAATCGGCCCTTCCCGCTCCTCAAGTTCCTCAAGATGGAGGGTTAGCCTAAGAAGAGTTCTGGGATGCTATCACAATATTTGCCCATGCTACGACTAACCAAATAAACCAAGGGGCCCAAGCCCCACATGCTCCCACTCTGACCTAAAGGGTGAGGGATTTCACAAGAATGAATCCATCGGAGTTCCGTGGATCCAATCTGGAAGAGGATCCCTAAGAGTTACTCAATGAGGTGTATAAGGTGCTATCTATCATAGGGGTCAATTTGGAGGAGAAATCAGAGTTAGCAGCCTAGAAACTCAAGGGTGTAGCCTAAAGTTAGTTCACCCAATGGAAATTGGAGAGGAAGATGATGATGATATTCATTGGGAGGAGTTCAAAACCGTATTCATCATCCGGTTCTTCCCCATCGAGCTAAGAGAGGCTAAGATGATGGATTTTATGAACCTTAAGAAAGGTTCTATGAGTGTGAGGGAATATGTCCTCAAGTTCAACAAGCTTTCCAAATATGCTCCACATTTGGTGGCCGACCCTGGAGTTATAATGAACAAATTTGTGATGGGGTGTACATCTTGGTTAATAAAGAGTGAAGTAACACAATGCTAGTGAGTGATATGGGTTTTCCAAGAGGGCTCGATTTGAAGGTGGTTTCTAAGGTTCTAAGATTAGCCAGTTTCCTCAAGGACACAAGTTCCAAGGCTAAGGGTTTTCCAATGCTTCAAACAAAATATTTTCTAATGACAACCCATGATTCCAAGGTGGTAACGGTGGGATGACCCACCCTAAGTGCCAAAAGCGTGCAAGAAGTCATTGTGGACCATGCTTGAAAAATTCTAAAGCAAGGAGCTAATGCGGGTCCAAGAGCAAAGGGAGGCCAACAAGGGGGTCCTCTAAAGCAAAATAGGTTCTATGCTCTTCAATGAAGGCATGCGGTGGAAGAGGTGTCTGATCTCGTCACCAGTATGTTAAAGGTTTTTTATTATGATGTGTATGCATTGATAGATCCTGGTGCCACTCTTTCTTTCATTAATCCTTTTGTTACCAAAAAGCTCCATATGAGTCCCATATTATTGTGTGAACCTTATAAAGTGTCAACCCTTGTTAGTGAGTCCATTGTCTCTATAAGAGTCTACAGAAATGGTCTCGTGTTCATATTGCATAAAGTATTGCCTTATGATTTTGTTGAACTAGATATGGTGGATTTTGATATCATTCTTGGATGGATTAGCTACATAGATATTATCCATCCATTGATTATAGAATCTGTACGGTTAAATTTCCTTAATGAGCCCATCCTTGAGTGGGAAAGTCATGATGTGATGGTCAAAGGTAGATTTATTTCGTTTCTTAAAGCATAAAAGTTTATTTCTAAGGGTTGCGTTTATCATCTTCTAAGGGTTAGGGATGTTCAGTCTAAAGTCCTTTCTATTGAGTCGGTTCCGGTAGTCAATGAGTTTCTTGAAGTCTTTCCCGATGACCTTCCTGATGTTCCTCCCGAAAGGCAAATAGACTTTGGTATAGACCTCCTCCCCGATACTTAACCCATTTCTATATCTCCTTACTCTATGGCCCCAGTGGAATTGAAGAACTTGTAGGATCAATTGAGGGATTTGTTGCAAAAGGGTTTCGTAAGGCATAGCAAGTCACCTTGGGGTGCACCGGTGTTGTTTGTGAAGAAAAAGAATAGTTCTCTTAGAATGTGTATTGATTATTTACAACTTATTAGGGTTATGATAAAGAACAAGTACCCTCTAAAGGATTAATGATCTATTTGATAAAGTACAAGGGGCTAGTCACTTTTCTAAGATTGATCTTCGAACTGGATACCACCAAGTGAAGGTGAGGGAGTCTGGTATTCCCAAGATGGCTTTTCGAACTAGGTATAGGAACTTTGAATTTATGGTAATATATTTTGGCTTGACTAATTGGTAAGCCCAAATTTACACTCCTAAAGGAATAGTAAAACAGTCGTTGATCAAACATAAAACTCAACCAGAGTTGAGGTCGATCCCACAGGGAATGCATGAGAATATATCTATTAGAACCATTTTCAAGTGTAGTATCTATTCCTGAAACAAAAGTGCATAAAGTAAATATGGCGTTTTGGTTTTTTCAAGCAAACTTGCTAAAGTAAAACAATAAACTGGTGCAAGAACGACTAGATTTCAAACAATTTATGCGAAGCTTGGATTGTGTTCCTTATGACAACTAATGCAATAGCTGAATCTAGTGGTAAACTCATTCATGATTCCGTATATAAGATATAACAAGTTATGTAACATCTATTCACCTCTCAGTCCCTCTTAAGTCGATAGCATTCATCATCTTTTGGTCTCAGAAAGTTTACGTATTAACCCTTGTTGTTTATCCCAGAGTACTCTCACCTTTCAATCTCAAGTACTTAGACTAGGTTAAAAACCTCGAATTTCCATTGTAGAACTCTTTTCCTAATCAAAACATTCCTTTTGGACATGCAAAGAATAAAGACTTAGCTTAATGCGTCGACACATCAAAGAAGAAATTATAATGAAGATTACTATGATATATACGCTAATCAATCCCGAAATTTACCCTAAATTCGCGTATCTTATTGATTTGTCATGGCTCCCACAACCCTAGTTGCGGGTTTAGCCTAACATATTCAATAAATAAAACTCACAAAGATACAAGGAATTCATAATTGATGACTTACTATTGATGAATCGATGAATCCACAAGTTACAAAATTTGAATTCGATACGCAAAGTCCCAAAATCTTTTGAAATCCATAAGAAATTAATATTTTTCAATGTTTTCTAGCTCTACCCATCCAAGACTAACTGAAAACTAAATAAAAATAACAATTTATATATAAAGAAAACCTAATTGTAATTAAAATAGGAGAAATTCATCGGCATGGACACGGGTCACAACACAGCCTATGTGAAGGTAGAAGGACTGTCAAATGGTCTGTGTTGCTGTCCTTAGCCTCTACTTCGCCACTTATTATGTGCTTCTACATGCTCAGGCTAATGGCTTGTGTGAAGTGTGATGACCCGTGAGACAGACTGTTTGTCATGCCTTTGCCAGTTTGGCTAAACTTCTTCCACACACCTCTATGTCACGGGCCGTGGTTGATCACATGGTCTGTGACATGCACAAACTGACCTCCCTTAGCCCATTTTGCTAGCTTTTAGATGGTGTCCTTGTCACGTTATTTTTACGGTCAGCTGCACGACCTTTCTGACTCCCAACGGTCCGTGGGCTATGCAGTCTCGTGCCACTTGGCCCAAATCTTCCAACTTTCGATGGACTCTCGCTTCACGTAACTTCGACGGGCAGCACCATAACCCGTTTGACATCTGACGGTCCATGACACATGCCGTGACACTTGCCTTCACCAAACTGCTGTTGCGATCAGCCAAGTGTGAGGCCACGGTGGGCCTTATGGTCCGTGCAGATGTACACGGGCCATGTAGGCCCCCGTGTGCCCACACTTGGTTCCATTTTTGCTGTTCTTTGCACTCTTTTTCATCCTTTTTTTCTCTCGTATTGTCATTCCTTCATGCCTTAGTCTTTCTCCTGAAGAAGAATAAAAACAAACACCTAAATAATGCATTTTCTTGAGAACTTGCAAAAAACCTTTGTTTAAAGCATTATAAAAGTCATATTTCTATGACTCATCAACACCCTCAACTTAGAATAATTGCTTGTCCCTAAGTAATATCAACTCAACTAACAATTCATAAACACAAGTATTCACAAAGACTATGGATCGCCCCACAATTTTTCAATGCATATGCCCCGCTAACAAGTTCAAGAATGTGCTCATACCCAAAACGGACCCACAAAGATTAAAGAAAAAATTATGCATGCATGGTCAGCTCACATATGATCAGGAATAAAGCAATTCTAGTCAGGTTAGCAATCAACTAATGCAAAAGATAGTGCTCTCACCACAACGAACTCTCACACTCAATGCAAGTATGTAAAACAGAGACTAGAATATAGTCACTCATTCTCATAAATGACTTCAAGTGGACACACACGCTTCGATCATAAACTTGCCCTTATTTTCACCACCTTAACTCTTGAATAGCCTTTTTATGATCACATTAGGACTTTTTTCGCTTGTAATGTAGTCTCGAGCTTGGGTAAGGTATATTTAGGATTAAAATGACTAAAAGGCCTCTTCCAAACACTTGCTTCAACTCAGCAATTTGCTTTTTGGTCACCAACTTTTCTTTCCCCTATTTTTCCACTTCCTATAGTACAGGAAGTGACTTCCGTGCTCATTCACTCATTTTTATTCTTTTTCTTTTTCACTTATTGTTTTGCTCACGGTCACAACCCGTTTCATTTTCTCTTTTTTATCACTTTATTATTTTCCACACTCATTTGAGTTGAGGGTTATAGGAAACAACCTCTCTACTTCTATGAGGTAGCGGTAAGGTCTGCGTACAAGCTACCCTCCCCAGACCCCACTTGTGGGATATACTGGGTATGTTGTTGTTGTATTTTCCACACTCATTTTTCTGCTTTCCCTGCACTAGCCACCCTCAACTTAAGCATTTGGCTTGTGTCAAGGTTTACAATATCTTTCTAAAGGACCAGGGCCAACATAAGCCACCCTCAACTTAGGCTTTTGCCCTGGAGGTTCACAATGTCCGTGGAGAGGCCAGGGCCAAAACAGAGATCAACAGATAGATTGGGGAGGTGAATTTGGGTAATTACAAAGAAAATGTTCATTTAGGCTCAACTTTTGGTTCGAAAGAACAATTTTATTTGGTTGGTCAATTTTTATTGGCAAAGTGACTATTCAATAACAATGGCCTAGGATCCCCTCCTAATCCATGCATTCATGTATTTCAGTGGGACTAACCAGGCAAGTTCTATCTCACAAGTGCATCGATGGAATTATGCAATTAGCTAACACACACATGGCACATCTTTTACACTAGTTGGTACTAAATCATATAGGCCTACTTCATTCATAAAAATACCAACCATACACATATAATACTTACCATAATCATGCAAGTTAGTCTGGATGAGATGCAAACATATATATACTTAGCATTGTTAACATGGAACATCATAAAGATCAACACGAGTGCTACCCAAGACTTCTATGACACTTATATTTACAAAAACAATATGACCTAAATATGCCAGTTCTACTAGATAACATACTCGAGAGAAAAGAAACATTGCAAGAAAAATTCTCAAGTGGCAGTTTGTCCGATCCCCTCAAAAAAGATAGTGTAGTGTCCTCACTACACTATAACACACTTAAATGAATAGATAGATGGATAGAACATACCTGGAACACCTTGGGCATCATCAGTGTCTGTGGGACTAGACCCCTCTAGGGTATCATCATCAGCATATGTAGCATTCGATCAAAAGGTGCTAACGGAGGCTCCTACCCGTACCGCCTCTGCGGCCAGCAGCTCTCGTTTAGCCCGTTCAGCTGCTGCTTGGCACTGGGCCCTGGCGGCCTTGCACATCTACCGGTCTTCTTCACCATGTGGGCCATTTACCCTTGTCGTTCCTCCTAGGTTGCTCTGTGGGTGGCACACGTACCTCATATTGGGCTAGTGGAACACCCCATATCTCATCCAGAGCCGGCGTCATGGGTACATTTAATAGGTTAATCCAAGACTTTGGAGGCGAACTGGTACATGCGCCACTGTGCATCAACTTGGCAATTTGGGTCTTCATACAATTCACTCTCTGTACCAGATCCTTTATTTCATCTCAGTCATACTCCCAAACATACTGTGGAAGTATACCTCCAATGTGCTAACTTGGCTCTGCAGGGTGGTAATTTGGCTCCTAAGGGCATCGTCACGTTGGTCCACTACCTGCTGTGAATGAGACTGGACAATGTGGGGGATCCGATCTACTATCTGATCAACAATGGTCTGTGTCTGCCACTGGTCCACCACCAATCTGGCCAAAAAATCATAAGGCACATATGCGTACCCTTCTACACTAGAGGAGCTGCACCACTACTATCGAGCTTCTCAGAAGTCGTTCCTGATGGTGGGGCAGTTGTGTAGTCCTCAAATGGAAAGGGTTGTTGTGGAGGTGAAGAGGGGAAGTTGGTCGGCCCCTTAGAGAACATATTCTACTCCTTATGAGCGGGTTTTGGACATCCTTGATCAGGGCAATGTTGGCTACACTCTTGGGGGCTATTCTCTTGTCCAAAAAATGAGTAGTGGGAACACCAACCTATTTGCACAGGGAACGAACCGGGCACGGGAAGGGTATGCCAGCTCTCTTAGATAAAGCTCAGTCCCGCATCTCAAAATCAATGATTTGGCCAACATTTATTTTGAATCTAGACATCAGGCATGCTATAAGAGAAATATGCGAAGGTTGGAGTATACTATCATTTCCTGTAGGTCCCGGCCTAGCCCGTACCACTAACTACCAAAATTGTGCAGTGAATGTCAACGATGCTTTGGCGATAGGACACTAGGGGAATGTAACCAAAGGCGCCTCTACCCCGTAAATGGCTATTCGCTCAGTGATCCAACACAATAGAGCAACCCTTGATGATGAGTTAGACATCTGCACCACATCCATAATCTCTATCTATCTATCTATAAACAGGGCATCTGGAGGAGCTTGGTGGTCTGGCACAAATAGGAACCGGTTGATGGTGGTTTCTGATATATTTACTCATCTAATACGCAACGTTACATGTTACCTCAGGGACCTAATAAGGGTGACCTGTCTCTTCACCTTTCTGAATTGGGTACCCTCCACCGAGCTCAGTAGGCTAGCGACGTAGTTGGAATAGAAATCTTCAACAATGGTGGGTCCCGAAAACCCTAGTGGTTGCGCCATCCACCTAATTTATCTGAGTGAAAGGTATCTCTGCTTTCCAGGACTCTGTCTAGTTTGTCAGTAATTACCCGGACCTCCAGAAGGACTGGTCGTTGTTTCAACCCCCAGAACCTTTTGTAAGACCATTGGTGTAGATGTCCTTGGTGCCTTGGATTGTCCACCGAACTCTTAGAAAGACAATAAGTGCCCTAGTTATTTCGGGATCTATCATTCGGAAGATTGCAAAATGAGTGGCCACATCATTGCTGTCCCGAAGTTCAACCTTATTCGGCTGTTCTTCAGCGTTTTGACCCTCATCGTTCGGAGTTTGCTCCTAGTTTTCCTGGTCTGAAGTGTTCTCCGGTTCCGAGGCAGCTGCCTCCTCCTCAACTCTTCTGGAAGGGGCCCCCTCTTCAAACTAGGGAGCTCTGCAATGGCCTGATGCATAGGTCTGCATAGCACGAGGAGAGATAGGGGAGACATTACCTCTATAGCGAACTTCAGACCCACCGGATGAGTCATCACTTCAGTTACTCCCAGCCTTATTGCTAGATGATACAGTTGGGGAGTCATGGAGGTGTGACATAGTCTAATCCCTATCACTGCGTCTAACTAAGCTGTGTTGTTAACCCATAGTACCTGCACATGACACAAAGAAATACACATTATTAGAAATTATTGCACAATGCAGGTTGATGCACCAACGGGTACTCAGACTTCCCCTGTGCCAGAAAAATGACAATAACCCTTAAGAGTGGCATCACTCGGTCTATCACAGGGCCATTGCACTGAATAACATGTATATCTTAAACTTAAAAACAACCTACATAAAATAAAGTAGGTGGGAACAGGGGGGACGAGGCCCTAGATAGCCCATGTGATGAGACACGGCCCGTGAAATGGCTGGGTTAGGACCACTTGGTCCTTTAGCTGGCGAATGGCATGGCACGGACTGTTACTCAGTCTGTGAGCCATGATATGGGTCGTTACACTGGCTGTCCGACCTCCCTTCATCGATTCTTCAATTCTATATGCATATACACACAAGTTCATGGAATTTCATTCCACATTAAACATGATCTTATCAACACAATATCATATATAAACCAATTTCCCCATAAATCATGTCAAAAAGCAACAAAATTCCTCACTTTTCATGGTTTAAACCTTTAGAACACAACAGTGGTCGTTTTCACCACTGCATACATGCCCAACATCAACAATGTAATTTATGATGCTTTAAATCAAGAAAGAACTAATCTTTCACCAAGATCTATACATGCAAGAACAAAAATCAACATTAGAGGAAAGAAAATTTAGGTTCTTACTTAGTGAAAAGCAAAGAGTAAGAGGAGTAACTTGAAAAACTTGATACCCACACTTGGTTTAAGCTACAAATCATGTGATCAACTCAAGAATCTTCACAAAGAAAATGGTAATTTGTTAGAACTTTGGAGGGAGAAATAGTAATAATGAGAGAGAGGGTCACGGGTTTGGAGAGAGAAAGGAAAGTTGGAGAATGAATGGTTGGGGTTCAAGAAAAGGGGTTTAAAGTAATCTTGGTCAACAAAGTTGACTGGTCAAACCCTCTACATGGACGGCCACATGGCCTATTGCACATGGCACGGTCCATTTGGAACATCCGTCCTACCTCACTTAGAACAAATCATCACTTACCTGAACCTTCATTGGTTGACGATGCAACAACAGGATAATAGACGGTCAGTGACTCTTGTCACGGACCGTTAGGCTCTCCATGGTCCCGCACTCGATGACTTGTGGTCACAATTCGTGCCAGGGTGAAGGGACAGCCCATTACACAAGCCGTTAAGATTCTTATGGGCCATGAAAACTCGCCGTGTGTCAACACTTAGTCCTTTCGGTGAGCTAGCATGGACCACGCTCTATACGACGTCTATCATGAGCCATGGGACATGACACGACCTGTACATAGGCCGTGTGTCAGTACTTGGGTGGGTTTTTTGCTATTTTGTTCTCTAGACAGGTTTTGTACCATGTGTGCCCTCACAAATCCAACATAGCACCTATACTCACCTGGAAACACAAATCAAAATCAAGAAAATGCGTAACATATAATTTTATATATATATATCATAATTATTGTATTACGTGGGTCGCCTCCCATAGAGTGCTTAATTTAACATCACGGCATGACGTATCGCTTGGACTACTCAAACTTTGTGAAGGAGCGAAACCTCACTTTCTGAGGCCTCTTCTGCTGAACCAACATATTGCTTCATTCTTTGGCCGTTTTCCTTGAATTTATCCCCATTGTCTACTTGTAGCTTAATTGCACCATGGGGAAACACCTGCTTAATTGTGTACGAGCAAGGAAGAGTCTCAATCTGGAGTTGTACAGAAGAACCTTATCACCAACACCAAAGTTTCATTGGGTAATATGTTTGTCATTTTGGACTTTGATCCTTTGTTTGTACAGTGCGACACTATCATACGCATGGAGGTGAAATTCATCACTCATCCAACTCATTGAGTTGGTCAAGTCTCAAGTCAGCAGCCTCCTCCTAATTCATGTTGAGCATTTTTAAAGCCAGAGTATCTTGTGCTCTAACTCCACACGAAGATGATAGGCTTTACCAAACACCAACTCATATAAGGACATACCAATGGGTTTCTTATAAGCCATCCTATAGGCCCACAGTGCCTCATCTAGCATCATCGCCTAATCCATCCAGGTAGCATTCACAGACTTGTTTAGGATTTGTTTGATCTCTCTGTTTGACACTTCAACCTGCTCACTAGTCTATGGGTGATAAGGTGTGGCAACCTTGTGCTGCCATACTCTATATTTTACTAGCACCACATGGAAAAACTTATTATAGAACTGAGAACCCCCGTCACTAATAATAGTTTTGGGTGTCCGAAATATGGAAAAGATGTTTCACCTTAGAAATTGGACAACACTCTTTCTCTCATTGTTTGGTAAATCCACAGCCTTCACCAATTTGGAGACGTTGTCCACTGCCACCATGATGTACTTCTTTCCATAAGAACTCACAAATGAGCCCATGAAGTCAATGCCTAGATGTCAAAAATCTCTACCTCATCAATAGGGGTCATGGGAAGCTTTTGGCACTTGCAGATGTTACCCTGTCGCTAGTACTGATCACACCTAAGCACCAAGTCATGGGCAACTTTATAGATGGTCGGCCAGTAGTATACACACTGGAGAATCTTCTTTGCTATTCTGGCCCCACCATGATGACCCCCCATTGTGAATGAGTGAAAGGCCTCCATTATACTCAACATCTCCGGTTCTGGAATGCACCGCTTGATAACCCCAAGAACACATGTTCTAAACAAGTACGGGTCATCCCAGAAGTACCTATGCACACTAAAAATAAACTTTTTTCTCTAGTGAGAGTGAAAGCCCTCTGGCATAATATCACTCACCAGAAAGTTAGCAAAATCAACAAACCATGGAATGAGGTCAACCGAATCTGCCAATACCTGCTCATCGGGAAAGGAAGAATTGATGTTCAATGAATCCTTCAGTATTAACTCATCTTCCAATTCGAACAAGTGGTCTGCTACTAGGTTCTCAGATCCCTTTCTGTCTAGGACCTCAAAGTCAAACCCTTACAGCAGGAGAACCCATCTGATCAACCATGACTTAGCATCTTTCTTTGCAATGAGGTATCACAAAGCAGCATGGTCGGTGTGCACTATTGATTTGGTTCCTAAAAAATATGCCCAAAACTTGTTAAATGCATATACCACCGCCAACAATTCCTGCTCAGTCAATGTATAATTCTTTTAAAAGCATTATTGAGCATCTTGCTGGCACAGTATATGGGGTGGAAAATCTTGTTGTGCTTCTGTCTGAGCACAATACCTACATCAATTCTGCTTGCATCACACATCACCTAAAATGGGGTAGTCCAGTCAGGTGCAACCACCATAGGAGCGAAAATCAGCTTTTGCTTCAGAGTCTCAAAGGCATGCTTGCAGTTATCATCAAAGTGGAAATATGCATCCTTCTCCAATAGTTTGCATAAAGGGTATGTGATCTTAGAGAAGTCTTTCATAAGTTATTGATAACACCCAACATGCCCAAAGAAACTCTAGACCCCCTTCACAGATATGGGCGGCCGCAGTTGCGCGATCACCTCGATCTTCACCTTATCAACTTCTATGCCCTTCTCAGAAATCTTATGTCCATGAAGTATCCCCTCATTGACCATGAAGTGGCACTTCTCCTAGTTTAGCACTAGATTAGCCTCCTCACAACGCTGTAGTGCCCTACTAAGATCCAATAGACATGTATCAAAAGAATCACCCATTACAGAGGGTTCATCCATAAATACCTCGAGGGGTCTTTTCAACCATGCCAGAAAAGATCAACATAATACAGTGCTGGAAGGTGGTTGGCACATTGTAGAGCCCAAAGGTCATCCTTCTGAAATCAAAAGTCCTATATAGGTAAGTGAAAGTAGTTTTCTCCTGATCCTCCGGGGTTATAGATATTTTATTCTAGCCTGAGTATCCATCCAAGATGCAGTACCACCCTCGACCTGCCAAACTGTCTAATATCTAGTTCATGAAGGGCATTTGGAAATAGTCCTTCAAGGTCCATTTATTCAGCTTTTGGTAGTCCATGCATACTCGCCATCTAGTCACAAGTCTCAGTGGTACCAGCTCATTGTTGTCGTTGGCAACCACTGTCATTACCCTTTTCTTTGGGACACACTACACTAGACTGATCCACTTGTTGTCAAAAATGAGGTATATTACCACAGTATCCATCCACTTGATGATCTCCTTTTTCACAACCTCTTGCATAGGTGGATTCAGCCTGCGTTGGTGTTCAATATTAGGCATAAAATTATCCTCAAATTTGATTTTATACATGCATATCCCTGGAGGAATCCCTATGATATCCGCAATAGTCCAACCAATAGCTCGTTTGGACCTATAGAGGACCCCCAGTAATGCCTCGACCTGGTTTTCGTGAAGATCTGCAGCTACAATCATAGAAAGAGTGTTTTCCGTACCCAAAAGTACATAACTGAGGTATTGGGGTAGCTGCTTGAGCTCTACAGCTAGAGGCTCCTCAATGGAAGGTTTAGCTGGCAATGTGGACCTATTTTGCAGGCCTAAGTCCAATTTTCTGGGGACAAATAGCCTAGTTCCCCTAGCTTGCAGTACATTCATGGAATTTGCATACCCGCTAATACCATTATCTGGGAAGTTCATCAATGCTGCTGCTAGTGTGTCTACACTCATTGTTTCTTCAAGCGGGATCTCAGACAGAAAATCATTCTTAATATCGAGGATAGGAATCACTGCAATCTCTTTAGTTCTTTTCATTGCAACACACACATTAAACTTCACCTCTTCCATGTTGAGTATGAAGGTCAGCTCTCCTCACTCCACGTCTACCAATGCCCTGCCAGTAGCCAATATTGGTCTCCCAAGGATCATGGGAACCTCAAAATCCACCTGATATCTCAGAATAACAAAGTCTGCCAGAAAGACGAACCAACCCACATGAACCAGAACATCACGTAAAATCCCCACGGGCCGCTTTATCAATCTATCCGCCATGAGTAGCCACACTGTAGTTGGTGTGGGGGCTCTTAAGCCCAGCTGCTTGTAGATTGCCAGCGAAATCAAGTTGATGCCAACACCCAGATCACAAAGAGCTCTTGTAAAATCAAATGGTCCAAAGGTACACGGGATAGTGAAAGTTCCCGGATAATCCTTCTTTTCTACAAGAGAATTTGTGGCGATGGCACTATAGTGGTGGAGATTATTCACCGACTTGATCGTGGCTGTCCTCTTCTTAGTCACTAAGTCTTTCATGAACTTAGCATAGCCCGACATCTACTCAAGTGCCTCCACTAGAAGAATGTTCACTGAAATCTCTTTTAATATAGATAAGAACTTCTGAAATTTGCTATCTTCAACCTTCTTCTGCAACCTCTATGGAATGATGGTGGTGGCTTAAGAATGGCTGGCAGAGGTTGGGTCTCTGTTGGTGTCATCTCAGGCTCTTTAGTACCCTCAAGTGCTGCTAGTGTTACCTCTGCCTCTTCACCCAAGTCATCAACATTCTCCTCCATGGGGTTAGGCATCTTGCCTGTATCTTCATCCAAGCCTGCATCAATGGGCACAATAGGGTTAGAGAGTATATTACTGCTCTTCTGGTTATAGGCTTGCAATTACCATCACTATTTGGGTTCGGAATAGTATCGCTCGATGGTGACCGAACTTTTGTCTGGTTTATGGCTGCTGACAATTGACCCATCTGCTGCTCTTATTGCTTGATTGAGGTGGAATACGAGTCAGCCAACTATTAAATATTGGACATCTCTCCTTTTATATCTCGTATCCTTACCTCCATGGACTCAACCTTACCAAGTACCTTTGCCATCATTTATTCTAACTTTGAGTTTGCACCACTATCGTTCTGATGCTCACGGTTCCTCTAGCCGTCTCTATTCTTCCAATTTCATTAATAGTTTTATCATGAGCATAGTTTCGACCTTGATTACTGGCATTGAATGGCCGGTAACCCCCCTGGCTGCCTAAGAAATTTGCCTCTTCATCAAAGTTGTAGCTTTGATCATCGTACCTAGGCATTTTGTCTACAATGTTTACCTTTTCTGCTCCTCCTAAGAACCACTTTCCAAGAAAATCCAGTTGGGTCTTTATGTGTGCCATATCTTGATCTCGTTCCTCCTCCTTTCATCACTGCTTCTCCGTCATCTCAAAGATGAGCCCCGGACAATCTCCATCTCTGTTATACCATGCTCTATTATTCTTAGCTACCTGATCTAAGATCACCATGATGTTAGGGAAAGTCCTAGACATGTATGACCCGCACAAGCAGCATCAACATACGGCTTAGTCCCAAAATTGCAGGACCTGTACAAGACTTTCTTTAAATGCCTATTTGTGAGAAGATGATAGGGCCACTAGTTAAGCTTCTACCTGAATCTCTCCTAAGATTCATGTAGTGCTTCATTCGGGAGTTGCTTATGAGAGCCAATGTCATCTGTGATTTTGAGCTATTTTGATGAAGGGAAGAACCTCTCTAAGAATGCTCCTTTAACTCTCTCCAAGTGCAGATGGAATCACATGGATGCTCATTTAGCCACTTATTTGCCACACTAGAAAGAGACAAAGGGAATAACCACAACCTAATTACTTGCTGATTGACCCTAAGAATCTCAGACGATTGGCATGTTGCCAAAAAGTTGAGGACGTGCTGATTTGCATCCTCAGTTGCTGCTCCACTGAACAACCCTTTCAACTATAACATCTTTAGCATAGTGCTAGTGATAGTGAACTTAACATCCATAGGCAGTAGGGGAAGTACAATCGCTCTAGTTGTCCCAGCACCCTCTTCATCATCATTCTCCGCTCGGAGCGGCCGAGGCACTTAGGGTCTCACACCGAGTAGCGACACCTGTCTAAGTGGTGCTACTGCTGGTACCTCATTCCCAGCATTTTCACCATCACCCAAACCGTCATTTCCCCACCGGCAAGGTTCACTGCCAATTCTCTCTATCTAGCTGCTTCGCGTTTTTTGGGCATTCATTCTGTGGATTGATTTAGTATGCTCGGGGTCATAGGAACAAGTGCTTCACCCTTGATTTGGGTGTTTGTCATGCAATGCTGGCTCCCTACCAAGAAACAAAAACAAGAAACAAATGTAAAATTAAGGACTAGTATTACAAACTAAAAATAGAAACAAATGGAATATTACTTCGCCGTATTCACCGGCAACGACGCCAAAATTTAATACACCCAAATTTACACTCCTAATGGAATAGTAAAGTGGTCGTTGATCAAATATAAAGCTCAACTAGAGTTGAGGTTGATCCCATAGGGAATGCGTGAGAATATATCTATTAGCACCATTTTTAGATGTAATATCTATTCCCGAAACAAAAGTGCATAAAGTAAATATGGGGGTTTTGATTTTTTCAAATTAACTTACTAAAGTAAAATAATCAATGAGTGCAAGAAAAACTAGATTTCAAACAATTTATGCGAAGCTAGGATTGTGTTCCCCGTGATAACTAATTTGATAGCCAAATCTAGTGGTAAACTCATTCATGATTGGGTATATAAGATATAACAAGGTATGTAACATCTAATTCACCTCTCGGTCCCTCTGAAATGCATATCATTCATAACCTTTTGGTCTCAGAACATCTACATAGTAATCCTTGTTTTTAATCCCGGAATACTCTCACCTTTCAGTCTCAAGTATTTAGACTAGGTTAAACACCTTGAATTTCCATTGTACAACTCTTTTCCTAATCAAAACAACACTTTTGAACATGGAAAGAGTAAAGGCTTATCCTAATGCGTCAACTTATAAAGGAAGAAACTATAACAAAGATAACTACGATATATACGCTAACCAATCTCAAAATTTACCCCATATTCGCCTATCTTATTGATTTGTCATTGTTCCCACAACACTAGTTGTGGGTTTAGCATAACGTATTCAACATATAAAGCTAGCAAATGATACAAGGAATTCATAATAGAAGACTTACTATTGAAGAATCGATGAATCCACAAGTTACACAATTTGAATTCGATAAGAAAAATCCCAAAATCTTGTGAAATCCTTAAGAAAATAATATTTCTCAATGTTTTCTAGCTCCGTCCTTCCAAGACTAACTAAAAAATTAAATAAAATAACCATTTTTATATAAAAAAACCCTAATCCTAATTAAAATAGGAAAAATCCATCGGCATGGACACGGGTCACCAGACGGCTGGTGCGATGGTAGACGGAATCAAATAGTCTGTGTGGCTGTTCTTAGCCTCAGCTTCGCTGCTTTTCATGTGCTACTACACGCTCAGGGAAACGGCCAGTGTGAAGTGCGACGGTCTATGAGATGGACCGTCTGTCAGGCCTTTGCCATTTTTGCTCAAATTCTTCCACACGACTCTACATCATGGGCCGTGGTTGATCATACCATCTGTGACATGCACCGTCTGACCTCCCTTAGCTTATTTTGCTAGCTTTTCAATGGTGTCGTTGTCATGTAATTTTGACGGTTAGCTGCACGACCCATCTGACTCCCAATGGACCGTGGACTGTGCTATCTCATGCCACTTGGCAAAACTCTTCCAACTTTCATTGAACTCTCACTTCACGTACCTTTGATGGGCTGCACCATAACCCTTTTGAAGTCCCATGGTCCATGACACGTGCTGTGGGACTTGCCTTCACGAAATTGCCGCTGCCATCAGCCAAATGTGAGGCGACGGTGAGCCTCATGGTCCGTGTAGATGTACACTGGCCGGGTATGCCCCTGTGAGCCCACACATGGTTCAATTTTTGCTCCTCTTTGCATTCTTTTTCATCCTCATATTCTCATTCCTTCCATGCCTTAGTCTTTTTCCTAAAAAAAAACAAAAACAAACATCAAAATAACATGTTTGCTTGAGAACTTGCAAAAGTCCTTTGTTTAAAGCATTATAAAAGTCGTACTTCTATGACTCATCACTAATGCACCGGCTATATTTATGGATCTCATGAATAGGGTCTGTAAATACTATCTTTACATGTTTGCGGTGGTCTTCATTGATGATATATTGATTCATTGTCGGAGTGAGGAAGCGCATGCAAATCACTTGAGCATGGTGATGCAAATCTTGAGGGATGAGAGGTTTTTCTCTAAATATGAAAAGTGCAAATTTTGGTTGAAAGAGGTTGCTTTTCTAGGACATGTGGTATCAGGTGATGGCATTAAGGTGGATCTTAAGAAGACGGAGGTGATAATAAATTGGCTTAGACCGTTGACTCCATCGAATATTAACAGTTTCTTTGGTTTTGCGGGTTACTACTGGAGGTTTGTGAATGTTTTTTCTTCTATTGCTTTCCCTATGACAAAGTTTGTCATAGTCCATGCCTAGTGCCTAGACGTGACACTGTAAATGAGGAACCCGAAGAACATTAAACAAGCCTCTTAGCATATCAACCACACATCCTTGGTCGCGAAAGAAAAATAACAATAACAAGAGATATAAATAAGAGAAAAGGGACTAGGGAAAGTCTTGATATTTATAAAGTATAAAAGAGTCAAAGCTCAAAGTATAAGTACATCAATTGTTCCAATAACACCTCTAAACATAGATTAGAGCGGGGGCCAAGAAACATTTCTGGCTCACCCTCATAGTATCAAATGTTCAATATAAAGATAAATCAAATAGTAAGAGTGGCATAGGTAATGTCCCCGGACTTGAGGACTCACCAAAACTTATCTTTTGAAATGCCAAAACTATCCATGTAGAAAATGATCAAGAGGTGCTACGATTTCTACATGGTAACATCATGTAGGCATAGAATATGTGTTAGAACATTTGAATGTACTAAGTATGTATGATGCAATGTGATAAGACATAGGGCAACGTAGTCAAAATGCATAGTCATAAGCAATGGATAATTATAATATGAATATGGTATGCCTGATCAATGCTTGAGGTAAAATATTCTTGTAAATCATATAACTTTCAAGTATAGATAACATGTGTGGGAAGAGATAATAATCATAAACCAAGCAACTACTACTTGAAATCCATCGCATGTCACCCCCTTGGTGAGGTGGTCGAGGTATCTACCCCCACAACATGGACCCCCGACAACATGGTCAAGGTATCTACCCCTCAACATTGTAGTACGGGCATGGAACCCCCCAAAAAGGTGTGGTCAACTTGCAACAATAAATTCAATACATACATACAATCCCTTAATCATTATAAAGTCGCTTGACTTATAAATCACGTAATAAACCATCAACAACTTGAGAATCCTTATCAAGACATTTTACTAATCATTTGCTGGGTGTATAATGCTAGTTCAAAATCATATAATTCAGGAGTTAAATAATATGAGAGAACTTAATGGAAATAAACCCACAAACACATAGTAAAACACTCATGCAAGATACATTGAAATCCATCATCAAATCGCTGAATAGATCATAGTTCCATAGCTCAAAATATGCATAGTCACAATAGATAAACTATCTCATTGTATAAGTTTGAAATAGGTAGCTATGTGTTCCCAATCAACATTTCATAAACCATAACATAATTTATAATCCTAATCCATAATAATCAATACCTATAAGTAATACAACTTGAAAACATGCAATTCTCATACAAGGGAAGGTTGACTCCATGGGTGAAAGGACCCAATGGATGAAACCGGCATACCTCAAGCTTAGGTTTTCTTAATGATGATTTGAAAGAGACTTGAGGCTTGAAGGGAGTTCTTGAGATCTGGAATTATGCTTGAGACACTTGAATTTGGATGAAATATTTGGTTAAATGTTAGAGAGTGTTTTGAGAGTCTATTGAGTGATATAGAGTTGAGAAATGACTAAGTATAGGTGTTTTAATGGATATATGAGCATGGGGCAAAGACCCCAATGACTTAGGCCAAAACAGGAATTATAAGGAAGTGCAAACACACCTCCGCGACAGGTCTGCATCGTGGACAACCACTGGAATTGAAAATTTGGAAAAAATTATTTTTCGTTACGGGTTCTCAAAAAGTGGGATTATACCCATTTCCCACTCAATTTTCCCCTCCGATGAATAATATGAGGTCAAAATTTGATATCACGCACAAATTTTGAGACATATGAAAATTATGATTACAGGCATTACCAAAGCGCAGTTTTGGACATTTTTGGGTCATTTCGAAGTTGACCCTAAAGAAAGCAAAATTTTTGTGCACCGATGAATGTTAAAGTGTTTCCAAACTTTGTAAGAGAAGCTTTTCTCTACTCCCATCTTGGCTCTATCGGAATGGTTGGAAGGGTTTGTGCTATATTGTGATGGCTCAAGAATTGGTTTGGCGTGTGTTTTGATGCAAAATGGCAAGGTAATAACATATGCCACTAGGCAACTTAAGGTGCATGAGAAGAACTATCCCACTCATTATATTGAATTGGCGGTCATGGTGTTTGCTTTGAAAATTTGGCGTCATTATTTTTATGGGGTTCATGTTGATGTGTTTACCGACCACAAGAGCCTCCAATACATGTTCACCCAAAAATATCTTAACTTGAGACAAAGAAGGTGGTTAGAAATTCTTAAGGATTATGATATGAGTGTGCATCATCACCCTAGTAAAGCTAATGTTGTGGCCGATGTTCTAAGTAGATTGTCCATAGGTAGTCTAGCTCATATTGATGATGGTGGCAAAGAGGTGGCTACAGAAGTTCACCAGTTGGCTAGGTTGTGGGTTAGGTTGGATGAAGTCAAAATTAGTGGTGTGGTAGTTCTTGATGGTTCTAAATCTTCTTTGATGGAGGAGGTAAATTCAAAACAAAATCTTGACCCCCTCCTTACTAGAGTTGAAAAACTTGGTAGGGGATAGTAAAGTGGAGGTTTTTTCCCAAGAGGGAGATGGTGCCCTTAGGTACAAAGGTAGGTTGTATATGCCTAATGTTGACGATTAAGAGTGTCAATTTTGAAGGAGGCTCATAATTCGTTTTATTTTATTCACCCCAGTTCCACAAAGATGTATAGAGACTTGAGAGAGTTGTATTGGTGGGGTGGTATGAAGAGAGATATTGCCAAGTTTGTATCTGGTTGTCACAATTGTCAACAAGTGAAAGCCGAACATCAAAGGCTGGGTCACCTAGCCCAAGACATAGAGATTCCTTCTTGGAACTTGGAAGAGATCAAAATGGGTTTTGTGGTTGGGTTGCCTAAGACTAGGAAACACTTTGATTCTATTTGGGTTGTTGTGGATAGAATGACCAAGTCAGCTTACTTTCTACAGGTCAAAAACACTTACGTTGCCAAAGATTATGCAAAGTTATATATACATGAGTCGGTTATATTGCATGAGGTGCCCTTGTCTATCATTTTGGGTAATGCTTCTTAATTCACTTTCACTTTTAGAGGTTCTTCCAAATAGTTCTTTTACCAAGGTTAAGCTTAGCATGTCTTTTCATCGTCAAATAGATGGCCAAGTCAAGAGGATGATTCAAACTCTTGAGGATATATTTAGAGCTTGTATTTTGGAGTTTAAGGAAAGTTGGGATGAACATCTTGCACGTATTGATTGTTGTTACAACCATAGCTGCCACTAAACCATTGATATGGATCACTTTGAACCTTTATATGGTAGGCATTGTAGATCCCCCGTTGGGTGGTTTGAAGCAGGGGAGATGCCTTTGCTAGGTCTGGATTTTGTCATAGAGGCCTTGGAGAAGGTGAGGTTGGTGAGATAGAGATTGAAAACAACCAGAAGTAGACAAAAGTCCTACTCGAATGTTAGGAGAAGAGATCTTGAGTTTAAGTTTGGTGATTGGGTTCACTTGAAAGTCTCACCTATGAAAGGTGTGGTCCGTTTTGGCAAGAAAGGGAAATTGAGCCCAAGGTTTGTTGGTCCTTATAGAGTTTTAAGGAGAGTGGGTAAGGTTGCATATAAGTTGGAGTTGCCTATGGAGATGAATATGGTTTATCCAGTCTTTCATGTGTCCATGTTGAGAAAGTATGTGGGTGACCCAAGTGCTATAGTGCCCTTGGAAGTTGAGGGTGCTGTAGAAGATAATTTCACCTAAGAGGAGGTCCCGGTGGAGATTTTTGATAGACAAGAGAACAGGTTGAGAAACAAAGAGGTATCTTCCATCAAGGTCCTTCGGAGGAATCAACAAGTTGAAAGTGCCACATGGGAAGTCGAGGCGGACGTGAAAAAGTGATACCCATATCTGTTCCACTCCACTCATGTCGAAGGAAATAATTTAAGTCCCTTATATGATTTCAAGTCTGAAGTTTCGACCTTCATATCATTTTGCATGTATTCATGTTTATGGTAACAAGTTTATGGTGATTTTTGACATTCAAATTGAGATTTTTTAAAATGATGTTTAAATGTGTTTGTTGCGTTTATGTAGGCCGGAAATCTTCATAATCACTTCTCTTGCACATTTTACTGTGACATTCGGTGTCACACCCCAAGTACCGTTAGGGCAGACTAGCACCCGTTGCCGATGTGGCTCGGGAGAACCAACCTATACTTATGAACTTTCTATACTTTTTATAAAGAATTTCTATATTCAACCTGTCTATATGCTAGTAAACAGTGATATAAGCCATAAGGAAATGCATGTGACTAGGCCATTAGGGCTGCGGTGTCAAAAGTACAAAACATGATCATAGTTTAATTTACATAGTCTACAAAGCCTCTAAATAAAAGAGTATCTGATAAGGGTCGGGACAGGCCCTGCCTCGAATAACTATACAATGCAAACATACAATCTTTAGACACATACAAAGATCCGGAGCAACCTGAAGCTTGGTAACAATAGCTGAACGTCCTGGACTCTACTGGCGAGGTCTACTAACACCCGTACCTATAGCATGAAATACAGGTCCCCCATAAGGGACGTCAGTATAAGATAATGTAATGAATATGTAAGGCATGAAATAATGTATATGAAGTACAACTTCAAATGAAACTATGCACCGGTATGGTATAAGAGATCACTTTTATATATACTTTGGGATCGAATACTTTATGTTCTTTATATTGCTTTACCTTTACTGTATGATCTGTGCATATAATAAACTGTAAATGACCGATTGATCAGTGATAAACTGTATCAGGTTCGTCCCTGTCTAGGTTATACTCAACCCCTCGGGCTACCCCCCATTGATAGGATCATCCCTGGCTAGGTTATACTCAACCCCTCGGGCTACCACCTACCAAAAACTGTACATATCTTTCAATTACCTTTGAGATGATTCTTTTTGGTGGTTATAATATTGGAACTTTAGGACTGTATATGCAATATATAACATGAAAATAATCATTCAAAACAACATGGAAATGAAGAGAGTATGTTACATAAGCAAAGAAATGTGTATGAAATGAAATAACTCATGAACTTTGTTTAGCATCAAGAACTTAGGTGCTTCGTATCCATGTATGTATATAGATTTGAAGGTAACTATATATAGGAGCATATGAACATTGAAAGAGTGGATACATGGCTTCTTGTCATGTTGGAGTAGATAATTACCTTTACTTACTGAAGGTTCTATGTTTCATACCAAATAATATGAATTCAAGTAGCCTTTCATACCTTGTCGTATGACCTCGTTACTACCTTGGAGTAGCTGGCTTTCCATCAAATAATTATCTACACCATATTGGACAATAAAACTAGTATTAGCAGCAATACAACACTTCTATGTAATCCAACATCATAAAAATGATCATCCGGACAGCAAGCGTTCAATTAGTGACGCAAAGACTCTTCTTCAACCTTTTAACTTATAAATGTATTTTATAACAACCATTCTTATGTATATGCCATGTACATCTTATTTTTAGAACCATAACAGTCCCACAACATCCCACAAAACAAAATACACAACAATTCTTCTCAACATACAAACAAGCAACATAATGTTATACCCTTTCACCATACTTTGACGTCAACAATCCCAAAATTATTTTAACTTTACCAAAATTATTTCCAATGATTTTATCACAAAAAACCAGTCTTAATATAGTCCAAAAACAGTCCCAAATCAGGTGTAAGTTGTGGAACAACATACTAATAATTCTACACAACTTACAATTAGGCAGCATAACATCACCTCCCCTTTGCTACATTTCGACGACGATAATTCCAAACCTTTTCCAACTCGAACCAAACTATTCCAACAACATTTACACATATAATCAGTGCTAATACAATTTTAGAACATCACCCAAGAAGTCATTAAGGACATAATCTAATAGCTTTAAATCCAACACCCACAACTTCCAACCAACATCCCACTTAAGATAGCACAATAAAACTCATATATTAAATGCAACCAAAATCTTGGCAGCAACCTTAGGGTAATGTCTATAGCTCAAAGCATATTAATAACATCTAATTATCTTCATAATAAAGCCCACAAACTATTTAGAAATCATTAAATCAAAAGGAAAGAGCCCAGCAATTTTCTGGACACAAGTTGTCCAGAATTTTCCAGCAAAGCATACCATCATCTACTTCTTGATTTTCATGAAGAAATCAAACTAAATACACAGATATAGTTACTTACCTTTATCTTCAAATATGAGCAACTCCTTATGATGTGTAAGATATCCTTTGGCTATTGCTACTAGGTGAAGTAACATATAGAGAGAAAGATAGGGAAAGCTGAAATATTTGCTAAGTGTAAGAGGGTGAAGTTTGCTACTTATAATCCCCTCTTAAAGGGCCTCATTTTGGACGAATTTCCTTGGGATATTGACCATATAATACCCCTTATTATGGACCTAATCAGGTAGCAACTTGGTCCTCTTACTTAGGCCCAAATGGGTGTCAAATTCTATTGGACTTGGGCTGCCAATTTCCAGCTTTCCTCTTAATCCGTTTTTGGTCAAGTAACCAAATGGTTTGGGATTTATTTGGGCTATTTTTACCTTCTTCTTGGACAGAAAAATAAGGCCCATCCGTGATGCTAAACATGGGCTAAAAGTTACACCCTTAAAATAGATTTTATCCATAATCAAACTTGGACAAAAATGACGCCGATCCTCTTCTCCGTTTAGCTAGTAATTTCAAGTTAAGCAAGTAGGAGACTCACTTACTAGATTATTAATTCATACAAACACCATAATTCTCTTACTTGATGATATCCTCAATTTAACATAAAATGCGTATACACAGGGCCCTTATAAGCATTAGATGCCCATATCACCCATTAACACGAGAATCAAGAACTTTCAAGAATTGATGCTACTTTGACCAAACCATATTAAGATTTATTCCCATAGTATTAGTACATATAAAATGTGGGGTGTTACATCCTCCCCCCCTAGGAACATTGATCCTCAAAGGTTAGCATAGTTGGGTAACTTAACTATGTATAAACCTTTATTTAAACAAACCTTCAATAACAAAAATAAGTGTTCAATTACACGTACCTATTAGTGTTCCAATTCTGCATGTTGGGTGTCCTCTTCAGATTTAAACAAATGAGGGTATTTTGACTTCATTACATCCTCGACCTCCCAGGTTATCTTTTCCAATTTTTGATTTCTTCAAAGTACATTCACTGAAGCTACTTCTTTATTCCTCAGCTTCTTAACTTGACGATCCAGAATAGCAACATGTACCTCTTCATAAGTGAGATCTTCTGTAACCTGTATGTCCACAATAGGAGTGATACCGGATGGGTCACCTATGCATTTTTGAAGCATTGATACATGGAAAATTGGATGAACCATAGAAAGCTCTTGGGGTAACTCTAGCTCATATGCAACCTGCCCGGTCTTCTTAATAATCTTATAAGGCCCTATGTAACGTGGGATTAGTTTTCCTTTCTTACCAAACCTCATAACCCCTTTCATTGGAGACATCTTTAAAAATACCCAATCTCGTATTAAAATTCCAACCCCCTCCTCCTAGCATCCGCATATGATTTGTGATGACTTTGGGCTATTTCTAGCTACTAATGTATCACCTTAAATTTTTTCATGGCTTGGTGTACTAGATCTGGCCCAAGTAAGGTAGTTTCACCTACTTCAAACCATCCAATTGGCGACCTACACTTCCTTCCATAAAAAGCTTCATAAGGTGCTATCCTGATACTTGAATGGTAGCTATTATAATAGGCAAACTCAATAAGTAGCAAATGGTCAACCCAACTACCTTTAAAGTCCAATGCACAAGCTCGCAACATATCTTCAAGTGTCTGAATGGTGCGTTCTTCTTGACCATCTGTTCGAGGATGGAATGTTGTGCTCAATTTTACGTGCGTTCCTAAACTCCTCTGGAAAGACTTCCAAAACTTTGCAGTGAATTGAGCCCCTCGATCTGATATAATAGAGATCGGAACTTCATGTAGCCTGACTATCTCCTTGAGATATAGTTTGGCATACTCCTCTGCTGTATATTCACTCCTGATAGGTAGGAAATGTGCTGACTCTGTGTGTCTATCAACTATTACCCATATAGAGTCATACTTCTAAAATGAGCAAGGCAAACCAGTAACAAAGTCCATATTGATCATATCCCACTTCCAAGTTGGAAGTTCTATACATTCTATACAACCTCCTGGCTTTTGATGTTCTACCTTCACTTGTTGACAATTTGGACATTGAGCCACAAATTCTGCAAGGTCCTTTTTCATGCCTCCCTACTAAACACACCTTTCAGGTCATGGTACATCTTAGTCGATCTTGGATGGATGGAATATCGGGAATTATGAGCTTCTTCCATTATCCTTTTTCTTAACCCATTATCATCAGGCACACATAATCTATTTTGGCTGTAAAGTACTCTATTCTTTGTAAGGTCAAAGCCCTTTATTGCACCCTGACTCACCTTTTCCTTAAGTTGTCGTAGACCTGGATCCTCAAACTATTTTTCTTTCACTTCCACTATTAATGAAGACGTCGCTGCATTATGTACAATTACCCCTTCCTTTAGAGTTTCAAGAATGCGAACTCCCAAATTGGCTAGTTAACGTAGATCCTTAGCCACCCCTTGACTAACCATGGCCTGGTCACCAGTACCTTATGACTCAAAGCATCAGCTACCACATTTGCTTTCCCTGGATGGTACGGTATATCAACATCATAATCCTTTATCAGCTCCAACCATCTCCGTTTTCTCAGATTTAAATCCTTCTTCTTAAAAATATATTGCAGGCTCTTATGCTCTATATATATATATCAACGTGAACCCCATACAAATAGTGGCGCCAAATTTTTAAAGCAAATACAATTGCTATAAGCTCAAGATCATGAGTGGGGTAATTCTTCTCATGTGGTCGTAGCTGTCTGGATGCATAAGCAATTACCCTACTATGCTTTGTCAGCACACACCCTAAGCAAACTCCTGAAGCATCACAATACACTGAATGCCCGTCGGTGTCCTCTGGAAGTACTAGCACAGGTGCAGAATGTAGCTTATTTTTTAGTTCCTGGAAGCTCCTTTCACATGCATCATTCCATTGGAACTTGGTTGCCTTATATGTTAGCTTTGTTAGTGGTGCAGAAATGGAAAAAAAACCTTCAATAAACCTTCTGTAATAACCTGCCAAACCTAGGAAGCTCTGAACTTCTGTGGGCGTCGTTTGGCTTAGCCAATCTTTCACAGCATCTATCTTTTGTTTATCAACTCTTATTCCCTCTTCAGACACAATATGACCCAAGAATGCCACTGAGTTTAGCCAAAATTCACATTTAGAAAACTTGGCATACAACTGTCGATCATGGAGAACTTGTAACACATGTTGTAGGTGATTTGCATGATCCTGTTCTGACCTTGAGTACACCTAAATGTCATCTATAAACATTATCACGAACACATCCAAGAATGACTTAAATACCCTGTTCATCATATCCATAAAAACTGCTGGTGCATTCATTAGCCCAAATGACATAACAAGAAATTCAAAGTGACCATACCATATTCTGAAAGCACTCTTGGGTATATCTTCCTCCTTCGCCCTCACTTGGTGATACCCCGATCTCAGATCAATTTTTGAAAAGTATTTGGCACCCTGCAACTGATCAAATAAATCATCAATCCTGGGGAGGGGGTATTTATTCTTAATTATCACCCTATTCAACTGGCGATAGTCAATACACATTCTCAACCTACCATCCTTTTTGCGTACAAATAACACTGGTGCACCCTAGGAAGACACACTAGGCCTTATGAAACCCTTCTCCAATAAGTCTTTCAATTGCTCTTTTAATTCCCGCAACTCCACTGGGGACATTCTATATGGAGGGATAGAAATGGGTTGAGTGCTTGGAAGTAAGTCAATACCAAAATCTATCTCTTGTTCAGGAGGTAGGACTGGAAGTTCATCAGGAAACACATCAACAAATTCATTCACCACTGGAACTAACTGAAGAGTTGGCGATTCTACCTCCATATCCCTTACTCTATGTAAATGACATATATACCCCTTAGATATCATCTTTCTGGCCTTAATATAAGGGATAAATTTCCCCTTTGGTGCCCCAACATTACCTTCCCATTCAAGAACTGGCTCCTTTGGAAAGTGGAAGTACATTTTCTTAGTTTGGCAATCCACGGTGGCATAGCAAGAAGATAACCAATCCATACCCATTATGACATCAAATTCCACCATTTCTAACTCA
>JAABOM020000049.1:1005226-1050243 GCA_011800125.2 Solanum clarkiae
TTCACCCGGTGTTCCATGTCTCTATGTTGAGAAAATGTGTTGGTGATCCTAATGCCATTGTGCCTCTTGATGTTGTGCATGTTGTTGAAGATAACTTGATTTATGAGGAGGTTTTGGTTCAAATCTTGGATTGGCAAGTAAAGAGATTGAGCAACATGGAGGTGGCATCCGTTAAGGTCCTTTGTAGGTACCAACAAGACGAACGATCTACGTGGCAGGCCGAAGCGGACATGCAAAAGCAGTAGCCTTATCTTTTCCACTCCACTCAAGCCTAAGGTACTAACCTTAAGTCCCCTATGTGATTTCAAGTCTCATGTTTCAGCACCTAAGTCATTCATATGCATTCATGTTTAAGTTGGTAAACTTATGATGATTTTAGACATATGTTGAAAATTTGAAAATGGTTTTTTACATGTTATGTTTCATTCTTGTTGGGTCTGATTTGTTGATGTTCAGCCTTATCTTGTGTGTCTCTTTTACATTCTGGGATGAATGTTCCCAATGGAAAGATATTGTAATCACCCCAAAAATTTCCCAAAAACATGCCTCGGAATTCCCAAAATTTTAATTTTCATACATCTAAAAATTCGTTCGTTATTCCGAAAGTCTGATTTTGTATTCTTGTTCAGGGGGTCCAAATTAGGGGGAAAAGGGTCTAACCCTGATTTAAGAAAAAAGAATTGGCAATTATGGAATTTCAAGAACGCGATTTCCAGAGAGGTTTCCGCATCCCCCTTGTGACGCGCCCCTGTGTATTTTGGGGACTGTCTTTTTTTAGTTCGGTCCAAGACTTCTAAGTCTTGGGACTAAGTGTTCTCAAACTTACTTTACCTATACTTAGCCAAATTTCACCCTTATATCATCCTAAACATTTCTCAGTACTCCCCAAAACACTTAGTCACATTTTCACTCTCAAATCTCAAGTCCCAAACACTCATCCCAAGTTAAGGTTTCCTTCAAGGTTCTTCCTCATGCTTCACGCCTCCATCTTTAATCTTCTCCAAGAGGTCCTGCAAAGCTAAGGTATATGGTGTTGAACCATTGCGTTCTTCACCCATGGTGCCTAATCTTCCTTTTTAGTACTATTGCATGATTTAAAGTTGATTTTACATGTGGGTCTTGTACATTAAGGAATTTATTGCATAGTGATTTGAGTTCATGAAAATATGGTTGTTTTAGCATGTTTTGAGCTCTAAATCTTGGATCTAATATCAGATTTGATGAGGGGTTTTGATGTGAATGTCTTTGGGGTGTTTCAAGTTGTTAATTGATGGTTTTACAAAAGATTTTCTTGCATGATTTCATCTATAGATTTCATGGTCTTTTACCCCCATTACACACCCCTCAAGTGTTTGATAAAATTTCCCACTAGGGTTTCTTGTGGAATTGAAGGTCCAAAGCATGAGATATGATATGAATGATGTTATAATAATGAAATAAGTTTATGTACATGATACACTCTATATAAAGTGTTGCATTAGACCATTCCCAATCCGGGGGGCTAAGAGCTCGGATAACCGAGGTGGGGGTTTGTACTCATCAACCAACGTAGGGGTTTATACTCTTCAACCAAGGTGGGGGTTTGTACTAATCAACCGAGGTTGGGTTTTGTACTCATCAAACCATGTAAGAGGTTTGTACTTCGCTACCAAGGTGATAAGGTGTGATTATCATCAACCATGTGAAGGTTTAGTACCACACCACCAGAGTGATAGGATGAGATCATCATCTACCGTCCAAGGGGTTTATATGTTGGAAATCTAGCTTGGTCTATTCTTCACAAATTGTACCCTATATGAGCATAAGTTACTTTATCATGTTGTACTTATGCATTGGTCATACATGCCATATTGCTATGTTATCTCTATTGCCCTAGTTATGCATTTTTATGATGATGCCTATTTCTTATTGCATTGCATCCTACGTACTTAGTATATTCAAACATACTAATGCATACTCTTGCTTACATGATATCAATATGTTGGAACTGGAGCCCAAGTTGACCATCCTCCTCCACATAGCTAGTTTGGTGCTACTCAAGCTTTTTGGTGAGTCCACCATTTTGTGAGACCTTGGTCTATGTTTTCCCTTGATTTGTATTGATACACTCTACTTCATGTATTATTTTGACTATGAGGGTGAGCCCAATTACTTTGTCTTGGCCCCCGCTCTTACCTATATATTTAGAGGTCTTTGTTGGAAATGTTATGTATTTATGTTATGCGCTTTTTCTCTTTGTCTCTTGATGATGATGTTTTGCAAGCTATCCCTTAGACCCTTACCCTTATTTTATGTCTTTTACGTGCTTTCGCGACCAATAATGTGTAATGACAAGTTAAGAGGCTTGATTGGGGTCCCTTTGGGTTCTCCATTCATCGTGTCACGTCTAGGCCCTAGACTTGGGTCATGACAATGTTTCAAAGGGAATAAACTTCTTCTTCTTTTCCCAATAGGGTGACAGGTGAACACCACCTCTTATCCAATTTTGGAGGCTTTCGATCTGACATCTTTACTTGAATGCTCTCTCTGTGCACAGGCTCATAAGAATTCAGCAATTTGCAATTCGAATGGTTAACCAACTTACTTCCCCAAATTGGGGGAGGGGGTTCGCAATAATCAATGAAAAATATAACTAAACTATCACAAGAGAGAAGTAAATATGGAGAGAAACTAAGGTATTGTGTGATGTGCTGTCAAAGTACAGCACATTTGGTGCCTAAAAGATGGAATTTTATATGTTCTCAATGTGACTTTTTATGATTTTTTATGTTTTTTAGTTTACTTTTGTAGAAAATACAAGTTGGCTTGATTTTTGAAAAAGTTGTAGATTTTGAGGAACTACGAGCCACAGTTCGAGTAGTAGCCAAGATACGAGTTGTAGGTGCTGTCCTAGCAATTAGCAATGTCTAAAAAACAAAATCTGAAAATTTGAAGTTCAGACATATAAGTTTAAGGAACAAGTCATAGTCCTCTCTACGACTCGTAGAAGGGGACCTCTTAGTAATTAACAGTGTTGAATAAAATTAGATAAGAAATGCAAGAGTGGACTATGAGAAGGTATTGCTATCCGTAGACTAGACTATGACTTGTAAAGGTGCATCATAGCACTAAATTTTGAAATGCCAAGTGCTGAGCATGAAAGCCTAATTACGGCTTGTAGGTCACCCTACGAGTCATAATTCCAAGCCATACCAGACATTGACCAGATATTCTTCTAATTATTTTAAGGACCTTTTTGTAAATAGCATAAATAGTATAAGTTAGGGTTTTAGGATAAGTTTGTGGGGGTTTTTTGTTATTCTTAGAACATTGTTCATGTCATAGTAGTTTGCAGAAAGGGCTTTAGAGAGAAATTTTAGGGTTTTACTTTGAGACTCAAATTTGGGGATTTAGATTCACTTGTGGATCAATTTCATCATTCATGCTTGGGGTTTCATTGTTCTTTAACTTGCTTGGGTAAGAAATTTTCTGTCTTGTAATTTCATTATTGATTTGTGTGCCCAGGCCGTGACTGCCTAAATCCACAACTTGGGGTTGTGAGAACAACGAGCACCTAGCTTAATAACCCAGATTATTTGCACTTATTGAGTTGGGTATTTGTATGTATTATCCATTTTCCTTCATTTTGTTGTTTGTTTAATGGTGGCCAACATTAAACCCCGCCTACTGTCATGATCCCGATCAAGGTAGTGATGAATAGCAAAAGGAAATGGGTGACAGAATTCGATTGATGTGTTCTCATCTAATCAACCGAACCAGGTCAAGGAGAGGTTGACTGGGACAATAGGTAATAGCACACTATGGTAGCCGTCCAAGCACCATAGTGAAATTCGACCTTCTCCTTTGCCCAAGGGTTGGAAGAACCTAAGTTACCATCCTGAATGCAATATCCTAACTTAAGTTGTGTTATCCGCGGTATTTGAGTTAGTGAATCATGGGGAACACAATTTCCCAAGTTTCTCTCCAAATTTGATTGTCTCTACGTTATATTTGTATAGTTTTATTTTAAAATCATCATTGCAAACCCTCTTTTTTTCTTGAGAGTTGAGGTATTTGATTGTGAATCAATGCATCAAAACCCTGTATTCCCTTGGGATTTGACCATAACCTATGGTCACATTTATTATTTAACAACAATCGCTTTATCTTCAAAGTGAGAGGTACTATTTGAACAGGATCAAAATCAATGGCGCTGTCGTTGGGGAATATGGAGAGGTATGACTTGAATTCACTAGTAGTTAATTCAAGTGTTGATCGCTTCATTCTCTTGTATTTTGCTTTTGTTTTTGTTTTTGTTGTTTAGTTTCTTTTGCAGGATGTACTAGGTGTATGCCCAACACAAAGAGCCAAGGCGGACTCTTATCTCTAATGAATCTTTAGATCCAATGTGTTGCAAGGAGAATGGACCAAGGAAACGTGGATATTGCAATTAATAAAGCCATAGATCAAAATGATGATGATCTATGTAGAGAGGAGAATCACCCATCAAGGGAATATAGGCCACACTATAGAGATTTCAACAAAAATGCATATGGTTGGAATCAATATTGTTTCAATTCTATGGCCATGGATGCCACAGGTGCTATAGTGTTGCCACCACTACTGGCCAACACTAAGTTCACAGTCTCAATTGGATTACTCCAAATGCTTCAAAATCGTGGTTTGTTTGCAGGGTTACCAACTAAGGATCCTCACAGTCATCTTCATAATGTTGCTTTTGTGTGTAAAAGTGGGATAGACACACAAAATCTTTCTATGGATGTTGTTGGATTATGTGTATTCCCTCTATCCCTTACCAGTAATGCAGCAATATGGTTGTCAGAACTCCTACAGAGCTCGATCACCAGTTGGGCAGAATTGCAAAGAGCCTTCCTAGAGCGATACTTCCAAGGTCCAAATATCTCAAACTTAAGGATCAAATCAATAACTTTGAGCAATTATTAGCACAACATGGGAGAGATTCACCAAGTGTTTGAGAATAGTTCCGGACCATAATATCGTGGATGATACCTTAGTAGAAATTTTTTATCAGGCTCTTGACGAGAATAGTCAAGTGTGTGCCCATCATGGGAGGTATATTATTAGATCAACCATTTCACAAGGATAGCAGAAAGAATGGAGCAAGTAGTTAAGACAAATAGAGCATGGGGGCAAAGGGAGAGAGCTACCAGAACAAGCTCATGTACAGTGAGTGTTAGTTCGGAGCAAGCAGAAATCAATGATGAGATCATGCAACAACTTGCTCAACTCCGAACTAGTGCGGACTTGGTGGTAAAATAAACTCAAGAAAGTGTTCACGCGGTAGTTCACCAATCACCAAGAACGCTCATGTATAGTGAGTCATATTATGATGAAGAAGCTTACTTTGTTAGAGATCCATCGGTGGGTTCTCGGAACAACACCCAAGGGTCCAATCCGGACTATTGGCATCAAGATTCCAGAAATCAAGGTCAGAACTATAACCGAGAGAGCGCACATAGAGACAATCGTGGCGATTACTTTAAGAGAGATAGTATGCCAAAAATCAAGTGGGGCCGAAGAGATGGGTATAGAAATGGTCCTTATGTGTCTCCTGATAATCGTGTTGCCGATTCTAGCAATTCAAGGATCAAGGAAATGTTTGACAAATTGTTGTAGAAAGCGGAGAACCAGGACGACACTTTCAAAGGGATAAAATTGGATATTTCAAGTTTCAACTAAAAGATAAGTATCATTCGGTAGCCATAAAGCACTTAGAGCAACAATTTGGTCAAGTGTTATCCCAATCAAACTAATGCCAAAAGGGTACCTTGCCGAGTAATATAGTCCAAAACCCTAAGAATGAAGGAGATTTCATGGAGGTTATAACAAGGAGAGCAAAGAGTACCATTGACCTTCCAATGCTAATGGTTGTGAATGAGGATTGTGAAAAGAGTGTTGATGACAAAGTTGATGTTTAGAAAGAAGGTTTCGCAAACAATGGCTGAGAGAGAATTGGTGAAGGAGAAAGAAAAGAACAAGACCATCCCAAGACCTCCCCCTCCTTTTCCCCAAAGGCTCAAGCAAAAAGAGGAGGATGGTAAGTTGAAACACTTCCTATCCATGTTGAAACAATTGTCCATCAATAATCCCCTTATTGAAGCATTGGATAAAATGCCCGGGTATGCTAAATATATGAAGGATTTGGTGACAAAAAAGCACATGGTGAGCCAAGAGCTTTCCCAAAATCTCTAACATTGTAGTTCCATTACGACCAAATCTTTAGTCCAAAAAGGCAATGTTGAGTTTGCAAGAGTATTGTGTGACTTGAGAGAAAGTATAAATTTGATGCCTCTTGGCCTGTTTGAAAACCTTTGTTTGGATTCACCTACTTCGACACGAATGAGGTTATTAATGGTATGTAGGACAATCAAAAAGCCAAAGGGAATACTCTATGATGTGCTAGTCAAAGTGGATAAGTTTATACTCCCGGTGGATATTGTGATTCTTGATTTTGAGGTCCCAATTATTCTTGGAAGACCATTTTTGGCCTCAAGGAGAGCCCTGGTGGATATGGATTCAGGTCAACTTATGTATAGGGTAAATGATGCAGAAGTGGTTTTTGACATTCGCTAGTCTACAAAGCACATTGATGAACTAAAAAGTGAAGTGTGGGTTGTTGAGAAATTTTGGTGAATGAAGATGACTAAGTCGTGCCATGACATTAAACAAGGCGATACTTGGAAGGCAACCCAAGATGTTTTAATGCTTTTATTTTTTTGTGCTTTTATTAGTAATTTATGGATTTTTAGGTAGCATTTTGATTGTTTATTGATGATTGTTATAGACATTGAATCAGTTGTATATTAGTATAATGGTGTACTTTGAGAAAATTGTGCAGGCTTTTGGACCTAGTGGAAAGATTTCAGAAAATGTCATTTGTAGTAGCCTCTACGACCAGGACTTCTAGCCGTACTACAAACTATGACTCGTAGTCATGCCTCATAGAGAGTAACAGTGATTACTTGAAGTTGTCACTCACACTACGAGCCAACTTTATGACTCGTAGTCCATACTATGAGTCATAAATGGGGTAAGTAGTGCCCAAGTATAATTTCAAAATTTTTGTAAGTGTTGAGTTGTGTAAGAGACCAAAACCAACGGGTTGTAGTCAGGGGTATGACCCGTAGTCACGGTTTCATAGACTCAACGCAGTTGTATTTTTAAAAATTACCCGGTACCTTTACAAGAGGTCAAAATCATTTTCACCCTAAATCATTTAACCCTAATCACAATTTTTTCCCTAATCTTCTCCCCCAAATTACTCCGACCAATATTACGACTGCCTCAATCACTGTTCTGGAAAGTATCTCTAACTAGGGTTTTTCTTCCCCTTTTTTTCTTGTTTTGCTCAATGTAGTGCATCATCTCCTGCAGTATGTTTCTTGGTTAATTTTAATGCTCAAAATGTACTTTCCCCTGAATTTCTTGAATGAGCTTATGGTTGAAATTGTCACTGAGATTATTGATTGTGAGGTATGATTACATTGAGAAGTAATTTGGGTAACTATCAAATAGTAGTCATTGAAGTTAACCCTAGTTGTAGAAATTGTTCTTATTGTTTAGATTTGATGATTATTCTATGCTATGTATTATTGATTAAGTGCATAAGATAAGGTCGTGATTGTTGATTGATTTGCAAAATCATAGTAGCATGATATTGTGTGTTGGGTATGGTGATAATATTGAAAGTTGTTGGGTTAATGAATTCTTGGTATGCTTGTGAATTAAATCCGTACATCTGTGTGTATGAGTATGAGTATGAGTGATGGTGTTGAATGTTTGGAGAATGAGTACATGAGTTTATTTTTGAATCTATTGGTGGATCGGTGATTAATTTTGTATTGATTGATATGATGTGTAATGGTGTAGATTTTTTACTAGAATGACATGATAAGGGTATGAGTTATTTTGTGCTCATATTTTGAATGATGAAAACTTGCTTCGATGCTCTTCGACTTTTGTTGCATTCTTCTTGAAGTTCGTGTGGTGAACTTATAAGTACTTTAAGTACCTGTTATTCCCTACTATGGAAGTCTCCTTTGACTCATATAATGATATACGAATTGTAGCTGCCTCTCATAGGGAATAACTGTGACCTTAGGACCTTAAACACTTACCATACAAGACCCACCTACGGGTCGTAGCCCCCTCTACGAACTATAGTGGGGTCTCATGGACCTAAGCTTGTGCTAAATTTTGCAAACTGAAACCTTGTACAAAACTTGTCTACAACCCATAGTCAAGACTACGAGTCGTAACTGCGTCTTGTACCTAGTTTCAGTTTCTAAAATTAAAATGCACTTGTGAACTATAAGGCCACAGTACGACTCATAGTCTCCGCAACTACCACCTGCGACTAATGTACTGTTGATTTTTTTGTGTTTTTTCTTTTGTTTTTGTTTTATTTTATTGAAGATTTTGGGGTTGATCATGTTTGTTTATGCTTATTTTTTAAGATATCATGTCCCCTAAGAGTAGAAAAGCAATAATTAAAGTCGTTAGGACACTTATTGATGAATCTTCATATAACGAACAACCAGAGGAACAGGGGCCTCAAACTAGGGCAACTGCATGAATTGCTCAGACGTCAGTGCAAGTAGAAAGTACCTCCCAGTCTAATTAGGAGAGAAGTCAGGATGGGTCTAAGTGAAGGTTCACCACATATGACTACTACACACACAGAGTCTAATTCTAAGGAAGATTCTCAAAGATGGGAGGTTGTACAGTCCTCATCCACTTCAGCACCACTGGATCCTCAAACACATCGGTGAAGTGTCGAAGGAATGAAGAACATTTATGATGAAGGCCTACAGAGAAAGGGGCAAGGGAAGATAGTGCAATCATTCTATGAGGAACCCCGACTTATTGATATAAGGTTGAGCCATGTCCATAGAGTTGAAGAGGCCATGACATGACATAGGATAACATGGTTGACTAAAAAGATGGATTGTTACCCTCCAGCCCCGGTGTGAGAATTCTATGTAGCCTACAAAGCAACCATACTCAAGGATCTTCCAAAGAAGAAAAAGACACTCAAGGAGCCTAGCTTACGAGAGGTGTTGGTGAGAGGCTGATGGGTGGACAAATCAGAGGAATCCATTTCCCATGTACAATTTGGCCCCACATATAGAGAACTAGATTTTAAAGCTAAGTTGTATCATTGGATTAGGCAGATTAGAAAGGCTATTAATTTAAAGAGTGTGAACCATCAAACTGATCAACTGAGATGTGCAGCAATTCCGATTGCTGAGCGTGGTCCAGAGCCTACATGGGTCACGACGCATTCAGAACCCATAGTTAAGTCCTCCCTCTCCTTTCCCGCTAAGTTTTGGTGGGCTATTTTCAGATCTCGCGTCCGACCCACATTCACAAATAATGTTCTCACATTGGAGCAAGCTATTCTAGTAACCAGTATCTTAGTTGGCTACGATGTCAATTGGGTGCACCTGATGGCTAAGCAGATCCATGAGTCAGTGCTTAAGAGGACCATTTTCATGTTGTTCCCCTTTCTTATAAATAGGTTATGCGTAAAGGTGAAGGTGGAGGTATTACTTCAGCTATACCCTCTGGTGGCAGGCCTTCACACCACAGATCCCAGCTTGATCAAGGTTGATGGAAACCCAATGGCATTTCAACGGCCATTGCCTCTTTCCATGCCTGAGACATTTATGCCTGAACCACAGACCAAGGGTTCAATGGATGATGCCACACTACTCCAGCTGCTACCACTACTGATTAGGAACCACAGTAGCCTACAGTAGTCGATATTGAGATAGGTCCCGTTATAGCCACACCTGCACCAGATCCATCTATATCAAAGATTCCTCCTACAGACATTATGTCTACCATTTCCTTTCAGGCTATAGATCATACATTTTCACGGGCTGAGGCTCAGTTAGCCCACCTTATGCAACAGATTAAGCCATAGGTCTAGCATATAGTTCAGATGTTTGAGGGTAGATGAAAGGTATTCACCACTTCTATAGTTGATCAACGCATTGCTACGGTAGATGCCGGCGTCGATGCCTTCGAGGAGTGGATGTAGAAGAGACTTGCCAAGGCTCGGCTAGCAAACTTATCAGCCATTCATCAGGAGGTGATGATGTTCAAAGCTGACCTGGTTACATCACTAGCGACTCTGATCAAACACCTGCATATGATTCGCTGTTTGATATGTTTGTGGAGGATCCACCGCATGCTCCAGAAAGACACATATAGAGGATGCTGATACAGAGGAGGGGCACAAGTGGCAGAAGACCTCCGAGGGTGATAAGGAACTGCATGAGGAGATCATTGGGTTCGTCTTGCAGACAACGAGAGAAGAAGAGGAGATGAGGAGAGCCTAGGAGATTGAGTGATTGCATGGAATTGGCTCATCCAGCATGGCTACAGCACAGACTACCTCGTAGGAGGGAGATGCTCAGGGAAAGCCGGAGATCGGTACTTAGAAACCATTTCTATGTTTGATTTTTGACCCTCTATTCTTATTTTGTTTGCCTTGTACATTTGAGGACAAAATACTTTAATTCTGGTGGGGTGTGGGCAGCTATGAACTAGAGGGAATTCTGATGTAACGACCTCAAAAAGTGCCCAAAAATGTGCCTCGGAAGTGCCCAGAATTGTAATTTCCATATATCTCAATATCCATGGGCGATATCGAAAATATGACTTTATATTCTTGATGGGGGGTCATTTTGAGTGAGAAAATGGGTCTAGTCCCAATTTTGGAGCAATCGAATCACAATTTTAAATTTTCAAAATTTTAATTTCTAGAATAGATCTGTGATAGTGCCACGACATGCAGCTGTCGTTAACATATGTAACCTTGGTCTCCGTGTCAGGTCCACGATGCGAATCTATGTAAATTCTGGCCAGTTATTTTTCTTGTGGTCCAAGATTTTTGAGTCTTGGGCCTAAGTGTTCCCAAACGTGGAAATACCTTTACTTAGCCATTTTTCACCCTCATATCATTCTAAACATTTCCCAATGCTCATTCAAACACTAAACAAAGTATTTTTCCTCCTAAATTCTAGTCTAAAGACCCTCTCCGGATCTAAGGACTTCCTCTCAATATTTAAGTCTCCATCTTCAATCTTCATCAAGTTCCTCTCCGAAGCTAAGGTATGTGGGCTTATTTGATGGGTTCCTTTCACGCATGATACCAAAGCTTTCTTTTACTCAAATTATATGATTTAAAGTTGATTTACTCATGGGGCTTAGTAATTATAAATTTCACTGAACACTATGTTGGGGTTTCATGAAAGTATGGTTATTTTAGTATGTTTTGAGCTATGAATCTAAGATCTATTGTAAGATTTGATGAAGGGTTTTTATACATATTGCCTGAGGGTGTTACCAAGTATATATTGAAGGTTTTACATTGAATTTGCTACCATGATTTCACTCTTGAATTACATGGTTTTACACTAGCACTACATACCCTCTAGGTGTTTGATAATGTCCAGTTATGGCTTTTAGAGGAATTGAAGATCCAATGCATGTCTTATATGTTGAATGACTATATGATGACGAAATGATGAAAAGAATATATATATGTAGTATTCTCCTCTATAGTATTGGAATATGACCATGCCCTACTCGGGGATTGCGCGCCATATAACCTTCTTGGGGATTTGTACCCATCAACTATCGGGGGGTATTACTCCGGCACCACAGGTGGTAGGGTGCGACTATCCATCAAATTTGTTGGGGGTTTACCATCAACCTATCAGGGGGGTTATACTTCAGCACCACGTGTAGTAGGGCACGATGATCAATCAACCTATTGACGAGGTTTGTATCTCAATCACTAAGGGTAGTATGGTGTGATGATCCACCAATAGTTTAATGTTCTCTTATTACATATATGTTATATTCTATATAAGCATATTTTACTTCAAGTATCATTCATACATGTCATATTGTTAGTATGCTATTCATTGCTTATGATTATGCATTTTGCCTATGTTGCCTATCTCTTATTGTGTTGCATCCTACATACTTAGTACATTCAAATGTACTAACTCATACTCTATGCCCACATGATATCACTATATAGGAACCGGTGTACCGTTTGATCATCCTCCTCCTCCACATGGCTAGTTGGATTATCCTACAAGCTTGTTGGTGAGTCCTCCATTTCGAGGACGTTGCTTATGATCTCTTGCTATGTACTAAAACTATCTTTCTTTTGGTTATTTATTGACTATGAGGGTGAGCCCAGTTGCTTGTCGTGGCCCCCGCTCGTATCTATGTAGTAGAGGTGTTGTTGGACATGATATGTATCTATGTTATGAGTCTTCATTCTCTTGTTTCTTGGTGTTATGATATGAAAGTTTATCCTTAGTCTCAATTCCCTTTTTATGCTTATTTCTCATTGCCATTTTAATTCCTTCCGCATCCAAAGATATGTAATGATATGTTGTGAGGTTTGTTTGGGCTTCCTTCAGGTTCCCTATTCGCCGGCCACATCTAGGCCCTAGGCTTGGGTCGTGACAAAGATGGGATCAGAACACTAGGTTATGAGATTCTCGGAGTCCTATTCATGGTTGTGTTGTTCACCAAAACTATTAGTAGGAGGCTGTGAGACATTTTAGGAATTGTTTCCCTTCTTCATGTTCTAAGTCTTTCTATAGAGTTGAAGTAAGCTTTCCACCACTAACGCTTATTCCTTGCTATGCTAGATCATGCCTAACACGCGAAGGAGATGAGATCGCACCCCCGAGGAGCAATTGGCAATGGAGAGCTTAGGGATTCTCTCACCTTGCTTGCGTAAATAGTGACCAATCAAGCCAATCAAGGGGTCGAATCCCCTCATGCTCCTACTTCGGCCTCTCGGGTGAGAGATTTCATGAGAATGATTTCCCCAAAATTCCATAGGTCAAAGGTCAGTGAGGACCCTCAAGAATTCATTGATGAGGTTTACAAGATTTTGTCTATTATGGGTGTGAGGCTGGAGTATAAGGCAGAGTTGGCAGCTTACTAACTCAAAGGGGTAGCATAAATATGGTACAACCAATGGAAGGAGAAAAACGGAGTCAATTATGTGGTGCTTTTGGTGGAGTAATAGGTGCCCTTCCTTAACTAGTTCTTCCCCCTTGAACTTAGGGAAGCAAAGTTGGTGGAATTTATAAATTTGAGACAAGGGTCAATGAGTGAGGGAGTATGCCCTCAAGTTCAACCAACTTAAGAAATATGCTCCACATTTGGTGGCCGACTCAAGATCTAGGATGAACAAATTTGTGATAGGTGTGTCCGACTTAATTAGTGAGGAGTGCTAGTTCGCCACGTTGATTAGTGATATCGACGTGTCACGTTTGATGACCTATGCCAAGAAAATGGAATGTGACAAATTGAGGAAGAGGAGGGGTCATGAGGCTAAGAGAGCCCGTTTCAAGGGTATCTTCTAAAAGGGTGGTCAGATCCACCAAGGCCAAGGGTCCTCTCATGCTTCTAATATGGGATTTGCCAATGACTTCCCAAGGACCCAAGGTGCTGGTATTGTGGTTCCTAATGAGGTGTGTCCAAGGTGTGGTAAGGGTTATAATAGCCCATGCTTGAGAGATACTAATGCATGCTTTGGTTGTGGGGAAGTGGGTCACAAAAAGGTGGATTACCCTCGAAATCACAACAAAGGAAAAGAGGTTCGTCCACCAGGTGCTAATATGGTTCCTTTGGGGAGAGGTGGCCGACAAGATAATGCCCTGAGGTACAATCAATTTTATTCTTTGCATGGGAGGCAAGGCATGGATGAGGTCCCGATATAGTTACTGGTATGTTGAAAATCTTTGACTTTGATGTATATGCATTGATTGATCTGGGTGCCACTCTTTCTTTTGTTACCCCTTTGTTGCCAAAATGTTCCATGTTGACCCCGAGTTGTTGCATGAGTCATATGAGGTGTCTACTCCTATTGTTGTATGTATTATTGCCAGAAAAGTTTATAGAAGTTGTCTTATTTGCATCTTGCATAAAATATTGGCTTGTGATCTTGTTGAGTTAGATATGGTTTATTTTGATATTATTCTTGGGATGGATTGGTTGCATGCATACTATGCTTCTATTGATTGTAAAACCCATAAAGTCAAATTCCAATTCTCGAATGAACCCATCCTTGAGTGGGAGAGTCAAGATGTGGTGGTCAAGGGTAGATTAATCTCTTGCATTAAAGCATGTAAGTTGATCTCTAAGGGGTGTCTTTATCATCTTGTGAGGGTTAGGGATGTGGACTCTAAATTCCTTCCCATAGAGTCAGTTCCAGTTGTAAATGGATTTCTTGATGTCTTCCCAAATGAACTTCCTGGTGTTCCTCCTGAAAGAGGAATAGAGTTTGGCATAGACCTCCTCCTCGATACTCAACCCATTTCTATTCCTTCTTACCATATGGCCCTGTCAGAGTTGAAGGAGTTCAAGGAGCAATTGAAGGACTTGTTGGAGAAGGGGTTCATTAGGCCTAGCCAATCACCTTGGAGTGCACCGGTGATGTTTGAGAAAAAGAAAGATGGGTCCTTTAGGATGTGTATTGACTATCGGCAACTCAATAGGGTCACCATCAAGAATAGGTATCCTCTTCCGAGAATTAATGATTTGTTTGACCAATTGCAAGGGGCTACCCATTTCTCTAAAATTGATCTTCAGTCTGGATATCATCAAGTAAAGGTGAGGGAGTGTGATATTCCCAAGACGACCTTCTAGTCTAGATATGGGAATTGTGAGTTTGTTGTGATGTCTTTTGGGTTGACCAATGCACCGGCCATCTTTACGGACCTTGTGAATAGTGTCTTCAAACCCTACCCTAATTCTTCTGTTGTGGTATTCATTGATGATATTTTGATATTGCTCATGGTGAGGAGGAGCATAGGGCCTATTTGAGGGTTGTGTTGCAAATATTGAGGGAGGAGAAATTGTATGTAAAATATGAAAAGTATGAATTTTTGTTGAAGGGGGTTGCTTTCCTAGGACGTGTGGTTTCAGTGGATGGTATTAAAGTAGATCCTAAGAAGATCGATGTGATTAGAAATTGTCCTAGACCATTGACCCCGTTGGATATTAGGAGCATCTTGGTCTTAGCGGGCTATTATCAGAGGTTTGTGAAAGGGTTCTCTTCTATTGCTTCCCCTTTGAAAAAATTGACTCAAAAGAAGGCTAAGTTTGTGTGGACCGATGAATGTGAGAGAAGCTTCTGAACCTTGAAAGATAATCTTGTGTCCACTCCTATATTGTCACTACCAAATGGGCTTGAGGGATTTGTGGTGTATTATGATGCTTCTAGTGTTGGTTTGGGTTGTGTGTCAATGCAAAATGGTAAGGTCATAGCCTATTACTCTAGAAATCTCAAAGTGCATGAAACGAACTACCCTACTCATGATCTTGAATTGGCCATCATAGTATTTGCTTTAATATTTTGGTGACATTATTTATATGGGGTGTATGTTGATGTGTTCACTGATCATAAGAGCCTCCAATATGTCTTTACTCTAAAAGATCTCAACTTGAGACAAAGAAGGTGGCCAGAACTCTTAAGGACAATGATATGAGTGTGCACTATCATCCAGCTAAGGCAAATATGGTAGCAGATGCCTTGAGTAGGGTGTCAATGGATAGCCTAGCTAATGTAGATGGTGGTGAGAAGGAGATGGCTAGGGAAGTGCATCCGTTGGCTAGATTGGGGGTCAGATTGGAGGAGGTTAGTAGTGGTGATATTGTTGTTGCGGATGGTTCTAGGTCTTCTTTGGTTGATGAGGTGATGGCAAAATAAGATCTTCTTCCCTCCTTGGTAGAATTAAAAGTCTTGGTGAAATAGGGCAAGGTGGAGGTTCTTCGAAGTGATGGCAAAATAAGATCTTCTTCCCTCCTTGGTAGAATTAAAGGTCTTGGTGAAATAGGGCAAGGTGGAGGTTTTCTTCGAAGGAGGAGATAGTGCCCTTAGGTACCAAGGTAGGTTGTGTGTACCATGTGTTGATGGCTTGATGGAAAAGATCCTTGATGAGGCCCATAACTCTTCCTATTCTATCCACCCTGGTTCCACCAAAATGTATAGAGACTTGAAAGAGGTGTATCAGTGGGGAGGCATGAAAAAGGACATTGACAAATTCATTTTCGATTGCCATTGACCTAACCTAGACATAGAGATTCCTACTTGGAAGTGGAAATTGATTAATATGGATTTTGTGGTTGGGTTTCCCAAGATTAGAAAAGGTTTTGATTCCATTTGGGTTGTGGTTGATAGGATGATGAAATCAGCTCACTTTCTACAGGTTAAGACCACACATGGGACTGAAGAGTATGCTAATTGTACATCCATGACTTGGTGAGATTTCATGGGGCTCCTTTATCCATTATATCGGATCGTGGAGCTCAATTTACTTCACACTTTTGGAGATCTTTCCAAAGGGGTCTTGGTACTAGAGTTAAGCTTTCTACGACCTTCTACCCTCAAACGGATGGCCAAGACAAAAGGACCATCCAAACCCTAGAGGATATGCTTAGAGCTTGTGTGTTGGAGCTTAAAGGTAGTTGGGATGATCATCTTCCATTGTTTGTGCTTGACTACAACAATAGCTATCATTCTAGCATCGGTATGGCTCCTTTTGAGGCTCTCTATGGTAGACGTTGTAGATCACTGGTGGGGTGGTTTGAGGTTGGTGAGGTGGCCTTGTTAGGATCAGATCTGGTTATGGAAGCTCTTCAGAAGGTTAGGATGATTAGAGAAAGTCTGAAGACGGCCCAAAGTCACCAAAAGTCCTATGCCGATGTGAGGAAGTGGGATCTTGAATTCCAAGTTGATGATTGGGCCTATTTGAAGGTGTCACCCATGAAGGGTATGGCCCATTTTGGTAAGAATGGTAGGCTGAGCCCAAGATATATGGGTCCTTATAGGGTGATGAGGAGAGTCGGCAGGGTAGCTTATGAGTTTGAATTGCCTAGGGAAATAAATTTAGTTCATCCGGTGTTTCATGTGTCTATGTTGAGGAAATGTGTGGGTGATCCGAATGCTATTGTGCCTCTTGATTTTGTAGGTATAGTTGAAGGTAATTTGACATATGAAGAGGTTCTAGTTCATATTTTGGATAGACAAGTAAAGAGGTTGAGAAACAAAGAGGTGGCTTCCGTTAAGGTCCTTTGAAGAAATCAACAAATGGAAAGTGCTACTTGGTTGGCCGAAGGGGACATGGAAAAGCGATATCCTTACCTTTTCCACTCAAATCAAGTCTATGGTATTACTCTAAGTCATTTATATGATCTTAAGTCTTAAGTTCAGCCCTTATGTCATTGCATATGTTCATGTTCAAATTGACAAGTACCTCATGATTTTATACTTATGATGAGATTTTTGAAATGATGTTTAAGTGCATTGTTACATCTCTATATGGGATGAAATTGTCATGTTTGTGTCTCTCATGTACGTCTCTTTTACATTTGGGGACGAATGTTCCCAAGGGGGAGAGATTGTAACAACCCTAAAAAGTGCCCGAAAATGTGCCTCGGAAGTGCCCGAAATCATAATTTCCATATATCTCAAAATCTATACGCGATATCAAAAATCTGACTTCATATTCTTGATCAAGGGGTCCTTTTGAGTGGGAGATGGGTTTAACCCCGATTTTAGAGCAATCGAATCACAACTTCAAATTTCCAAAATAGGTCTGTGACAGTGCCGCGTCGCGCAGCTATCGCAGACATGCATAAACTTGGTCTCCGTGATAGGTTCACGATATAGACCTGTGTAAATTTTTCCGAGTTATTTTTCTTGAGGTCGAAGACTTTTGAGTCTTGGGCCTAAGTGTTCCCAAATGTGAAAATACCTATACATAGCTATTTTTCACCCTCATATCATTCTAAACATTTTCCAATACTCATTCAAACACTTAACCAAGTATTTTACTCCTATATTCAAGTCTCAAGACACTCTTCGGATCTAAGGATTTACTCTCAAGCTTCAAGTCTCCATTTTCAATTTTCATTAAGTTCCTCTCCAAAGCTAAGGTCTATGGATTTCTTTCATGGGTTCCTTTCTCTCATGGTACCCAAGCTTAATTTTACTCAAATTGCATAATTTAAAGTTTATTTACTCATGGGTCTTAATTATTATAAATTTTATTGCACACTATGATGGGGTTTCATGAATATATGGTTGTTTTAACATGTTTTGAGCTATGAATTTAAGATCTATTGTAAGTTTTGATGAAGGATTTTGATGTATATTGTTTGAGGGTGTTACCAAGTATCTATTGAAGGTTTTATATTGAATTTTCTAGCATGATTTCACTTTTGAATTGCATAGTTTTACACTAGCACTACATAACTTTTATGTGTTTGATAAATTTTCTGGTTATGGCTTTTTGAGGAATTGAAGGTCCAATGCATGTCTTATGAGTTGAATGACTATATTATGATGAAATGATGAAGAAACAAATATATATATGTAATATTCTCCTATATAGTGTTCAAATGTGACCATGCCCTACTCCTGGGTTACACACCAGGTAACCTTGTTGGGGGTTTGTAACCATCAACCTATCGGAGGGTTTGTACTTCATCACCACGGATGGTAGGGTGCGACTATCCATCAACCTTGTTGGGGGTCTGTACCCATCAACCTACCGGGGGTTTGTACTCTAGCACCACGAGTGGTAGGGTGCGATGATCCACCAACCTATTGACTGGGTTTATACCTCAATCTCCAAGGGTGGTAGGGTGTGACAATCCACAAATAATTAAATGGTCTCTTCTGACATATATGTTATGCACTATATAAGCATGTTTTACTTCAAGTATTATTCATACATGTCATATTGTTAGTACGTCATTCATTGGTTATGATTATGCATTTTTCCTATGTTGCCTATCTCTTGTTGCATTTCATCCTACATACTTAGTACATTCAAACGTACTAACACATACTTTATCCTACATGATGTCACCATGTAGGAACCGGTGTACCGCTTGATCATCCTCCTCCTCCATGTGGCTAGTTCGATAGTCCTACAGGCTTGTTGGTGAGTCCTCCATTTTGGGGATGTTTCTTATGATCACTTGCTATGTATTAATACTATTTTTATTTTTGTTATATATTGACTATGAGGGTGAGCCTGGTTGCTTGTTGTGGTCCCCGCTCTTATCTATGTAGTAGAGGTGTTGTTGGACATGATATGTATCTATGTTATGAGTCTTGACTCTCTTGTTTCTTCATGTCATGATATGAAAGTTTATCCTTAGTACAAATTCCCTTGTTTATGCTTATTTCTCATTGTCATTTTAATTGCTTCAGCGGCCAAGGATGTGTAATATTATGCTATAAGGCTTGTTTGGGGTTCATTCGGGTTCCCCATTCTCCTATCACGTCTAGGCCCTAGGTTGTGGTCGTGACACCTAAGTAGTTTTTAGTCCATAGCTATCCCAATTTTTAATCCAGAGGTTTTCTTGCTTGTATTTTTTTGCCTCGTGGATATTTTATTTTATGTTCCACCATCATGTTACAAATGTTGTACATAATTTTTGTAGTATATGGTAGTTAAACTCTTGGCATGTATATTGTTGTGATAGTTTATTAAAAATTTTGGGAAAATCGGTACTCTTGAAAATTTTTGTTGATTAGTAGTTATTTTGTGATCATGCATGTTTGAATGGTTTGGCAATGTTTGTTCTGACTAAGTGAAGGCAAATAGATGCTTGAAGCATGATCTATGAATCTTTGTTGGCTATGTATTCAATGTCATGTGCGTGTGAGCTAATTATGTTATATTCATGCATTGTGTATTGATTCAGAACTCGCGTTGTTACTTTGAGTCGGACAGGAGATCGTATGGATTAGGAAGGGATCTTAGGCCCTTGTTCTTTGATTTAGTGAACTTTTTCCTAAATGACCCACCAAATGAAAGAGTTTAGCCCTTGTTACAAATGTTTTAGACTTACATATATCCTTTTCTTTCTTAATACCTAGCTAGCCTAACATTATTTAGTGAAATACCTTGATATTGGCCCTGGTCTATCCTTGAACATTGTGAACCTTGATTGAGGCAAAAAGCCTAAGTTGAGGGTGGCTACCAAAAGTGGCCTTGATTTTGGGATTGTATATTGTGTACTTCACCTCAAACTAAAAGCCTAAGTTGAGAGTGGCCTATCTTGTTGTATTATAGCAAAAAATAGGTGGTGAGTTGGAAATAAATGAAAGAGTAGATAGCCATGTACTGGGTAAGAGAAAAAGAGAAAAAGATGCCTTAGAATGAGTGAAAAAGCAAAACAAGTTTGAAAATAAGGCATAAGCTAAAAAATGAAGAGAAAGTACCTGGAAATCTTGATAATGAGGAATAAGGGTGAATAAATTGAGAATGATTGAGTTGTTAAGGTAAACTTGTTGAAAAGGGTAGTTCAAGGTTGGCCCTTAGTCATTAATTTCCCAAAATGCCTTATCAAAGCCCCAAGACCCTATGTTAGAAACCTACAAAGTCCTAAAATAGTGATCCTAGTCAAATTTATCAACAGCCCGGGTTGTGAGTATATGGGCAAGTCTATGGTATAGGTACTCATGAATGAATCTCATTTGTTAGAGTGAGTATGCTTGCACATCCCCATGAGAAACTTTTACAGTCATATCGAGTGTTTAAAAGGAACTTCTTTTCTGTGAGGGCATTTGCATTGCGTGGTTAGCATTTGACATGTTCAGTGAATGTGGATTGTTGATGTTCTCTAACTTTTCATAGTTGGATTGTCGAATGTATCAATATGTTGTGGTTTTCTTAGTAGCTACACAATCATATTCTGAAAATATCTATTTTGGGTACCTCGGCTAAAGTTATAGCATATGTCATTGAGTTAATTGCTATGTATTACTTTATTATCTATCTAGATTGAGTCGTTGCTTGAGGACAACCAATAATTCTAAGTTGAGGGTATTGATGTGTTATTAAACTAAAGCATATTTGGAGCCTAAAACATGAGATTTTGTGTATTCTCAATGCGACTTTTTATGGTTTTTATGTGTTTTTGTTCTTATTTTTACAGAAAATATAGGTTGGCTTGATTTTTGAAAAAGTTGTAGATTTGTTTATTTTGAGAAACTACGAGCCATAGTACAAGTCGTCGCCCAAGCTGCAAGTTGTAGGTGTTATCAATAGCAATTAACAATGTCCGAAAACCTAAATTTAAGAATTTGAAGTTCAGCCACACGAGCTCAAGGCATGAGTCATAGTCCTCTCTAAGACTCGTAGAAAGGGGCATTGTAGTAATTAACTGTGATGATTAAAATTGGACTAAGGAATGCAAGAGTGGACTATGAGAAGGTACAACCAGACTACAACTCATACAGGTGGATCGTAGCAGTGAATTCAAAAATGCCAAGTGTTGGCCATGAAATCTCGATTACGGCTCGTCGGTCACCCTACGAGTTGTAACTACGAGCCATAGCAGACATCGACCAGATTTTCTATTGTTTTAAGGATGTTTTTGTAAATACTATAAATATTATAAGTTAGGATTTTAGGATGAATTTTTGGGGTTTCATTACTCTTAGAACATTGTTCATATAACATTAGTTTGTAGAGAAGATTTTAGAGAGAAATTTTAGGGTTTTACATTAAGACCCAAATTTGGGGATTTAGATTCGCTTGTGGATCAATTTCATCATTCAAGCTTGTGATTCTAATTTCAAAAAGGGTTTCATTGTTCTTTAACTTGCTTAGGTAAGAAATCTTTTGTCTTCTGATTTCATTGTTGATTTGTGTGCCCAAGCCAAGAATGGCTAAACCCATAACTTTGGGTTGTGGGAACCATGAGTAGCTAGCTTAATAACCCGAATTATTTGCACTTCTTGAGTTGGTTATTTGCATGTATTATCCATTTTCCTTCATTTTGCTTATTGTTTAATGGTGGCTATCATTAAACCCCGCTTAGTGTCATTATCCCAATCAAGGTAGTGATGAATAGTAAAAGAAAGTGGGTGACCGAATTCGATTAATGTGTTCTCAGCTAATCAACGGAACCCAACCAAGGAAAAGTGGATTGGGATAATAAGTAACGGTTAGTTGGCACATTATGTTAGCTAGCCAAGTGTCATAGTGAAATTCGATCTTCGTCTTTGCCCAAGGGATGGATGAACCTAAGTTACTGTCTTGTATACAATGTCCTAATTTTAGTTGTGTTATCTAGGGCATTTGAGTTAGTGAATCAGGGTGAACACAATTTCCCACGTTGCTCTCCAAATTTGATTGTCTCTATGTTCTATTAGTATAGTTCTATTTTAGAATCATCATTGCAATCCCCCCTTTTTTCTTGAGAATTGAGTTATTTGATGCCTGAATTAGTTGTTAGTGGATCAATGCGGTAGAGCCCCGTATTCCCTTTGAATTCGACCTTAACCTATAGTTAGGTTTTATATTTGACAATGATCGCTTTATCCTTAAAGTGAGATGTACTATTTGTGCGAGATCATTGTGATCCCCAAGATTCTCCAACTCAGTATCACCAGATAACCTAATTCTTTTCTCGTGTATAGCATGCAGGACGGTAAGTTATGTTCCCCAGACCCTTTGGCCAAAGGTGAGAGGTGAATTTCACTATGTGACTTCGTCGATGTCAATAGTGTGCATTACTAATCGTTACCTATTAGTCCCAGTACAACCTTCCCTTGGCCTAGTTTGGTTGATTAGATGAGAACAAAACAATCAAATCCTATTAATTAATCTCTTTTCCTATTCATTACTACCTTGGTCCAGTCAGTAACACTAGGCGGGTTCTAATGTTGGTCACCACCAGAAAACATGCAAAACGAATAGAGTTAATTAATACATGCATATATACCTTCCAAGAATTATGAATTATTTGATTTTACTTTGTTAGTTCTTCATGGTTCCCACAACCCTAGTTGTGGATTTAGCTTCTCATGTTATATGTATATGCAAGAATTATGAATTAAGAATACATAATTGAAAACTTATACAATACAATTAAGAACAAGCAAATTCAACTTCAATAAAAACCACAAGATTCAAGATAAAATATGAACACAAGAATTCTCAATTACTCTCCATTATAATCTTACAATTTTCTCTCTATATATATTGAGTTCTCTGAGTACTGGGCCAAAACTTCTGAAAATAGCCTAAAAAACCTACTTATAGTAATTAAAATTCAAGTCCTAAACAAAATAAGAGAACTGGTCGGCACTCTATATGAAAGGTGTTTTACGGGTCGTGCTGCAGTCCAAGTCCCATAATTGAGGTCACGTAGTTAGCTGCTGGAAATTTGGACTTTAACTCTACGGCACCCCTCTACGGATCGTAAAGTTATTTACGACCCGTAAAGGAGGTTTCGTCTGATGAAATTCCTAAAAGTCCAAGTATTTAATCCTCAGGGAATGAACCATCTTCTACGACTCGTAATACCTTCTATAGCTCGTCTGCATGTTCGTAGAATAAACTTCAAAAAATAGTCCCTCACTAGAATTGTTCACGAAACCACCCTACGGCTCGTAGAATGATCTACAGCCCATAAAGGGTCTTGTATAACAACAAAAACTCTCCAACTTCTGCAATTTTCCCCAAAACCAAGGCCAACTTATAATCCTGCAAATATATGCAAAAAAAAACATAAAACCAACTACATCACATTGATAACACAAAAAATTTCAAGTTATAAGCATCAAAAATTCTATATTTTTGCAGCACATCATTAACCATCCTTGATCCTTCTGTATCCTACTTTTAGATTTGAAATTTTCCTTAGAGACAAATCACCAACCTTTCCTGAACTTTGGATATTCAATTCCAGGTCTTCATCCTCATTCTCTTCTTGTAATCTCTTCTTATGAGCTAGGGTAAATCTTGGATTCTAGTTATTTGATTATGATCTTCTTGATCCCGTAACTTGACGTATTCTACTGAGTCCATTTTCCCTTTGTCTTTGATCCATCAAGTCCATATCACAATGTTAGTGTTGGTATTGCTCCCTCCTATTATGTTCTCCAAGTTTTCCTCTTTTGGGCTTTGATTAGTCTTCCCCATTTCACGAACCAAGCCTAGGGCCAGGATGTGACACGAAAAATAGGAAACTCAAAAGAAACCCAAACAGGCCTCTTAGCTTATCATTTGCACAACTTTTATTGCGAAAGTATAATTGAACAACAAACAAGTAACAATTAGTTCTAAAGGAAGCGAGACTTTGGATTCAAGCTATAGGAATGTGATAGGGAAGAGGATTTGCATTAGTCACATAACAAATAAAGTCTAAGAGAGGGGTAAGTATGACTCACGCTATGAGGATGATGTAGGGGATAAAGGAAGTCATTTATAATTACATATACATAATACGAGTCAAGCTCAATACATAAATATCCATATTTAATGACACCTCTAGAACGAATAGAACGAGGGCCAAGATATCTCCCAGGATCACCCTAAAAAGATAAATATCCAAAGTAGTAAAGTCTTAACATAAGCATGAAAGTGAAGTGGATATTGTCCCCAAATTGGAGGACTTACCAATAGTATGCTTCAAAGATCTGGATAGCCACGTGGAGGAGGAGGATGAATAGGAGTTTTGGTCCCGACATGGTTAAATCATGTAGGCAAAAGAAGTTTTCATTAGTACTTAGAATGTGCTAAGTATACAGGATGCAATGCATCAATGACATAATGCATGATTAACAAGATGCACAATTATATCAATAGATATAAGAACAATATGAAAGGTATGATCAATGCTTAAGCTAAAACATGCATGAAGATAGTCAAACTTGCATATGATACATATGTAGGAAGAGACCTTAACCGACATATAAGACCAACAGCTACTTCTTGGAATCTTGGCGTTCACTCCACACCGAAAAAAAGTGGTATACTTGCCAAGGTAAACTAAACTTGACCCCATATAATGGGTAACTTGACCTAGTTAGATCCACTAGTAAAAGTCTATTTAGGACAAGTAGCATGAACCTATTGTGGCATATAGTAAAGAGACCAAGACTTTATATAAGGACCCGTTGGGTTGAGCTCCCACCTTATGTATCTTGTGGTGCTAAGTCTAATCCCACAGAATACTTAACATAAACATACATTTAATAATAACTTGAATGGTTTGTAAAAAAAAATAAGATAACATGGCATGAGTAGCTCATTCATATACTTGATCCGTACAAATGAGCATATACTTTATACTAGAGGGTGAAACATTTCATAAACTTGACCCCTTCTGGCAGTCATTTCTTTATACATGAGGATAGGACTTGTAATATACTTGACCCCTCCTAGTGAGCACTAGATTGTAAATGTGGGTAAACACACTTATCATACTTGACCCCTTCATGTAGATAATATTCATCAACAAGAGGGTGAAATATAGTATAAGGGCTCAACATCTTACTTACAAATCATAGGAACTTTTCATGAGTTCAATGCATTCTTAGGAGCCCATAATTTACCATATCATGTTTTTCTTACAAAACATACAATAGTCTTTAATCAACATAAGAATCCTTGTCATGTAAATTTAGTCAAACATGGTAGGTATATGTACGTATGCTTAAAATCATGCAACTCAAAAGTATAAGACAAGACAAAGTAAAATCAATTTATTTGAAAATCATTAAAATTCAACCCACAAACATTGTAGTAGAAACCACAATTTGGGTATCATGAAATTCATATTAAAAGTTCACAATCTTTCATAGTTTACATAGTTCACATCACGTATATCTTCTATATATATATAGACATTGATCAGTTCATTCTGTCAGTTAGTTTCAATCCAGGTTCTATCGTTCCTTTCTTGATCAGTTTTGGGTCTATCATTCTAATTCTTGATTCAGTTGAGTATTGTTCCTTTTTTCTCTCTGTTTTTGGATTTCTTAGTTTAAGCAATTTTATCTTGTTAATTGCTAGATTTCTTTATTACTGTTGCATATTCACCTCTTATATACATTATTTTGCCTTCTACTATTTACTTTGTATGTACATATTCCCAGGTGTATTGTTTCCTATAGCTTTTGATTTCTTGCACTCTAATTATTTGTTTCATATGGTACCCTTTACTTATCTTTGATTTCTTGCCCTCCACTTATTTGTGTCATATTTGATTCCTCTGCTTATAGTTGTATATTTGTTGTATATTGTTGTATCCATATTACTTAGCATATTGTTTTTTTGGAAAAATTACTTAGCATATTATTTCTATATTATTGCATATTGTTGTATTTTGTTGGAGTCTTTTTTATTATTATTGCATAGTATTGTTTGTGGATAATTTGTTGTTATTGTTTAGTATTCCTTGCTTATAAAATTGCAAGTGTATAGTACCATTATTCTTTATTGTGATTTGTACTTGTTTGTAGGGATTATCAGTTTTGTAGTTTAGTAGCGTCAAGAAATAATGGTGCACTAGGGTCATATCGTTGGTCGGGGTTAGAGGTAAGGGGTAGGGGTGGCAAGAGGGTCACAAGCTTATTTAAGTATAGCATCGTGGAATATAGGGTCACTAACAAGGAAGTCCATAGAATTAGTAATATGTTTTAAAAAGAGTCATATTAATATAGCGTGTGTCTAGGAGACCAGATGGGTAGACACCAAAGCACGGGACATGGATGGGTTTAAGTTGTGGTACTCGAGTGATTCTAGGGATAGAAATAGTGTAGGTATCCTAGTAGATGAGAATTTTAGGGATTATGTGGTTGAGGTTAGGAGGGTTAATGACAGGATGATATTTATCAAACTCATGGTTGGTAGATATGTAGTGAACATAGTTAGTGCTTATGCACCCCATGTAGGCCTAGATGGGGAAGTCAAAAGGCTCTTTTGGGAGGATCTAGATGAGGTTATGCCGAGGTATACCAGAGACAAAAAAAATCTTCATTGGGGTGACTTTAATGGGAATATCACTAGCGAGTTTAAAGATGTTCATGGAGGCTTAGGTTTTGAGGATAAGAATGGAAGTGGGATATCTCTCTTGGATTTTTTCCAAAGCCTTTGAGTTAGTGATTGCTAACTCGTGTTTCCCAAAGAGGGAAACAAACTTGGTTACATTCCATAGTACAGTAGCTAAGACTCAATTATATTACCTACTTCTCCGAAAGGCCGATAGAAGTCCATGTAAGAATTGCAAGGTTATTCTGAGTGAAAACGTTTCCACTCAACATAGGCTTTTAGTGGTGGATGTAGGGATCAAGAGAGAAAAGAAGAAGAAGGTTATGTATGCCTAACCTAGGATTAGCTGGGGAGGCCTTACTCCTGCCCTTTCTCGCGAGATGGAAGAAAAGTTGAGAAACATAAAGGTGTGAAGTAGTAAAGGTAATGTGAACAATATGTGGGAAACGAATCCTGGTTACATAAGAAAGGTAGCTACCGAGGTACTATGGGTTTTGAGAGGGACCTTTATGGACGTCAGGGCGATTAGTGGTGGAATGATGAAGTTCAGGGCAAAGTAAAATATAAGAAGGTCACTTACATAGAGTGGTTAGAGTGTAGGGATGAAGATGAAAAGCAAAAGCTTAAGGTAATCTATAAGATGGCCAAGTCAGAAGCAAAGATAGCGGTGACGATTGCTAAGTCAGTAACATTTGAGCGCCTTTATGAGGAGCTAAGTGATAAAGGCAAGGAGAAGAGATTGTATAGGCTTGCTAAAGTAAGAGAAAGAAAAGCTCGCGACTTGGACCAAGTGAAGTACATCAAGGATGAGGAGGGCGAGGTGTTCGTGGATGACACTTCCATTAAATTAAGGTGGCAAGCTCACTTTCATAAACTCTTAAATGAAAAAGGAGATAGAGATATTGAGCTGGGTAAGTTAGCACACTCCCAAAACCATTGTGATTTTGGTTATTGCAGGCGGTTCAGAGTTGAGGAGGTAAACAGGCTATTAGTAGGATGAAGAGGGGGAGGGCGATCAGCCCCGATGAGATTCCAGTAGACTTTTGGAAGAACATGGTCAAGGATGGTATAGAGTGGTTGACTAGACTGTTCAATGCTATTATGAAGACTGCCAAGATGCCTGATGAATGGAGGAGGAGTGCAATGGTTCCATTGTACAAGAATAAAGGAGATATTCAAAAATGTAACAACAACAGGGGTATCAAGTTGTTAAGCCACACTATGAAGGTCTGGGAGAGACTAGTGGGGATGAGGGTGCATAGAGTAGTATCTATCTCAAAGAATCAATTTGGATTCATGTCGGGGAGGTCGACTACTAAAGCAATTCATCTTGTTAAGAGGTTAGTGGAGATATATAAGGAAAGAAAGAAGGACCTTCATATGATTTTCATTGATCTCGAGAAGGCATATGACAAAGTCCCAAGGGATGTCTTATGGAGGTGTCCAGAGGTGCAAGGTATCCCAATCGCATATATTACGGCGATTAAGGACATGTACGATGGAGCCAAAACTTGGGTAAGAACGGTGAGAGGAGACTCAGAGTATTTTCCTATTGAGATGGGATTCCATCAAGGATCTGTGTTAAGCCCTTTCTTCGTTTCCTTGGTGATGGATGAGCTGACATGATCTATCCAGGAGGAGGTAGCATGGTGTATTCCATTATCAGATGACATAGTACTGATTGATGAGACTCGAAGTAAAGTTAATGATAGGTTAGAGGCTTGGAGATATGCCTTGGAGTCCAAAGGATTCAAATTGAGCAGGACTAAAACTGAATACTTGGAGAGCAAATTCAGTGTTGAGAGGGATGAAGCAAACTTTGATGTTAGGCTTGCCACTCAACCTATCCCCAAGAGGGAAAACTTTAAGTATCTGGGGTCCATTATCCAGAATAGTGGCGATATTGATGATGATGTCACATATCGTATTGGGGCAGCATGGACTAAATAGAGGCTTGCATTTGGAGTATTGTGTGATAAGACGATACCACCTAAACTCAAAGGTAAGTTTTACAGATTAGTGGTTAGACCATCTTTGTTGTATGGGGTGGAGTGTTGTCCAATCAAAAATGCACATGTCTAGAAGATGCATGTCGTAGAGATAAGGATGTTAAAATGAACGTATGGTCACACCAGGAGTGGCAAGGTTAGGAATGATACCATTCGAAAGAAGCTAGCAGTGGCTCTAATGGCTGATAAGATGAGGGAAGTGAGACTGCGATTGTTCGGACATGTGCAGAGAAGGAGTATAGATGCTCCTGTTAGGAGGTGCAAGAAGTTAGTTTTAGGAGCTACACGGAGGGGTTAGGTGTAGACCGAAGAAGTACTGGGGGGATGTGATCAGATATGATATGGCGGAATGATTTCACTGAGGATATGACCTTAGATAGAAAGAAGTGGAGGTCACTAATTAGAGTAGTAGGCTAATTCGTTGGTAGGTATAGGTAGTTATCTAGTCATGGGGTATAGTAGGGTAGAGGAGGAGTAGTGTTTTATAACATGTGTTGTCATTATTTGTTGTTTATGTGTTAATTATACCATATTTACGTATTGTCATGTACTTTTGGTTATTTGTCATTTTCTGTTGTTCCCTTTCTTTTACTTTTTGTCATATTTAGTTTATTCTGCTTATGGGTTTTTGAGACAAAGGTTCCCAGGAAACAACCTCTGTACTTCTATGAGGTAGTGGTAAGGTCTGCGTATACTCTACCCTCCCCAGACCCCACTTGTGGGATTCCACTGGGTATGTTGTTGTTGTTGTTGTTGTTGTTGTTGTTGTTGTTGTTGTTGTGTGTGTGTATATATATATATATTTATAAATCAACTCTTGGAATAAACCTTCAACAGATATTCATTCTTAATCAATCAATTATTGAAGAATTCGAACTCAAATCATATTTATAATGTATAATAAAGTTTACCTATAAAGTATTCAACCTTAAAAATCATGAAATTTGGTAATCAAGAAGGATTGGCTTCATGGGTGGAAGAATCCCCATGAATGAAGCCCACATATTGGAGTTTATTGAAGGAAAGCATGAGGAATACTTGGGCTTTAATTGATATATCTTAAATTTAGATGAGGGAATTGTGAGGAATTAGTAGGACTTTTGCAAACGACCCTAAAAAGTGCCTCGAAAGTGCTTAGAATCGTAATTTCTATATATCTCAAAATCCTTGCATGATATCAAAAATCTGACTTCATATTTTTGTTTAGGAGGTCAAATGTAGTAGGAAATGGGGCTAACCTCGATTTAAGGGAAACCCTGTCAAAATTTGAAAATCGTAAAAATCGATTTCTAGTGAGGTTTTTATGCCCATGGCGCAACATGCCAAGGGAGCACCTCAGTTTATTTTGTGGCCAGTTTTATATCTCGATCCAAGAATTTTGGGTCTTAGGCCTAAGTGTTTCCATGTGTGAAATACCTATACTTAGCTTTGTTTCACTCTCATATCATTCAAGACATTCCCAAATACTCACTCAAAACTTAGCTAATATTTCATCTCATAAATTAAATTCTCAAACTCATCTGGATTTCAAGGTTCTCACTCAAGCTTCAAGTCTTCATATCCAATCTTTATCAAGCTATTCTCCAAAGATAAAGTATGTGGGTTTCTTTCATGGGTTCCTTTCAACCAATGACCCCAAGCTCTCTTTTACCTAAATTTGTATGATTTAAAGTTGGTTTACTCATGGGTCTTATTTATTATGAATTTCACTGCACACTATGTTAGAGTTTCAAGAAATTATGATTGTTTTAGCATGTTTTGAGCTATGAATCTAAGATCTACTGTGATATTTGATGAGGGGTGCTAATGTATATTGCTTGAGGATGTTATCAAGTATCTATTGCTGGTTTTACAGTGACTTTTTTTGCATGATTTTACTCTCGAATTGTCTGATTTTACATTGGCACTACACACCCGTCAAATATGTGGTAAAATGCTCGGTTATGATTTCTTGAGGAATTGAAGGTCCAATACATGTCTTATGAGAGGAATGACTATATGATGATGAAAGGAATATGTGTATATGATGACGAAGGGAATGTACGTATATGATATTATCTCTATATTGTTGGGGATGACCAAGCCTCACTCGGGAGGTTGTAGGCTCGGTTACCTTGTTGAGGGGTTTGTACATCAATCGCCTCGCTCAAGAGGTGGCGCGCCCGTGCAACCATATTGAGGGGTTTGTACCTTGATAACCATGTTGGGGGTTTATACCTCATCAACCATGTTGGGCGGTTTGTACCTCATCAACCAAGTTAGGGGGTTTGTACCTCATCAACCATGTTGTGGGGTTTGTACCACATCAACCTCATAAAAGGGTTTGTACCTCACGAACCACTCCAAGGAGGTGGTAGGCCTTGGATTAAACTAATAATGGTCAATCCTTACATTCGTATTATGTTATATATAAGCATGGTTTTACTTCAAGTATCAGTCATACATGCCATATTGCTATATGATTATTCATTGCCTATCTTATGCATTATGATTATGGTTCTTATCACTTGTTGCAATGCATCCTACATACTTAGTACATTCAAATGTAATAATGCAAACTTTATGCCTACATGATGTCCCCATGTAGGAACCGGAGCCCCGCTTGAGCATCCCTATCCACGTGGCTAGTACGATTCCACTCAAGCATATTGGTGAGTCCTCCATTTTGAGGACGCTGCTTATGATATTATGATATGTTTTGAAACTACCTTTCTTTTACATAAATGTTAACTTTGAGGGTGATTCTGGTTGCTTGTCTTGGTCCCCAATTTTATCTATGTAGTAGTGGTGTTGTTGGACATGTCATGTGTTCTGTTATGAGCTTGATTCTCTCTTGACTCTTGTCATTATGATGCTAATATTTTCCCTTAGTCCCATTGTCCCTATTTTACTCTATTGTTGTTGTATCTTATTGCTTTCGCAACCAATGATGTGTAATGATATATTGAGAGGCTTGCTTAGGGTCCCTTTAGGTTCCCCTTGCATCGTGTCACGTATATGCCCTAGGCTTGGGTCGTGACAAACTTAGTATTAGAGCACTAGGTTTATAGATCATAGGAGTCTAACGCATCGCGTCGATTAGAGTCTTGTTTATGGTTGTGTTGTGCACCACAACTATGCGCTAGAGGCTATGAAGCGTTTAGGAAATGTTTTCCTTCTTCTTACTCTATGTTGTGCTATAGAAGTTGAGATAAGCTTTTCCCTTATTGATTGTCCTTTGTTATGCTAGATCATGCCTGACACAAGAGGGACAAGAGCATGCACACCCAAGGGGCAATCGGCTAATGATGAGCTTCGGGATGCTCTGACTTTGCTTGCACAAGTTGTGGCTAACCAAGCAAACCAAGGGGCACAAGCCCCTCAAGCTCCTACATTGGCATCTCGGTTGAGAGATTTCATGAGGATGAATCCCCTAGAATTCCATGGGTCAAAGGTGAGTGAGGACCCTTAAGAGTTCATTAATGATGTTTAAAGGATTTTGGCTATCATGGGTGTGAGGTCTAAGGATAAGGCATAGTTGGAGGCGTACCAACTCAAAGGGGTAGCACAAATGTGGTACAATCAATTGAAGGAGGAGAAGGGCATCGACAATTTGGTGCTTTGGGAGGAGTTCAAGGCAGCCTTCCTTAATCGATTCTTCCATCTTGAGCTTAGGGAGGCCAAATTAGTGTAGTTTATGAATTTGAGACAAGGTTTTGTGAGTGCAAAGGAGTATTCCCTCAAATTTAATCAACTTTCAAAGTATGCTCCACACTTGATGGCTGACTCAAGATCTAGGATGAACAAATTTGTGATGGGTGTTTCCGAATTGGTGAGTGAGGAGTGCCGGTCCTCCATGTTGACTAGTGACATGGACTTGTCATGTTCGATGACTATGCCGAGAAAATGGAGGAGGAAATACTAAGGAAGAAGAGGAGTTATGAGGCCAAGAATGCCCGTTTTGAAGGGAAGTTCAATAGTCGAAAGGGTAGCCAGTTCCACCAAGGCCAAAGGTCTTCTCATGCATTTCAAAAGAGGGTTGCCAATGATTTTCCAAGGACCCAAGGTGTTGGAGTTGTCGTTCCTAATGGTGGGTCTCCAAAATGTGGTAGGGTTCATAGTGGCCGATGTTTGAGGGATAATAATGCTTGCTATGGTTATGGGAAAGTTCGGCATAAGGTGATAGATTGCTCTCGAAATAGTGACAAGGGTAAGGAGATTCATTCTCAAGGTGTAATGTGGTTCCTTCTTGAATAGGTGGCCAACAAGATGGTTCCCCAAGGCACAACCAGTTTTATGCTTTGTATGGGAGGCAAGGGGTTGATGAGGTGCCCGACGTTGTTACTGGAATGTTGAAAATCTTTAATTTTGATATGTATGCATTAATTGATCTAGGTGCCACTTTTTCTTTTGTTACCCCCTTTGTTACCAAAACGTTCCATGTTGACCTCAAGTTGTTATGTGAATCATATGAGGTGTCTACTTTCATTGGTGCATCTATTGTTGCTAGGAAGATTTATACAATCCTATTTGCATTTTGCATAGAATATTGCCTCGTGATCTTGTTGAGTTGGACATGGTTGATTTAGATGTCATTCTTCGGATGGACGAGTTGCATGCATACTACGCTTATATTGATTGTAGAACCCGTAGACTCAAATTCCAATTCCCAAATGAACCCGTCCTTGAGTGGGAAAGCCAAAATGTGGTGGTCAAGGGTAGGTTCATCTCTTGCATTAAAGCCTGTAAGTTTATCTTTAAGGGGTGTCTTTATAATCTTGTAAGGGTTAGGAATGTGGAATCCAAAGTCCTTCCCATAGAGTCGGTTCCAATTGTAAATGAGTTTCTTGATTTCTTTCCAAATGACCTTCCTAGTGTTCCTCTAGTAAGGGAAATATATTTTTGTATAGACCTCCTTTGCAATACTCAACTCATCTCTCTTCCCCCTTACCGCATGGCCATGGTGGAGTTAAAGGAGTTGAATAAACAATTGAGGGACTTTTTGGAGAAGGGTTTCATTAGGCCCAGCCAATCACCTTGGGGTGCACCAGTGTTATTTGTGAAAAATTAGGATGGGTCCCTTAGAATATGTATTGACTACTGCCAACTTAGTAGGTCACCATAAAGAATAGGTATCCTCTTCCAAGAATTGATGATTTGTTTGACCAATTGCAAGGGGCTAGCCATTTCTCTAAGATTGACCTTCAGTCCGGGTATCATCAAGTAAAGGTGAGTGTGATATTCCTAAGATGACCTTCGGGACTAGGTGTGGTTATTATGAGTTTGTTGTGATGTCATTTGGGTTAACCAATGCATTGGCCAATCTTCATGGATCTTATGAATAGGGTTTTCAAACCCTACCTTGATTCGTTTGTTGTGGTCTTCATTGATGACATTTTCATCTAATCACATAATGAGGGGGAGTATATGGGTCATTTGAGGGATGTGTTAAAAGGTTGAGGGAAGAGAAATTGTATGCTAAATATGAAAAATGTGAATTTTGGTTGAAGGAAGTTTCCTTTCTAAGGCATGTGGTGTTAGGGGATGGTATTAAGGTGTATCCAAAAAAGATGGATGTGATTAGAAATTGGCCTAGACCATTGACCTTATCAAACAATAGGAGCTTCTTGGGCTTAGTGGGTTACTACCGGAGATTTGGGAATGGATTTTCTTCTATTGCCTCTCCTATGACAAAATTGACTCAAAAGAAGGCTAAGTTTGTATGGACCGATGAGTGTGAGAGGAGCTTCCAAACGTTGAAAGATAAGCTTGTGTCTGCTCCTATATTGTCACTACCAAAAGGGCTAGATGGATTTGTTGTGTATTGTGATGCTTCTAGAGTTTGTTTGGGTTGTGTCATAATGCAAAATAGTAAGGACATAGTCTATGCTTCTAGGCAACTCAAGGTGCATAAAAAGAACTATCCTACCCATGATCTTGAACTAGCCGCTGTTGTATTTGCATTAAAGATGTGATGTCATTATTTGTATGGGGTGAATGTTGATGCGTTCACCGATCATAAGACCCTCCAATATGTTTTCACTCAAAAGGATCTTAACTTGAGACAAAGAAGGTGGTTAGAACTTTATAAGGATTATGATATGAGTGTGCATTATTATCCGGGTAAGGTTAATGTTTTGGAGGATGCATTGAGTAGGGTGTCTATGGGTAGCCTAGCTCATATTGATGATGGTTGCACGAAGGTTGCTAGGGAGGTCCATCGGTTTGCTAGGTTGGAAGTTAGGTTGGAAGGAATTGATAATGGTAGTGTTGTTGTTGATTATTCTAAGTCTTTATTGGTTGAGGAGGTGAAATCTAAGCAAGATCTTGACCCAGCTTTGTTGGAAATGAAAATATTGGTAATAGATGGTAAGGTGGAGGTTTTCTCCCAAGGGGGAGATGGTGCCCTTAGGTACCAAGGTAGATTGTGTGTTCCTTGTGTTGATAGCTTGAAGGAAAATATTCTTGATGAGGCTCATGGTTCTTCATATCCAATTCACCCCGGGTCTACTAAAATATATAGAGATTTGAGAGAGGTGTATTGGTGGGGAGGCATCAAGAAATACATTGAAAAATTTGTTTCCGGTTGCCATAGTTTCCAACAAGTCAAAGCCAAACATAAAAGGCGGGGTGGCCTACCCAACACATAGAGATTCCTACTTGGAAGTGTGAATAGATTAATATGGATTTTGTGGTAAGGTTGCCTAAGACAAGAAAGGGTTTTGATTCCATATGGGTTGTGGTTGATAGGATGACAAAATTTGCTCACTTTCTACTAGTTAAGTCTATATATAGGGCTGAAGATTATGCTACGTTGTACATTCATGACTTGGTGAGGTTGCATGGAATACCTTTGACCATTATATCGAACCGTGGTGCACAATTCACTTCTCACTTTTGGAAGTCTTTCCAAAGAGGTCTTGGAACCAAAGTAACGCTAAATATGGCCTTTCACCCTCAATCGGAAGGCCAAGCTAAAAGGACTATCTAAACACTTAAAGACAAGCTTAGGACTTGTATATTGGAGCTTAAGGGTAGTCAGGGTGATCATCTTCAATTGATTGAATTTGCATATAACAATAGTTATCATTTTAGCATCAGTATGGCTCCTTTTGAAGCTCTCTTTGGTAGACGTTGTAGATCACCAGTTGGGTGGTTTGTGGTTGGAGAGGTGGTTCTATTGGGCCCGTATCTGGTTATGGATTCAATGGAGAAGGTACGTATGATTAAAGAAAGGTTGAAAACAAACCAAAGTCGCCAAAAGTCTTATGCCGATGTGATGAGATGGGATCTTAAATTTAAGGTTGGTTATTGGGTGTATTTAAAGGTGTCACCCATGGAAGGTATGGTCCATTTTGGTAAGAAGGGAAAGTTCAGATCTACAAATGTGGGTCTTTATAGGGTGATGAGAAGGGTTGGTAAGGTGGACTACAAGTTGGATTTTCCTAGAGAAATGGAATTGGTTCATCCGATCTTTCATGTGTCTATGTTGAGGATGTGTGTGGGTGATCCTAATGTTATTGTTCCTCTTGATGTTGTGGGGTTAGTTTAAGACAACTTAACATATGAATAGGTTCCAATAGAGATCTTGGATAGGCAAGTGAAGAGGATGAGGAACAAGGAAGTTGCTTCCTTTAAGGTCCTTTTGGAGGAATCAACAAGTCGAGAGTGCTAGTTGGGAGGCCGAAGTGGATATGTAAAAGCTATACCCATTATCTTTTCCACTCCGCTCAAGCCTAAGGTATTGATCTAAGTCTTTTATATGATCTCAAACCTTAAGTTCATCTGTCATGTCATTGCCTACATTCATGTTTAAATTGATAAGTTCATGATGATTTTACACTTATGTTGAGTTTTTTGAAATAATGTTTAAGTGCATTGTTACATCCTTATGTGGTCTAAAAGTGTCATATTTGCATTTCTCATATACATTTCATTGACATTCGGGGATGAATTTTCCCAATGGGGAGATATTGAAACGACCCCAAAAAGTGCCCGAAAATGTGACTTGGAAGTGCCCAAAATCTTTTCTATATATCTCAAATTTTGTGCATGATATCGAAAATCCAACTTCATATTCTTGTTTAGGAGGTCAAATTGAGTAAAACGTGGGTTTAACCTTAATTTAAGAGAAACCGTATCAAAATTTAAAAATCACAAAAATCGATTTCCAGTGAGGATTTCGTGCCCCTGGCGCAACGCGCCAAGGGCACCTCAGATCATCTTGTGGCCAGCTTTCTATTTCGGTCCAAGACTTTTGGGTCTTGGACCTAAGTGTTCCCATGTGTGAAAATGCCTATAGTTAGCTTTATTTCACCCTCATATCATTTATGACATTCTCAAATACTCACTCAAACACTTAGCCAATATTTCATCTCCTAAATTCAAGTCTTAAAATCATCCGGATTTCAAGGTTCTCACTCAAGTTTCAAGTTTTCATCTCCAATCTTCATCAAGCTATTCTACAAAGATAAGTTATGTGGATTTCTTTCATGGTTTTCTTTCATCCATGATACCCAAGCTCTCTTTGACCTAAATTTGCATGATTTGAAGTTGATTTACTCATGGGTCTTCTCTATTATGAATTTCACTACACACTATGTTGGGATTTCATGAAATTATGGTTGTTTTAGCATGTTTTGAGCTATGAATCTAAGATCTATTTTGAGTTTTGATGAAGGTTGTTGATGTATATTGCTGAGGATGTTACCAAGTATCTATTGACGGTTTTACAATAAATTTTCTTGCATGATTTTACTCTTGAATTTCATGGTTTTACACTAGTACTACACACCCACCAATTGTTTGATAAATTGTCCGGTTATGATTTCTTGAGAAAATGAAGGTCCAATATGTGTCTTATGAGAGGAATGACTTTATGATGATGAAAGAAATGTATATATATGATGATAAAGGGAATGTATGCATATGATATTATCTTTGTAGTGTTGCGGATGACAAAGCCTTATTCAGGAGGTTGTAGGTCCGAGTAAACTTGTTGAGGGATTTGTACCTCGATCGCTTCGCTCGGGAGGTGGTAGGCTCGTGAATCTATGTCGAGAGATTTGTACCTTGATAATCATGTTGGAGGGTTTATACCTGATTAACCATGTTGGGGCATTTGTACCTGATCAACCATGTTAGGGGATTTGCACCTCATCAACCCCATGAAGGGGTTTGTACCTCATGCGCCTCTCCAACAAGGTGGTGGGCCTTGGATTGCACTAATGATAGTCACTCCTTACACTCTTATTATGTTCTATATAAGCATGGTTTTACTTCAAGCATCATTCATACAGTTGTATTACTATATGCTTATTCATTGCCTATGTTATGCATTTTGATTATGGTGCTTATTACTTGTTGCATTCCATTCTACATACTTAGTACACACAAACATACTAACGCATACTCTATGCCTACATGATGTCACCATGTAGGAACCGGAGCCCGGCTTGACCATCCCCATCTACGTGGCTAGTATGATTTCACTCAAGCTTGTTAGTGAGTCCTCCATTCCGGGGACATTACTTATGCTATCATGCTATGTTCTAAAACTACCATTCTTTTATGTAAATGTTGACTATGAGGGTGAGCCTAGTTGCTTGTCTTGGCCCCAACTCTTATGTATATAGTAGAGGTGTTGTTGGACATGTCATGTGTAATGTTATGAGCTTGATTATCTCTTGACTCTTGTTGTTATGATAGAATGTTATCCCTTAGCCCCATTGTCCCTATTTTACTCTATTGTTGTTGTATCTTATTGTTTTCACAACCAAGGATGTGTAATGATATTTTAATAGGCTTGCTTGGGGTCCCTTTGGATTCCTCTTGCGCTGTGTCACGTCCAAGCCCTAGGATTAAGTCACGACACTTTTGGCAGGGTTTTTGAGTGTTCTAGGGCTTGAAAATGGCTGAAGAGTATGGTATACCCATATAGATTGGCATTGGGTTATTACCCAATTCTCGTTAAGTGAAGTAGAAAATTTAAGGGACTTTTTGAACTAAAGCGCGATAAGTCCGCGATGATACCTATTGTCGAGTAGTGTATTTTCATGCGATGTTCCTTTTTTCCCCTACTTTTGCACAGGAATGGGTTTAAGCCATTTTTGCACAAGTGGGTAACAAGCCCATGACGCGGACTGGTAGCACACTTTACTAGTTAAGCCTCGAATCACCCAAAAAATTATTTTTCTCTACGAGTCATCTAAAAATCGAAGACCACTTATCTCCTACACATATTTCCCCCTAAAAATGAATATGAAGTCTGATTTGATAAATTATGCATGGATTTTGAGATATCCAAGAAATACACTATAGCGCATTTTTTTAAGGAACATGTGAGGTGTTATATTATCTCCCCCTTGGGAACATTCATCCTTAAATGTAAATGAAATTTACATAAGAAGAGTGATTAGACAACTTTCACCCTAACGTGAATGCTACCAATGCACTTAATTATCATTCCCAAATGCTTCAAACATATACATCAAAAATCACCTAAGCTTGTTACCATGAACATGTATGCGTGTGAAAAAGACATAAGGGCTGAAATTCAAGACTTGGCATCATAGATAGGATTTAATTTATTACTTTTGCCTTGAGTAGAGAGGAAGAGGTATGGATATCACTTCTTGATATCTGCTTTGGCTTCCCAAGTGGCACTTTTGACTTGTTGATTCTTCCAAAGGACTTTGACAGACGCCACATCATTGTTTCTCAATATCTTCACATGTCTATCTAATATTTCCCCTGGGACTTCCCCATAGTTCAAGTTATATTCTACAATGCCCACAACATCCAAAGGCACCATAAAACTTGGGTCACCTACATACTTCCTCGATATAGATACATGGGAGACCGGATGAACCATACTCAACTCCATAGGCAACTCCAAGTCCTAGGCAACCTTGCATATTCTCCTCAAGATTCTATAAGGCCCTCCATACCTTGGACTCCCTTTGCCCTCCTTGCGAAACCAAACAACACCCTTTACGGGTGAGATCTTCAAATACCAATCATCTACACCAAACTTAATATTCCTTCTCCTCACATCGAAGTAGGACTTTTGCCTACTTTGATCCATTCTCAAACTTTCCCCTCATAAGCCTCACTTTTTCCATGGCATCCATAGCCAAGTTTGTTCCAATTAAAGCCATCTCATCAACCTCACGAAGATACCTCCCTAACACCTCTATACTTATTTGTAAAATGAGGATGAGTAGAATAGGATGAATTATGCGCCCCTGTCAAGAACAAGTACTTCAACCCAATCAACATCAAAAATAAACAACCTACGTTGACACCTAAGGACACTATCTCCCCTTTGGGAGAAAACCTCCACCTTACCATACTTCACCAATGGATTTAATTCTAACAAAGCAGGCTCAAGGTCTTACTTGGACTTGATCTCTTCAGCAAAGGAATATTTCGAACCATCAACCACCACCATACCTTCATTTTCAACTTTATTCAACCTAACACACAACTTAGCTAACCGGTGAATCTCTTTGGCCAATTTCTTCTTTCTATCATCAATATGAGCTATACTCTCCATGGACATCCTACTTAGAGCATCGGATACAATATTAGTCTTTCCCAGATGATAGTGCACATTCATGTCATAATCTTTAAGAAGTTCCATCCACCTTCTTTGCCTCAACATAAGATACCTTTGTGTGTATACATATTGGAGACTTTTGTGGTCGGTGAATACATCTACATGAACCCCATACAAATAATAATGCCACATTTACAAAGCAAACACCATGGCCGCTAATTCAAGATAGGTGGGATAATTATGCTCACGCACCTTCAGTTGTTTAAAATCATATGCTATGACCTTGTCACTTTGCATCAAAACACACCTCAAACCAATCCTTGAAGCATCACAATAAACCAGAAACCCATCTAACCCTTTTGATAGAGCCAAAATGGGAGCGGAGTTAAGATTATCAAGCTTGAAAGCTCTTTTCACATTCAATGGTCCAAACAAATTTTTTCTTCTTTTATGTCAATTTTGTCAAAGGGGAAGAAATTGAAGAGAAACGATTCACAAATCTCCAGTAGTACCCCTCAAGGCCCAACAAAGTCCTAATATTTGTTGGAGTCAAGGGCCTAGGCTAATTTCTTATCACTTACATCTTCTTAGGGTCCACTTTAATCCCATCACCAAACACCAAGTTCCCTAGGAATGCAACTTCTTTCAAACAAATTCATATTTATCAAATTTAGCAAATAACCTCTCATCCCTTTAAAGTTGCAACACTACCCTCAAATGATTCACATGTTATTTTTCACTTCGAGAGTAAATCAAAATGTCATCTATGAAGATGTCCACAAACATGTCAAGGTAGGTTTAAAAATTCTATTCATGAGATCCAAAAATACCATTGGTGCACTAGTTAAACCAAATGATATCAACACAAACTCAAAATGCCCATATCTAGTCCGAAAAGCCATTTTAGGAACATCACACTTCCTCGCCCTCATTTGATGGTCTACAGACTGAAGATCAATCTTAGAAAAATAAGTAGCTCCTTGTAGTTGATCAAATAGATCATCTATCCTTTGCAAGGGATTCTCGTTATTTATAGTCACCTTATTGAGTTGCCAGTAGTTAATGAACATTCTAAGGAAGCCGTCCTTCTTCCTTACGAACAAAGCCAATGCACCCCAAGGTGACTTGGTAGGCCTTATAAAACCCTTCTCCAATAAATCCCTCAACTTGTCCTTCAACTCCTTTAAATCCGCTGGGACCATATGGTAAGGGGGAATGGAAATGGGTTGTGTATCGGGGAGGAGGTCTACCGCAACATCCATTTCCCTTTTGGGAGAAACACCAGGAAGCTCATCGGAGAAAACATCAAGAAACTCATAGACCAGTAGAGTCCTACTCAATGGGAATGATCTCAGACTCAACATCCCCTCATAAGATGGTAAATGCAACCCTTACAAATCAATTTTCGAGCCTTGAGACAAGAAATGAACCTATCCTTGACCACCTAATTATGACCTATACACTCAAGGATGGGCTCATTAGGAAATTGAAACTTAACTTTTCAAGTTCTACAATTAATAGAAGCATGTTATGCATGTAACTAGTCCATCCCAACGATGATATCAAAATCTACCACGTCAAGCTCAATGAAATCAAAAGGCAAGATTTTTATGCAATATAGATACAGGACAACCCCTATAGACTCTTCTAGAATAATGGACTCACCAATGGGGGTAGACACCTCAAAGGGTTCACACAATAATTTGGGAGACACATGAATCTTATTAGCAACAAATAGCATAATGAAAGAGTAAATGGCACCCAGATCCAAATAAACATAGAGATCGTAATCATAAAAACTTTATCGTACCAAGTGAAGCATCATAGTTAGTCTAGGGACCCTTAGTGGGGTATGGTTGAGATCGTCAAGGATCATCCTTATAATTCTTAGTGAACCATGGACAATGTCTAAACTTAATATCCTTAATGCCACACTCAAAAAATGCACTCGAACCAGCGAAACAATCCCCCGAATGGTACCTTCCACGCTTATGGCTGTAGAAGAAGGTTGACCACCAACACTCTTACCTTGATATTTGGGAATAGTAGAACCACCACCCTTGGCACCACCTTGTGCCTTGTGAGTTCCATGAGCACCATGTCCTAGAGGACGTTATCTTTACCTTTCCTTTGAGCATATGGACAATCAACAATCTTGTGGCCCATCTTGCCACAAAAAAGCATGCCCCCTATTTCTAAAGCATGTGCCAACATGATTCCTTCCACTTTTTGGGAGTCTAGGAGGATTGGGTGCACCATTACTAGCCGGCTTAGCATATGGAAGTCTACCCTCAAATTGCGCCCTCCTTGTCCATTCATTGGAGGCCACAAGACAGTCCCTCATATTTTCCCAATACCAACACACTTGAAATAACCCTCAGTGCCAGCCAAACACTTTTCTTTATGCTTCTTGGCACACCCTTGACAAATGGTGGAAGGGGGCCTTTCCTTTTTAACATTGGGCACCGGTAGACTAGTAGAAGAGGAAATACCATCAACACGGGCTCTCTTACCCTTCCTTTCCCCCCCTCCATCTTATCATTAATAATCCTGGGGGTACCCTCTTGTTGGTTTAATTGTGCGATTAAAACTTTGGCCAATATCCATAAAGCATTACGAATCTCCGTGTTAGATATGTCATTATTGTAATGTTGATCATCAAACGGGGGATGGTTACCATCTTGTCTACAATTATGACAAGCTTGAGATATATTCTTAAGTGCAATGGGTACAAATTAGAAATAAACCTTAGAGTATTTATCTCTACTACATGACATAGATCATGAAGAAGTGATTCATTTCCTAAAACGCCTCATAGCCTCCTGTTCATAGTTGTGGCATGCTTCACAACCATGAACAAGACTCTACTCAATGCGGTGTGTTGAATTTCTGAGGACCATTTACAAACCAAAGGCTCTAATACCAAGCTTTTCATGACCCAAACATAGTGCCTTGATGTGACATGGCGAAGGGGAAACCCGAAGGAAACCCAAACAAGCCTCTTAGCCTATCATTTCCACATCTTTGGTTGTTGAAGCATAAGTAAACAATAAACAAGTAACAATTAGTTTTAAGGGAAACAGGACTTTGGGCTCAAGCTATGGGGATGTAATAGGGAAGAGATTTGCACGAATCACATAACAAATAAAGTCTAAGGGATGGGTAAGTATGACTCACACTATGGGGAGGTTTTAGGGACTAAGGGAAGTCTTTCATAATTACATAAATATAATAGGAGTCAAGCTCGATACATAAATATCCACATCCAACAATACTTCTAGAACGAATTGAATGGGGGCCAAGACATCTCCTCGGCTCACCCTCAAAAGATAAATATCCAAAATAGTCAAGTCTTAATATAAGCATTAAAGTAAAGTGGATATTTTCCCTCAGAGTGGACTCACCAATAGTATGCTTCAAAGATCGGCTAGCCAAGTGAAAGAGGAGGATGAATAGGAGCTCTGATCCCTATATGGTTAGATCATGTAGGCAAAATAAGTATGTGTTAGTACTTGGAATGTATTAAGTATGCGAGGTGCAATGCAACAACAACATAATCCACAATTAACAAGATACATAATTATAATCAATAGATATAAGACCAATATGATATGTATAACCAACGTTTAAGCTAAAATATGCATGAAGAGACTCAAACTTGCATAACATATCATACATATACGAGAGAAGACCTTAACCTATATATAAGAACAAGCGAGCTACTACTCGGAATTCCGATGTTCACTCCACACCGAACAAAGGAGTGGACTACTTGGCAAGATAAACCAAACTTGAACCCATATAATGGGTAACTTGAACTAATTGGATCCACTAGTAAAAGTCCATTTAGGATAAATAGCATAACTATATAGTGGCACATTGTTAAGAGTCCAAGATATAAGGACCCCTTGGGTCGAGCCCCCACCTTAAGTCTCTTTCAATTCTAAGTCTAATCGCACGGAATACTTAACATAATCATATATTTAATCATAACTTGAATGGCTTGTAAAAATTATGATAACATGGCATGAGTAGCTTATTCACATACTTGACTCCTACAAGTGAGCATATACCTTGTAGTAGAAGGTGAAACATTTCATAAACTTAACCCATTCTAGCGGAAATTGCTTTACACATGAGGGTAGGGCTTGTAACTTGACCCCTTCTAGTGAGAATTGGTTTGTACCTGAGAGTAAAACACTTATCATACTTGATCCCTTCGTTGTAGACAACATTCATCCACAAGAAGGTGGAATATAGTACAAGGGCTCAACATCATACTTATAAATCATAGAAACATTTCATGAGTTCAATGCATGCTTAGGAGCCTGTAATTTATCATATCACACTTTTCTTGCAAAACATGCAATAGTCTTTCATCAACATAAGAATTCTTGTCATGTAAATTTAATCAAACATGGTGGGTATATGTATATATGCTTAAAATCATGCAATATCAACAGTATAAGACAAGACAAGAGTAAAATCAATTCATATGAAAAATCATTCAATTCAACCCAACAACATTGTAGTAGAAACCTCTATTTGGGTGTCAAGAAATCCATTTTAAAAGTTCACAATCTTTCATAGTTTACA
>JAABOM020000049.1:1050343-1087565 GCA_011800125.2 Solanum clarkiae
GTGATGTATGATAGTGTAGAACCAGGGTCAATTAATGCATATACATTATGTGAAAAGATGGACAATGTACCTGTAACTACATCAGGTGAAGCTTCCAAATTCTGTCGCCTCCCCAGTGCATAAGTGCGATTCTGGACCCCTTTAGAGCTAGCTGTCCCTGTAACACCTCTACCATGACTCATAGGTGCTTGCTGACCCCTACCTGCTGGAGGAACGGATGATGATGAGACAACAACTGACCTAATAGATTGTGCCATACCACCCATACGTCTCCTTGGGCAATCCCTTATCAAGTGCCCTGGCATACCACACCAATAGCAAACATCTGTCCCGACATGACATATAGCCGGATGACTTCTTCCACACTGTTTACAAGGTTGCCTAGGTGTCATTTGCTGGCCTGCTGAATATCCCGCTGTTCAGGCACCTTGCCCTTTACTCCTTGGACCAAACTGATTCCTTATCAGGTGCCCTGGCATACCACACCAATAGCAAACATCTGTCCCGACATGAAATATACCCGGATGACTTCTTCCACACTGTTTACAAGGTTGCCTAGGTGTCATTTGCTGGCCTGCTGAATATCCAGCTGTTCAGGCACCTTGCCCTTCACTCCTTGGACCAAACTGATTCCTTCTAGACCCTTGAAGTTGTGGCGGAGCACTGGCTGCAGTGTAGGAGTATGATGGCCTAGGTGGTCTACTGGAAAACCAAGGCCTAAGCTCACCTTGGGGTATGGTAAACTGCCCTATAGATCTGGCTCTTTTGGCCTGCCCCCTTTCCAACTCTTGTGTCCTTCTCCTCTGTCTCTGGCCCTCCAATTTCTGTGCAAAAACCTGCATTCTTGCTATGTCCATATCTTTGTTCAAGGAAGCAATAGTGTAGTCTCTGACCAGATACGTATCCAACGTATCTTCATATTGATGGACTCTATCTGCCATTGTAGCAACTACATTAGGAGCATACCTTTCTAGGGAATTAAATTGGAGACTATACTACCTCACACTCATATTCCCCTAATGGAGGTTCAGGAACCAATCTGCACGGGCCTCTCGGATCTCTAATGGCAAATGATGGTCAAGAAATGCCTCTCTGAACTCTTTCCATGTAGTTTGAGGTGCATCTATACCCTTAGATTGTTTCCAAGCTTCACACCATAATATAGCCACACCCTTCAGCCTATATATCGCTAACTCGACTGCTTCTGTACCCTTCACGTGCATAACATCTAAAGTACGCTGAATCTGATCAATAAAGTCCTGGAGATCTTTATTAGGATCCGACCCAGTGAAGGTTGGAGGGTCCAAATTAAGAAAATCATGTATCCTGGTACCAGCTGCCCTATTTGTACCACATGTACCATAACTGGACCTTCCTGCCTTTGACCTTGACCAGCAACTATACGGGTATAGTTGGACTATATTTCTCACATCCTGCACGGTAGTATCAATAGGTGGCTCTGGGGCAATTTCACTGTTCTCTTGTTCATTAGGAACTGGAGGAGTTGGAGATGTCTGTGACAAGGACGCCTCTCGAATCTCATCTCGTTGTCTCACCTGGCTGGGTATACCACTCCACCACCTCTATTCCCTTCCCTTTACCTTTATTCTACCATGTTTCTGGCATACTTGCTGTACAAAATAATTTAGAATAAGACACAATGCACCTATTACACTTGCCTTTATAGCACGATCTAAAGAATGGAAAGAAAGTAACAACTCCTAAATGCCATGTAGCCTCCTTCTTATAAATGTGGTGCACAACACATCGATAAACAAGATTCTACATAGACACGGCTTTGTAGACTCCCTAGAACGACCCGCTCTGATACCACTTCTGTTACACCCCAAAGTCCCATTAGGGCGGACTGGCTCCCGTTGCCAATAAGGCTCGGGAGAACCAACCTATAACTATGCGCTTTCTATACATACTATAAGGGGTTTCTGCATTTGAAATGCCTTTAAGAAGATAAACAGTGATAAAAAGCCAAAAGAAAATATATATTACTAGGCCGTTGGGGCCACGGTATTTAAAGTACGGAACATGACCACATTTTACTTTACATAGTCTACAAAGCCTCTAAATAAAGAAAGACATCTGATAAGGGTCGGGATAGGACCCGCCTCAATGAACTGTGCAATAAAAACACGTAATATCTAGACATATACAAAGCCCCGAAACAACCTAGAGCTTGGTGACAATAGCTGAATATCTTGTACTCCTACTGGGGAGATCTACTAGCTCCTATATCTGCAGCATAAAATGCAGGTCCCCTATAAGGGACATTAGTGCGGGATAATGTACTGAGTATGTAAGGTGGGAAACACTGCATATGAAATAACAATTTAAATGAAACTGTACACTGGTGCAGGATAAAAGACCACCTTTAGTTGTACTGTGAGATCATGTACTTTATGTTCTTTATATTACTTTACCTTTACTGTAAAATCTTTAAAATCTGTGCACAGCTATAATACAAATGACCAACTGATCAGTGGTGAAACTATATTGGGTTCATCCCTGGCTAGGTTATACTCAACCCCTCGGGCTACCCCCAGTTGATAGGATCATCTCTGGCTAGGTGCTATCTCCACCCCTCGGGCTACCACCTATCAAAAACTGTATACTTTATCTTTCAATTACCTTTGAGATGATTCTTTTGGTGGCCATAATATTGGAGATGTAGGACTGTATATGTCGCATGTGACATGTGAGTAATCACACAAGGCAACATGACAATGAAAAGAGTACATTACATAAATGATGAAATGCGTATGAAATGGCCAACTCGTGAACTTTATCTAGTAATAAGAACTCATGTAACTTGGTATCCAAACATGTATGCAGTTTTGAAGGTGACTATGTATGGAATCATATGAAACTGTATAAGAGTGGAGACATGGTTAATAGTGTGTCGGAGTTGGTGAATGCCTTTATATACTAAGGAGAGATCTATGTTTCATGCCTAGTGACACGAGATCAAGTAGCCTTACATACCTCGTCGTCGGACCTTGTTACTATCTCAAGATAACCTTACTTTCCTCCAAATACTTATCTACAACATAGTTAGGGATAAAACTAGCATTAGCAGCCAATAGACACATCTTGGCAGCCTAATTTACATAACAAAATAACACACGGGCAGCAAGCGGGTGTTTATAAACCCGAGCGTATTCCTTTAACTTTTCCATCCCTAATCGTATTTTCTAATACACATTAGTATGTACCCATCATGTACAACTTATTTCAAAGTCATAAATGTCTTACAACATCCCATAAAGCACAAAACATCACAATTCTACACAATCTAAAAATGGACAGCATAACGTTACCTTCTTTCACTACATTTGGACGTCGACAACTCCAAACTTATTCCAACTTTAACCAAACTGTTCCAGAAACATTTACACATATAAATAGACCTAAAACAGTCTTATAACAACACTTAATAAGTGATGAAGGACGTGAGCTAATAGCCTTATATACAACAGCCCGCAAGTTCTAATCAACATGACGCTTAAGATAACACAATAAAATGCGCTTGTTAAATGAAACCAAAATCCGGGCAGCAACCTTAGGGTGATGTTTATAACTCGAACCATGTTAAGAACACCAAGTTCTATTCATAATTCAACTTACAAACCATATAGCAATCACCAAAACAAAAGGCAAGTGTGCAATAACTTTCTACCCACATGCTGTCTAAGAATTTCAGCAAGCATAACTAGTATCTATCTCTTGTTTTTCATGATGAAAATATACTAAATACACAACTATAATTACTTACCTTTATATTCAAGTTGAGAGGCTCCTTAAGGACCCTAAAAGAGTCGTTTGTCTGCTTCACAAAGTTGAGAAAAGTTGAGAGGAAACTTAGAGAGCAAATCTGATTTTTGTGAGGTCAAGTTGAGAAATGACTTTTGGGAGCTGCTTTGGCCCCTTTTTATAGTTTGGTTTGGCCGTCCTAATGAGGTATTCTCAGACTTAATTCATAAAGTAGGTGATGCATCTCCTTTCTCCTTTCATTGGGACCTTTTGGGGCTCCAAATAGGTTGGACTTGGGCTGCCTATTTTCAGCTTTTTTGTTCACTTGGGTTGGGCCCAAAGTATCTAAGAACTAGTGATGTCTTTGGGCCTTTTTGGTTATACTTCTTGGGTTGATCATATATCCCATTTATGATGTAAAAACATGGGCCAAAGTCTCACCCTAAACACAGACTTTATTCATAATCGAACTTGGACAAATTCGTCGTCGAGCCTCGTCTCCATTTAGCTAGTAAATTTAAGCTAAGCAAGTAGATGATTCACTTGCTAGCTTCCTAAGTCCTATGAGAACCTCAATTCTCTTACTTCATTTAAGGTCGTAATCTACTCAAATAGATACAAAACATGTATACACTCGACCCTCTTAAGTGCTAGACACACATATAGCCCATTAACACAAGATTCAAGCACTTTTGAAAATTAGCGCTAATTTGACCAAACCATGTCATGTTTCATTTGAATTGTACTAGTATTGTAAGGTGTGGGGTGTTACACTTGTGGACCTCATCAATGAACTCTTGAGGCTCCTCATTCACTTTTGGCCCATAGAATTCTGAAAGATTCATCCTCATGAAGTCTCTCACTTAAGATGCCGGTGTAGGAGCATGCCCATTGATTGGCTTGATTAGCCACAAATTGTGCAAGCAAAGTGAGAGCATCTCAGAGCTCACCAAGAGCAAGTTGGTCCTTGGAGTGCGGGCTCTCCTTCCTCTCGTGTTAGGCATGATCTAGCATAGAAATAAATAATCGTTAGGGGGAAAAACCTTATTCCAACTCTATAGCACGACTTAGAACATGAAGAAGGAAAACATTTCCTAAAACACCTCATAGCCACCTACTCATAGTTATGGTGCACAACACAATCATGAATAAGACTCTAATCGATGTGGTGTGTTGGGCTCTGAGGATATAATAACCTAGTGCTCTGATACCAAGTTTGTCACGACCCAACCCTAGGGCCTAGACATGACACGGCGAATGGAGAACCCGAAGGAACCCCAAACAAGCCTCTAAGCATATCATACGTACATCCTTGATCGCAGAAGCAATAAAATACAATAAGAGATAGTAGATAGAGACAAACGAGGCTAAGGGACAATTCTCATATCATGAACATCAAGAGTAAGAGAGAGTCAAAGCTCAACGCATAATACAAATATATCCAACAACACCTCTAAAACTTAGATACTTAGCGGGGGCCAAGACAAGCTACCAGGCTCTCCCTCATAGTTAACATTTATATAAAAGAAGGATAGTATTAGAACATACCATGAGATCATAATCGTCATCCACGAAAATAGAGGACTCACCAAAGAGCTTGACAGATGTCGTACTAGCCACGTGGAAGAGGATGATCAAGTGGGGCTCTGGTTTCTACATGGTGATATCATGTAGGGATAGAGTATGTGTTAGTACGTTTGAATGTACTAAGTATGCAGGATATAATGCAATAAGAGATAAGCACCATAAACAAAATGCATAACATAGGCCACGAATAATAATATAGCAATATGGCATGTATGGATGGTAATCGAAGTAAAATCATGTTTATATAGAACATAATACATGTGCAAGGAGATACCATTGTTGGTGCATAACCAAGGCCTACCACCCCCTTGGAGAGGCGAATGAGGTACGAACCCCTCAATAGGTTGATGAAGTACAAACCCCCAAATGGTTGATAAAGTAATACCCCCCCAAAATGGTTGATGGAGTACAAACCCCTGACATGGTTATCAAGGTACAAACCCCTCGACATGGTGCATGGGGTTACCATCTCCAGAGCAAGGTGATCGAGGTACAAACCCCTCAACAAGGTTACCCGGGCCTACAACCCTCCGAGTGAGGCTTGGTCAATTCCCTACACTATAGAGATAATATCATATACATACATTCCTTTCATCATCATATAGTCATTCAACTCATAAGAAATGCATTGGACCGTTAATTCCTCAAAAAACACATAACCAGACACTTTGTCAAACACTTGGCAAGTTTGTAGTGCTAGTGTAAAACCATGCAATTCAAGAGTGTAATCATGATGTAAAACTCAATGTAAAACCATCAATAGATACTTGGTAAAACCCTCAAGCAATACACATCAAAATCCTTCATCAAATCTCACAATGGATCTTAGATTCATAGCTTAAAACATGCTTAAACAATCATAATTTCATGAAATCCCAACATAGTATGCAGTGAAATTCATAATAATTAAGAACCATGAGTAAATCAACTTTAAATCATGCAATTCTAAGTAGAAGGAGCTTGGGTATCATGGGTGAAAGGAACCCATAAAAGAAACCCACATACCTTGACATTAGAGAGTAGCTTGATGAAGATTAGAGATGGAGATTTGAAGCTTGAATGAGAGACTTAGAATCCAGATGATTTTGAGACTTGAAATTTGGAGATGAAATACTGTCTAAGTGTTTTAGAAAGTATTTGGGAATGTCTTGGATGATATGAGGGTGAAATAAAGCTAAGTATAGGTATTTTTACGCATGAGAACACTTAGGCCTATGACCCAAAAACCTTGGACCGAGATAAAATCACTGGCATCAAAATACATAGGTCCGTGTCTAGACTGCGACTCGGACTTATTACGGAGGTAAAATTAACATATGTCCATGACAAATGTGCGTTGCAGCACTGTCGTGGATCTATTCTGGATAAGGAAAATTACAAAAACTAAAAATGCTAATTGTTTGCTCTTAAATTGGGGTTAGACCCATCTCTCACTAAATTTGACCTCCTGAACAAGAATATATAGTTAGATTTCCGATATCACGCATGGATTTTGTGATATATGAAAATTACAATTATTGGTACTTTCAAGGCACATTTTCAGGCACTTTTTGGAGTCGTTTTAACTTGAGGAAAAAATCTGGCTATTGATATTTACAAAGGGGTTTATGATTCGTAAGTCGGTGTATGACCCATAAAGTAGGTCTCATAGAATCTAGTAAACTTGGTGAAACTTGAATCTTTCTAAAAGTTCGAATTACGACTCATCATATGACTCGTAAATCACTCTACGAGTCATAGATCCTATAATAGAGGCTTCGTAACAAATTTCAGTAACTCAAATTTCAGGACCTTTAGTTTACAAAAGCTCATCCACGGATCATAGTTTGCTCTACGGCCCGTAGATGAGGTCTCGTAGACTCGTCCAGTTAGGATTTTAATATGGATTAATTTGACCTTTCCTATTTCTTCTATGGCCAAACTTTGTGGTTTTGCCCTATCTATGCTCCTTATCAGTTTAAATAACCCCAATACATCTCATTCTACCTTATTCCAACAGTCCTAAGTCTCTAAACTCTCTCAAACACTCTCAAGTTCCTTCAAGGCTTCAAGCAAGAAGGTGCAAGCTGGCTTCTGAATTCATCATCATCATCCAAGGTTTTTCCATCTCCTACCATCTAGGTATTTAGGTTTGATTATGGAAACCTTCCTTCCCATAAGTTCAACCAATCCTCTTCTCAAGCTACATGGTTTTATGGACTATTTTATGAGTATTTATGAACTCTTTTTTATGATAATGTTATTATGCATTGTACACCTGACTGCTATTTGGGTTATTCAAGAAATATGATTTATACTAAAATATTTTTGGGGTTTTCATGATACTCAAAAAATGGTTTTACTATATTATTGGTGGGTTGATTTGAATAATTTTAAAATGAATTGATTTTACTTCTCTCTTGGCTCATACTCTAGAAATGCATAATGTTAACTTCATGTACATATACCCACCATGTTTTTGATTTAATTTACATGACAAAGATTGATATGTTGATGAAATATTATTGCATGAATTTCAAGACAAACATGTTATGATAATTTAGGGGCTCCAAGCATGTATTAAACTCATGAAAAGCTTCTATGATTTGCAAGTTGAATATTGAGCCCTTAGTCTATATTTTACCCTCTTATGAGTAAATAATATCTACATGTTGGGCAAGCATGATAGTATTTTACCCTCATGTACCAACTCTCACTAGAAGGGGGAAGCATATTATAATCTCTACCCTCATATGTAATGTGATGCCTACTAGAGGGGACAAGTCTATACATTGTTTTTACCCTCTAGTACAAGGTATATGCCATGTGTAGAGACAAGTATTTGAATGAGCTACTCAATTCATGCCATCATGTTCTTACAAGTTATGCAAGTTATGATTAAACTTATGATTACCACAAGTATTCCGTGAGACAAGACTTAGCACCAAAGTGAGGCTTAAGGTGGGGGCTTGATCCAAGGGGTCCTTATATAAAGTCTTGGCCTCGTAACTATGTGCCACCATAGGTTTATATTATTTCCCTAAATAATCTTTTACTAGTGGATCCAACTAGGCAAGTTCTCCACTTTGTGGGGTCAAGTTTGGTTTACCTTGGCAAATAGACCACTCTTTTATTCGGTGTGGAGTGAACATTGGGATTCCAAGTAGTAGCTTGCTTGTCTTATATGTCGATTAGAATCTCCTCCCGCATATGTATGACATATTATGCAAGTTTGATTATATTCGTGCATGTTTTAATTGAAACATTGATTATACATGTCATATTGAACTTATATCTATTGATTATAATTATGCATCTTGATTATTATGGCTTATGTTCCTTGTTGCATTGCACCCTACATACTTAGTACATTTCAAGTACTAATGCATATTGTTGCCTACATGATCTCACCATGTAATGTCCGGAACTCCTATTCATCCTCCTTCTTCACGTGTTTAGTTGGATCGTTGAAGATTGCTCCTTTACTTTGGGAATAACATCCGCTTTACTTTCATGCTTTGTTTAAGACTTATCTATTTAGACTTTCTTTTATCTTTTATGGGTAAGCCCGGGAGATGTATTGGGCCCCGTTCCACTCATACTAAAGGTGTTGTTAGATATGTATGTTTTGTATTGAGCTCTACTCTTACTATTTTTATGTATGGTAAAGGCTTCCCCTAGTCCCGTTTCCTTTAGATACTATGTGATATGAGCTCCTTTCTCTTTCATGTTTTCGTTAAACCAAGGATGTGCCATGTATGCTTAAGAGGCTTGTTTGGGGACTCCTTTTGGGTCCCTATTTGCCGTGTCACATCTAGACCTTAGGCTTGTCGTGGAAAGCTTGGTATCAGAGAACTAGGTTTATGAATAGTCCTTTGAAATCCAACACATCGTATCAAGTAGAATCCTATTCATGGTTATGAAGCGTGCTACAACTATGATTGGGGGGCTATGAGGCATTTTAGTAGATGGTTCACTTCTTCATGATCTATATCATGCCTTACATTTTAAATAACATTTACTTCCTTAACGAGTGGTTTTTGCTATTATATATCATGCCATAACCAAGGATAGTGGCTGAAAGAGCTCCTTCACCTGAAGATGATCCGGCACCTCCGTCTCCTCAAGCTCCCCAAGAGGAAGGGGTTACCCATGCTGAATACTGGAATGTCATCTCAATTTGGCACAAGCCATGTCCAACCAATCAAACCAAGTAACCTAAGCTCCTCATGCTCACACCCTGCCTTCAAGGGTTAGGGATCACAAGGATGAACCCTCGGAGTTTCATTGCTTCAAAAAGGAGGAGGACCCCCAAGAATTCATTGATGAGGTATTCAAAGTGCTCGCTATTATGGGGGTGAGTTTGGAGGATAAGGCGAAACTTACGGCTTACCAACTCAAGGGTATTGCAAAAGTTTGGTTTACTCAGTGGAAACTTGAGAGGAGGAATAATGATCCTATCCCATGGCAGAAGTTTAAGGCCACCTTCCCTATTGAATTGAGAGAAGCTAAGATGATGGAGTTCATGAACATTAAGAGAGGATCCATGAGTATGAGAGAGTATTCTATGAAGTTTTACAAGCTTTCAAAATATGCTCCTCACTTGGTTGCCGACTTTAGGGAAAGGATGAACAAGTTTGTATTAGGGGTGTCCGGCTTGTTTAATGAAGAATGTCGCACCGCTATGATTGTAGGGGATATGGACTTGTCTCAGGTCATGAAATATGCAAACAACTCGAAGGAGAGAAGCTTCAAATATCACGACCCAAACATAGTTTCTAGACGTGACACGGGGAATGGGGAACCCGAAGGGACCCCAAACAAGCCTCTTCGCATATCATTTAGACATTCTTGGTCGTGAAAGAAATCAAACAACAACAAGAGAGTATAAATAAGGGTAAAAGGACTAAGGGAAGTCTTTGATTGCATAAAACACAGAAGAGTCAAAGCTCAAAGCATAAGTACGTCATTTGATCCAACAACACCTCTAAATATAGATTTGAGTAGGGCCAAGACACTTTCCGGGCTCACCCTCATAGTATCTAGAGTTCAACATGAAAATAAAATAAGTGACAGGAGTAAGATAGCTAATGCCTTGAACTTGAGGACTCACCAAAGCTCTTCTTCCGAAATGCCAAGACTATCCACGAGGAGGATAATCAATAGGGGCTCTGGTTCCTACATGGTAACATCACGTAGGCATAGAGTATGCGTGAGTATATTTAAATGTACTAAGTATGTAGGATAAAATGTAACAAGAGATAGGCAGCATAGCCAAAATGCATAATCATAAGCAAGGGATAAGTATAACAACAACATGGCATGTATGATCAATGCTTGAAGTAAAACATGCTTGTAAATTATATAACTTAGGATATATATTACATGTGTAGGAAGAGACTATCATCAAAGATCAGGCAAGCTATTACTTGGAATCCAAGGCATGCCACCCCCTTGGAAAGTGGTCAAGGTATATACCTCTCAACAGGGTAGCTGGGCATAACACCCCCCATCAAAGTGGTTAAGGTATTACCCCTCAACATGGTAGATAGGAATAGCGCCCCCTATTAAAGTGGTCAAGGTATATACCCCTCAATATGGTAGATGGTCATAACATCCCCCATTAAAGTGGTCAAGGTATATACCCCTCAACATGGTAGATGGGCATAGCACCCCCCAAAAGTGGTTGAGGCATGTCACCCCTTCAACAAGGTGTGGTCAACTTACAACACTATAGATACTTTTCATGCATTTAATATATACATACAATACCTTCATCATCATAGAGTCATTTGATTTATAACTCATGCATAGATCATCAATAGCTCAAGAATCTTTGTCAAGATATTTTATCAAACACTTGGCGGGTGTGCAATGCTAGTTCCAAATCATGCAATTCAAGAATGAGATCATATGAGAAAGCATAATATAAATTAACCCACCAACACCTTGTAAAACCCTCATGTAAGATACCTTGAAATCCTTAATCAAATCTCCTAATAGATTATAGTTTTGTATCCCAAAATATGCATAGTCACAATAGGCAAACCATCTCATAGTATAAGCTTGAAATAGATGGACATGTGATTCCAATCAATATTTCATAAAACCCCAACATAATTTGTAGTCAAAATTCATAATAAGCCATACCCATAAGTAATACAACTTGAAAACATGCAAGTTTCATGAAAAGGAAGATTGGGCATAATGGGTGAAAGGACCCAATGGTTGAAAGCCACATATCTTGAATTTGTAAATTTCCTTAATGTAGATTTGAATGAGAACTCGGAGCTTGAATGAAGTTCTTGAGATCTGGAATTAAGCTTGGGACACTTGAATTTGGGTGAAATATTTGATTAAGTGTTAGAGAGGGTTTTGAGTGTATCTTGAGTCATATAAAGTTGAAAAAATTGCTATGTATGGGAGTCTTCATGCATATGAGGGCATGGGGACAAGACCCCAATGCCTTAGGTCGAAAGAGGAAAAATAAAGAAGTGAAAACACTGCTCCACCATGGGTCCACGTCGCGGAGCCAATGCGAATGCTCACTGGAAATTGCAAAGTTGGCAAAAATGGAATTTCGCTACGGGTCCTTTAAAATCGAGGTATAACCCCTTTCCCACTCAATTTTCCCCCTGATTAAGAATGGGAAGTTGGATTTTTGATATCACGAATGAATTTTGAGATATACGAAAATTAAGATTATGGGCATTTTCGATGCACACTTCCGAGGCATTTTTGGGGCGTCTCAATATCTCCCCCTTGGGAACATTCGTCTCCAAATGTCAAAGAAACGTACATAAGAGAAGTAATCAAGATGATTTTAGCAGTAATCAAGATGATTTTAGCCCAACACATGAATGCAACAAATGCATTTGGACATCATTTCCAAAAGCTCAACATATGTGTCAAAATCACCATAAATTAGTCAACATAAACATGAATGCATGCAAATGACATAAGGGCTGAAACTTAAGACTTGAAATCACATAGGGGACTTAAGTTAGTACCTTAGGATTGAGTAGAGTGGAAAAGATGTGGATATGGCTTTTGCATGTCCGCCTCGGCTTCCCATGTGACACTTTCAACTTGTTGATTTCTCTAAAGAACCTTGACAGAAGCTACATCCTTATTTCTCAACCTCTTCACTTGTCTATACAGTATTTCTACCGGATTGAGTAGAGTATAAGAGATGTGGATATCGCTTTTGCATGTCCGCCTTGGCTTTCCATGTGACACTTTCAACCTGTTGATTTCTCTAAAGAACCTTGACAGAAGCTACATCCTTGTTTCTCAACCTCTTCACTTGTCTATCCAGTATTTCTACCAGAACCCCCTCATAAATCAAAATATCTTCTATCACAACCACAACATCCAAAGGTACAATAGCACTTGGGTCACCCACACACTTTCTCAATATAGATACATGAAAAATTGGATTAACCATATTCATATCAATGGGCAACTCCAACGCATAGGCCACCTTACTAATCCTTCTCAACACTCAATAAGGACCCACAAACCTTGGACCAAATTTACCCTTCTTACCAAAAAGGATTACACCTTTCATGGGTGAGACTTTCAAGTAAACCCAATCATTAACCCTAAATTCAAGATCTCTTCTCCTCACGTCGGAATATGACTTTTGTCTACTTTGGGCTGCTTTCAATATCTCTCTAAAAAACCTCACCTTCTCCAAAGCTTCCATGACCAAATCTGGACATAGCAAAGCCATCTCCCGCACTCCAAACCAACCAACCGGTGATCTACAATGCCTACCTTAAAGAGCTTCAAAAAGAGCCATGCCAATGATTGAGTGGTAGCTATTGTCGTAAGAAAATTCATTCAGTGGAAGATGATCATTCCAACTACCCTTAAACTCCAAAACACAAGCTCTAAGCATATCATCAAGAGTTTGGATAGTTCTCTCAGCTTGGCCATCCATTTGCAGGTGAAAGATCGTGCTAAGCTTAACCTTAGTACCAAGACCTCTTTGGAAAGACCTCCAAAAGTGAGAAGTGAATTGAGCACCACGATCCGAAATGATAGACAAGGGCACTCCATGCAATATTACCAACTCATGTATATACAACTTAGCACAATCTTTGGCACTATAAGTAGTTTTGACGGGTAAGAAATGAGCCAACTTTGTCATTCTATCAACCACAATCCAAATGGAATCAAAATGCTTTCTAGTCTTAGGCAACCTAACCATAAAATCCATGTTGATTTCCTCCCACTTCCAAGTAGGAATCTCTATGTCTTGGGCTAGGCCACCTAGCCTTTGATGTTCGGCCTTCACTTGTTAGCAATTGTGACATCCGGGTATGAACTTGGCAATGTCCCCCTTCGTACCACCCCACCAATAGACTTCCCTCAAATATTTATACATTTTTGTAGTACCGGGGCAAATAGAATAAGAAGAATTATGAGCCTCATCTAAAATCTTCTTTCTCAATTTATCAACACTAGGAACACACAATCTACCTTGGTATCATAAGGGCACCATCTTCCTTTTGGGAGAACACCTCCCCCTTGCCATCTCTCACCAAGGCCCTGAATTCTAGCAAGACGGGGTGAAGATCTTATTTTGCCTTTACCTCCTCAATCAAAAAAGATTTAGAACCATCAACAACCACTACACCACCATTATCAACCTCTTCCAACCTATCCCCTAATCTAGCCAACCGATGAACCTCTCTAGCCACCTCTTTGCCACCATCATCACATGAGTTAGGCTACCTATAGACACCCTACTTAGAGCATCGACCATAAAATTAGTCTTATCGGGTTGTAATGCACACTCATGTCATAATCTTTAAGAATCTCTAACCACCTTCTTTGCCTCAAGTTGAGATCTTTTTGGGTAAACACATATTGGAGACTCTTATGATCGGTAAACACATCAACATGGACCCCATACAAGTAATGGCGCCAAATTTTTAATGCAAATACCATGATGGCCAATTCAAGATCATAGATAGGATAATTCTATTCATGTACCTTAAGTTATCTAGAGGCATAATCTATCACCTTACCATTTTGCATCAAAACACAACCCAAACTAGTTCTCGTGGCATCACAATACACCACAAACCCTTCCGACCCTTTCGGTAGAGATAAGATAGGAGAGGAGAGAAGCTTATCTTTCGAAGTCTGAAAACTCTTTTCACACTCATCGGTCCACACAAAGTTTGCAATCTTTTGGGTCAACTTAGTCATAGGGGAAGCAATTGAAGAGAACCCATTTACAAACCTCAGGTAATAACCCACCAAGCCGAGAAACTTCTCATGTCCGATGGAGTCAAAAGTCTAATCACCTCTGTCTTCTTAGGATCCATTTTAATACCATCATCCAACACCATATGTTCCAAAAATGCAACCTCTTTCAACCAAAACTCATATTTTTCATATTTAGCATACAACTTCTCCTTCCTCAAGATTTGCATACCACCCTCAAGTGATCGACGTGCCCCTCCTTGCTATGGGAATAGATCAATATATCATCAATAAAAACCATCACAAACAAGTCAAGGTAGGGTTTAAAGACCCCATTCATAAGATACATGAATATAGCCAGTGTATTATTCAACCCAAAAGACATAACCACAAACTCAAACTGCCATACCTAGTCCGGAAGGCCTTCTAGGGAATGTCACACTCCGTCACTTTCACTTGGTGATACCCGGACCAAAGATCAATCTTAGATAAGTGACTAGCCCCTTGAAGTTGATCAATAAGGTCACCAATCCTTGGTAGAGGGTACTTATTATTAATGGTGACTCTATTAAGTTGCCAGTAATCAATATACATTCTAAGAGAACCATCCTTCTTCTTCACAAATAACACTGGTGCACCCCAAGGTGATTGACTACGCCTTATAAAATCCTTCTCTAACAAATCCCTCAATTGTTCCTTCAACTCCTTTAACTTTTCCGGGGCCATACAGTAAGGGGGAATAGAAATGGGTGAAGTATCGGGAAGAAGGTCTATACTAAAGTCGATTTCCCTTTTGAGAGGAACACCATGAAGCTCATTAAGGAAGACATCAAGAAACTCATTAACCACTGGAACCGACTCTATAGGAATTACTTTGGACTCAACATCCCTAACCCTCACAAGAGAATAGATACACCCCTTTGAAATCAACTTTTGGGTTTTAATGCAAGAAATGAATCTACCCTTGACCACCATACCATGACTTTCCCACTCAAGGATGGTTTCATTAGGGAATTAGAACTTGACCCTACAGGTTCTACAATCAATAGAAGCATAATATGAATGCAACCAATCCATCCCAAGAATGACATCAAAATCCACCATATCCAATTCAACAAAATCACAAGGCAAGATTTTATGCAAAAAGAAAATGGGACAATTTTTATATACAGTTATAGGAACAATAGACTCACCAACGGGGGTTAACACTTCATATGGCTCACACAATAATTTGGGACTAACAAGAAGCTTTTTGGCAACAAAAGGAGTAATAAAAAAAGAGTGGCACCCTGGTCTATCAACGCATACACATCAAAATCAAGAGCATTGAGTATACTGGTGACGACATCGGATACCTCATCTACACCTTGTCTTCCTTGAAGAACATAGAACATATTGTGGCTTGGAGCACCACCTTGTGGGCCTCCTCTTCCCTTAGGACACATATTTGCACCTTGGCATTGTAGACAACCATCTCTACCCCTGTTGCGATTATGAGGACAATCCGTCACCTTATGACCCACTTTACCACAGCCATAGCGAGCATTACTGTCCTTCAAACATGGGCCATTATGGCCTCTACCACATCTTGGGCATATAATGTTAGGCACCACACACCACCACCTTGGACCTTTGGGTTGTCATTAGCAAACCTTCTATTAGGAGCATTGGAAGACCATTGGCCTTGAGGAAGTTGACCACTCTTGGGACTTTGGAACCTACCTTCAAAATGGGCCCTCTTGGCCTCACCACTCCTTTTTATAAGCTGCTCCCCCTCCAATTGTTCGACATATGTCATGAGACGGGATAAATCCATATTGGTCATCAATATGGTGGTACGTCACTCCTCATTAACCAAGTTGGACACTCCCATCACAAACTTGTTCATCCTAGACCTCGACTTGGCCACCAATTGTGGAGCATACTTAGAAAGTTGATTGAAATTGAGGGAATACTCCCTCACACTCATAGATCCTTGCTTTAGATTCATAAAATCCATCATTTTGGCTTCCCTTAGCTCAAGAGGGAAGAACCGATTGAGAAATTTCGCCTTGAACTCTTCCCAAAGGATGACATTGTTGTTCCCCTTCTCCACACCCATTGGGTGAACCAAATTTGAGCCACCCCCTTGAGTTGGTAGGCCACCAACTTCGCTTTCTCCTCCGATCTAACCCCCATAATAGACAACACTTTATACACTTCATCAATAAATTCTTGAGGATCCTCATCCACTTTAGACTATGGAACTCCAGTGGGTTAATTCTAGTAAAATCCCTCACCCTCAAGGTTGGAGTAAGAGCATGAGGGAATTGGGCCCCTTGGTTGATTTGATTAGTCATGGTATGGACCAATATGGTAATAGCATCCCAGAACTTTTCATGGGCCATTCCCCCATCTTGAGGAACTTGAGGAGCGAGAGAGGCCGGTTGCTCCTCGGGGATACAAGCTCTTCTTCCTCTTGGAATAAGCATGATCTAGAATAGAAAAGAACATTCTTTAGAGGAAAAACGTTACCTTACTCCTAAAGCATTACATAGACCATGAAGAAGGGAAACATTTACTAAAATGCCTCATAGCCTCCTACTAATAGTTGTGGTGCACTTCACAACCATGAATAAGATTCTAATCGATGCGGTGTATTGGATTTCGAGGACCATTAAGAACCTAGTGCTCTGATATCAAGTTTGTCATGATCCAAACCCAGGGCCTAGACATGACATGATGAATGGGGAACTCGAAGGGATCCCAAATAAGCCTCTTAGAATATCCTTTATAATCCTTGGTCACAGAAGTAATTAAACAACAACAAGAGTGTATAAACTAAGGGAAGTCTTTGATAGCATAAAACATAGAAGAGTCAAAGCTCAAAGCATAAGTACATATTTTGTTCCAACAATACCTCAAAACATAGATTTGAGTGGGTGCCAAGACACTTTTCTGGCTCACCCTCATAGTATCAAGAGTTCAACATGAAAAGAAAATAAGTGACAAGAGTAAGATAGATAATGTCCTCGAACTTGAGGACTCACCAGAGCTCTTCTTCCAAAATGCCAAGACTAGGCATAAGGAGGATGACCAAGAGGGGTTTCGGTTCCTACATGGTAACATCGTGTAGGCATAGAGTATGCGTTAGTACAGTTGAATGTACTAAGTATGTAGGGTGCAATACAACAAGAGATAAGCAACATAGTCAAAATGCATAATCCTTAGAGATAAGTATAATAACAACATAGCATGCATGATCAATGCTTAAAGTAAAACATTCTTATAAATCATATATCTTAGGATATAGATTACATGTGTAGGAAGAGACCATCATCATAGACCAAGCAAGCTATTACTTGGAATCCAAGGCATGCTACCCCCTTGGAAAGTGGTCAAGGTATATACCTCTCAATATAGTAGATAGGCATAACACCCCTGTCAAAGTGGTCAAGGTATATACCTCTCAACATGGTTGATGGGCATAACACCCCCATCAAAGTGGTCAAAGTATATACCCTCAACATGGTAGATGGGCATAACATCTACCATCAAAGTGGTCAAGGTATATACCCCTCAACATGGTAGATAGGCATAGTACCCCCATCAAAGTGGTTGAGGCATGTCACCCCCTCAATAAGGTGTGGTCAACTTACAACACTATAGGTATTTTTCATGCATTCAATACATATATACAATCCCTTCATCATCATAGAGTCACTTGATTCATAACTCATGCAATAGATCATTAATAGCTTAAGAATCTGCGTCAAGACATTTTATCAAACACTTGGCGGGTGTGTAATGCTAGTTCAAAATCGTGCAATTCAAGAGTGAAATCATATGAGAAAACTTAATATAAAAAAACCCACAAACACCTTATAAAACCCTCATGTAAGATACCTTGAAATCCTTCACCAAATCTCATAATAGATCATAGTTTCATAGCTCAAAACTTGCATAGTCACAATAGGCAAACCATCTCATAGTATAAGCTTGAAATAGATAGACATATGATTCCAATCAACATTCCATAAAACATCAACATAAGTTGTAATCAAAATTCATAATAAGCCATACCATAAGTAATACAACTTGAAAATATACAAGTTTTATAAAAAGGAAGGTTGGGCACCATAGATGAAAGGACCTAATGGTTGAAACCCACATACCTTGAATTTGGGGATTTCCTTGATGTGTATTTGAATGAGAACTTGAAGCTTGAATGAAGATTCATAATTAAGCTTGGGACACTTGAATTTGGGTGAAATATTTGGTTAAGTGTTAGTGAGGGTTTTGGGAGTATCTTAAGTGATATAGAGTTGAAAAAATGGCTAAGTGTAGGCGTGTTCATGCATATGAGGGCATGGGACCAAGACCCTAATGTTTTAGGCTGAAACAGGAAAAATAAGGAAGTCAAAACACTGCTCCATGATGGGTCCACATCGTGGAGCCAATACAAATGCTCACTGAAAATTGCAAAGTTGGCGAAAATGAAATTTCACTATGAGTCCTCTAAAATTGGGGTTATACCCCTTTCCCGCTCAATTTTCCCCCTTGATCAAGAATATGAAGTTGAGTTTTTGATATCACGCACGAACTTTGAGATATATAGAAATTACGATTATGGGTATTTCTAACGTACACTTCCGGGGCGTTTTAGGGCATTTCATCAGAAGAGAAAGAGTGGTGTACTCAAGAGGGCTAAGTATGATGGTGGTTTTCAAGATGCTACGGGTGGCCATTTCCAGCAAGGTCACAAATTCCAAGGCCATGAATCCTTCAATTCTCAAAACAAAAGGTTTGGTAATGATAGGGTGCCTAACCCTAAGGTCTGAGGTGATGTTGGTGGGATGACTCTCCCAAGGTTCCCAAAGTGTGGAAGAAATCCCGGTGACAAATGCTTGAAAGATTTGAATGCTTGCTATGGGTGTGAAAGATAGGCCACAAGATTGTTGATTGCCCTTATGCTCCAATCAGGGGTAAGGGCGGTCGTCCTCAAGGACAAGGTGCTCATGTTGATCAAAGGGCACAAGAATACCAACAATGGAGTGCTTCGCGTCACAATGAGTTCTATGCCCTTCAAGAGAGGCAAGGAGTGAAGGAAGTGCTCGATGTTGTTACTTGTATATTAATGGTTTATAACGTGTACACCTTATTGGATTAAGGTACTACTCTGTCTTTCATTACTCTTTTTGTCTCTACTAAGCTTCATATATGTCTTGAATTGTTGAGTGAACCTTTTAAGGTATCTACCCCCATTGGTGAGTCCATTGTTGCTAAAAGAGTCTATAAGGGCTACCCCATGTCTCTATTGCATAATGTTGAACTTGACATGGTGGATTTTGATGTTATTCTTAGAATGGATTGGCTACATACCATGCTTCCATTGATTGTAGGACTCATAAGGTTAAGTTCCAATTTCCTAATGAACCCATTTTTGAGTGGGAAGTCCATAACTCATCGGTCAAGGGTAGGTTTATTTCTTGCCTTAAGGCTTGGTAATTGATTACCAATGGTTACATTTATCATCTTATAAGTGTTTGGGATATTGAGTCTAAAGTCCCTGCGATTGAGTCGGTTCTGGTTGTCAATGAGTTTCTTGATGTTTTTCCTGATAAACTTCTCAGTGTCCTTCCTGTAAGGAAGATAGATTTTGGTATAGATATCCTCCTCGATACTCAACCCATTTCCATTCCACCTTACCATATAGCCTCGACGGAGTTAAAGGACCAATTGAAAAATTTGTTGGAGAAGGATTTTATACGGCCTAGTAAGTCGCCTTGGGATGCACTTGTGTTGTTTGTAATAAAGAAAGATGACTCACTTAGAAAGTGCATCGATTACTGGTAACTCAATAAGGTCACAATAAAGAACAAGTGTCCTTTGCCAACGATAGATGTCTTATTTGATCAACTTCAAGGGTCTAGTCATTTTTCTAAGATTGATCTTCGATTTGGGTACTACCAAATGAGGGTAAGAGAGTGTGACATTCCTAATATGACTTTTCAGAATAGATATGGGCATTTTGAATTTGTAGTAATGTCATTTGGCATGACAAATGCTCCGATAATATTTATAGATCTCATGAAAAGGATCTTTAAACCCTACCTTGATATGTTCGTGGAGGTCTTCTAGATGACATATTGATTTACTCTCAGAGTGAAGAAGAGCATGTGAAACATTTGAGGGAAGTGTTGCAAACATTGAGGGATGAGAACTTGTATGCTAAATTTGATAAGTTTGAATTTTGGTTGAAGGAAGTTGCATTCCTAGGATGTGTAGTGTCGGGTGGTGGAATCAAAGTAGACCCTCAGAAAACAGAGGTGATAAAGAATTTTCCTAGACCCTTGATTCCCACGGATATTAGGAGTTTCTTAGGCTTAGTGGGTATTACTAGAGGTTCGTGGATGGTTTTTCCTCAATTGCTTCCCCTTTGACGAAATTGACTCAAAAGAAGGCAAAATTTGTGTGGACTGATGAATGTAAAGGAAGTTTTCAAACCTTGAAATACAAGCTTACATCCTCCCCTATTTTGGCTCTACTGGAAGGGTTTGAAGGGTTTATGGTCTATTGTGTTGCTTCAAGGGTTGGTTTGGGGTGTGTATTGATGCAAAGTTGTAAGGTCATAACATATGCTTCTCGACATTTGAAGGTGCATGAGCGTAATTATCCCACCCATGACCTTGAGTTAGCATCCCTGGTATTTGCTTTCAAAATATGGCGTATTACTTGTATGGGGTTCATGTAGATGTGTTCATCGACCACACGAGTGTCCAATATGTGTTTTCCCAAAGGGATCTCAATTTGAGGCAAAGAAGACTTTTAGAACTCCTCAAGGACTATGACATGAGTGTGCACTATCATCCAAGCAAAGGTAATATTGTGGCCGACACTCTAAGTAGAGTTTCCATAGGAAATGTAACTCATATTTGTGATGGCAATAAGGAAGTGATGGGAGAAGTTTACCGTTTAGCTAGGTTAGGAGTTAGGTTGAATGAAGTTAAAAATGGAGGTGTAGTTATATTTGATGGCTCCAAATCTTCTTTGATTGAAGAGGTCAACTCCAAACAAGACCTTGACCCCACCTTGCTATAATTGAAAGCTTTTGTGAAGGCTGGTAGAGTGGAGGTTTTCTTCCAAAGGGGAGATGGTGTCCTTAGAAACCAAGGTAGGTTGTGTGTGCCTAATGTTAATGGGTTAAGAGACTTGATCTTGCAAGAGGCCCATAATTCATCCTACTCTATTCATCCTGGTTCTACAAAAATGTATAGAGACTAGTGGAAGGTTTATTAGTGGGGTGGTATGAAAAGAAATATTTCTAGGCTTGTAACTAGTTGTCACAATTGCCAACAAGTCAAAGCCGAACACCAAAGGCTGGGTAGTCTAGCTCAAGACATAGAAATTCCTACGTGAAAGTGGGAAGATATCAATATGGATTTTGTGATGACGTTACTAAAGACTAGGAAGCATTTGATTCTATTTGGGTTGTTGTTGATAGAATTACAAAATTAACTCATTTTCTACTGGTTAAGACAACTTATGGTGCCCAAAATTATGCCAAGATATATATTCATGAGTTGTTCAAGTTGCATGGGGCACCATTGTCTATTATCTCAGATCGTGGTGCTCAATTCACTTCACACTTTTGGAGGTCTTTCCAAAAGGGTCTCAATACCAAAGTCAAGCTTACTACGATTTTTCATTCTCAAATGGATGGCCAAATCGTAAGGACAATTCAAACTCTTGAGGATATGCTTACGACTTGTGTTTCCAAGTTCAAATATTGTTGGAACGAATATCTTCTACTCATTGAGTTTTCTTACAACAATAGCTATCACTCTAGCATTGCAATGGCTCCCTTTGAAGCCCTATATAGTAGGCCATATAGATATCCGATTGGATGGTTTGACATGAGGGAAAATGATTTATTGGGACCTAAATTGGTCATGGAAGCTTTAGAAAAAGTAAGATTGATAAGGGAGAGGTTGAAGACGGCTCAAAATAGGTAAAGGTCTTACTCCAACATAAGAAGGAGAGATCTTGAGTTTGATGTTGGTGATTAGGTGTATTTGAAGGTCTCACCCATGAAGGCTGTGGTCTGATTTGGAAAGAAGGGAAAGTTAAGCCCAAAGATGTGTAGTGCCTTATAGAATTATGAAGAGAATCCGTACGATTGCCTACGAATCAGAGTTGCCCTCAGAGATGAGTATGGTTTATCTAGTCTTCCATTTATCTATATTGAGGAAGTGTGTAGGTGACCCAAGTTCTATAGTAACCTTGGATGTTGTGGATTTTGTAGAAGATAACTTGACTTATGAGGAAGTCCCTGTAGAAATACTTGATTGACAAGTGAAGAGGTTAAGAAATAAAGATGCGGCGTTCGTCAAAGTCCTTTGGAGGAACCAACAAGTTAAAAGTGCCACACGAGAAGCCGAAGGCGATATGAAGAAATGATATCCACATCTTTTCCATTCCAATCAAGTTAGAGGTGACACGATTTTCCCATCTTAGAATCTCTTCCCTTAGATGCCATTTTCATGACATTTATGCATGTTTATGTGTATCTGATGGTTGCATCATAAGTGCTATGTGAAACATAGTTTAAGATCCTTTTTAAATTGTTCATGTGTTGCATTTATATATGGTGCATTGGCATATGGTGTATCAATCCATTTCTTAGAGCTTGCCTTAGCACATTCAGGGAGGAATATTCCCAAAAGGGAGATAATGTAAGACCCCACTTATGGGAAGAAATAAGCTTCAGAAAAAAATTTGGCTATTGATATTTACAAAGGGGTTTACGATTCGTAAGTCGGAGTATGACCCATAAAGTAGGTCTCGTAGAATCTAGGAGACTTGGTAAAACTTGGATCTTTCTAAAAGTTCAAATTATGACTCATCATATGACTCGTAAATCACTCTACGAGTCGTAGATCCTTTAATAGGGGTTTCATGACAAATTCTAGTAAATCAAATTTCAGGGCCCTTAGTTTTTGAAAGATCGTCTACGACTCATAGAGTGCTCTACAGCCCATAGTCGAGGTCTCGTAAACACATCCGGCCAGGATTTTAATAGAGGTAAATTTGACCTTTTCTCTTTTTTCTAAGTCCAAACTATGTCATTTTGACCCTAACTCTGCTCCTTATCAGTTTACATAACCATAATACATCTCATTTTTCTTCATTGCAAAAATCCTAAGTCTCTAAACTCTCTCAAACACTCTAAAGTTCCTTCAAGGCTTCAAGCAAGAAGGTGCAAGCTAGTGTTCCGAATTCCTCATCATCTTCTAAGGTTTTTCTATCTCCTATCATCAAGGTATATGGGTTTGATTGTGGGAACCTTCCTTCCCACAAGTTAAACCAATTCTCTTCTCAAACTACATGGATTTATGGACTATTCTATCAATATTTATGAACTCTTGTTTATGATAATATCATTATACATTGTACATATGACTGCTATTTGGGTTGTTCGAGAAATGATGATTTATGCTAAAACATTGTTGGGGTTTTCAGGATACTCAAACAAGGCTTTTACTATATTATTGGTCGGTTGATTTGAATAACTTCAAGATGAATTGATTTTACTCCTCTCTTGCCTCATACTCTTGAAATGCATAAGTTTAACTACATGTATATATACCCATCATGTTTTGACTAAATTTACACGACAAAGATTATTATTTTGATGAAAGATTGTTGCATGAATTTCAAGACAATTATGATAAGTTATGGGCTCCCAAGCATGGACTAAACTTATGAAAAACTTCTATGATTTGCAAGTTGAATATTGAACCCTTATCCTATATTTTACCCTCTTATGAGTAAATAATATCTACATGTAGGAAAAGCATGATACTATTTTACCTTTATGTACCAACTCTCACTAGAAGGGGCAAGCATATTATAATCCCTACCCTCATGTGTAATACGATGCCTACTAGAAGGGGCAAGTCTATGCATTGTTTTTACCCTCTAGTACAAGGTATACACCATGTGTAGGGGAAAGTATTTGAATGAACTACTCATGCAATATTTTCATGTTCTTAAATGTTATGCAAGTTATGATTAACTTTATGATTACTACAAGTATTCCGTGAGACTAGACTTAGCACCGAAAAGGCTTAAGGTAAGGGCTCGATCCAAGGGGTCATTATATAAAGTCTTGGCCTCTTAACTATGTGCCACCATAGGTTTATATTGTTTTTCTAAATGAGCTTTTACTAGTGGATCCATCTAAGCAGGTTCTCTAGTTTGTGGGATCAAATTTGGTTTACCTTGGCAAGTAGACCACTCCTTTATTCGATGTCGAGTGAACATCAGGATTCGAAGTAGTAGCTCACTTGGTCTTATATGTCGGTTAGAGTCTCCTCCCACATATGTATGATATATTATACAAGTTTGATTATCTTCTTGCATGTTTTAATTCAAGCATTGATTATACATGTCATATTGAACTTATGTCTGTTTATTATAATCAATGCTCAGAGGATGTCACAACCCATGTAGGGACCGAAGCTCCTATTCATCCTCCTCCTCCACGTGGTTAGCCAGATCGTTGAAGATTGCTATTGGTGAGTCCTCCACTTTGGGGACAACATCCACTTTACTTTCATGCTTTTGTTAAGACTTATCTATTTAGACTTTTGAGGGTTAGCCCGGGAGATGTCTTGGCTGGGTTCCACTCATACTGGAGATGTTGTTAGATATGGATGTTTTGTATTGAGCTTGACTCTTTATTACTTTTATTTATGGTGAAGGCTTCCTTTAGTCTCTTTTCCTTTAGATATTATGTGATATGAGCTCCTTTTTCTTTCATGTTTTCGCTAAACCAAGGATGTGCCATGTATGCTTAATAGGCTTGTTTGGGGACTCCCTTCAGGTCCCCTTTCTCCGTGTCATGTCTAGGCCCTAGGCTTGGGTTGTGACATCCTCTTAGCCCTCGCCACCTATATTCTTATTGCTCTACAACCTCCTTAAAACACATTGGATAATACTGAAGGATATCTTGTTAGATTTTTCTGGTGTGGCAAAAAAGAAGGTAGTAAACATAATTTGATTTCTTTGAAAACTCTCTGTCTCCCTTTTTGTAGAGGGTTGGATCAATATTAGAAGGATTGATGATGTATATTTATTGTCTTCTCCATCACGCAGTGGTGGAATCTTCAAACCAGTAGGTCACTGTGGATTGAATTAATGAACCATAAGTATTTCCAGAATACACATCTTGTTAACTACTTGGAGGAAAGGACAATCTACATGGCAGAAACATATGTGTAACATCAAAGAGTAGGTAGAAAATGAAATCAAATACATTGTGGGTAGAGGTGAGTTAAATTTTTTATGTGACAATTGGTTCTATTTAGGTCCCTATACAAGTTTCTGTCTACTGCTATTAGTGGCCATAATATCACAATTAAAGAGGCCCTCTTTAACAACCCAACCTAGGGCCTAGTCATCACACGACAAATGAGGAGTTCAAACTTACCCTCAAAATATAATCGTAGAAAAAGAAATTATAAAACTGAAAACTAAAATGTCTTGATATATCAATCTAGAAATAAAACTAGGATGTCATTCCCGAATAGAGGACTCACTAACTTCCATCTTCAACAATCGAAAGTTAGGCACGTGGAGGATATTGAGGAGAGATGGTCCCTTCATGGTTAAATCATGTAGATATAGAGTATGCATCAATACTTTTAATGTACTAGTAGGTAGGTATGCAATGCATGACATGGAAATGATGATAAAATGTTTTATACTAAGTCTCATGTTAAAATCATATATTTCAAGGGCATTAGTAAGTCATAATCAAGCCAATATTATTTAAGCATAAAAAAGAAAACTTTAGAAAGAACTAGTAGGATGCATGGATGAACATAGTCGTGAATAAGAAAATCATGGAACATACATGAATTATAGAGATTTAAATCGTATATCATAGAAGAAACAACTTTGAAGTATGAGGAAAACATATATATGGGTGATCATTTAACATATAAATTTATCTATAGAACATGAGATAATGCATATGAGAAATAAATAACTTAGCTTACTTGAATATGTGATAAGGCACATACACTTTGATTAGTGAGCAACCATATGATGGTTAAGTAAAATTAACATAGTAATATCCTTGGGTAAACAATGCATCAAGTTACATTAAAAAACTCTCTTATTATGAAAGAAACATTAGTAATCATAATGGAGATCACTTTACATACTTAAATACATAGTCATGTACATTTAGGAGAAATACCATTCGAGAGTATCAAGAGACCATAACTTATGGGAGAAAAATCATTTGTGATTGTAAAATAATGAATTATATAATCCTTGGACCATCTATAATAGTACTAAACATCCTTGGGTACAATAAGAAGGAGTCATCATACATCATCATAAAAAGGACATATATGAGAGCAACCTTTAACTGACTTCAACCATGGGAGCTAAACCATGAAGTCCTGACATTTTCCCTACATCGAAAGAAAGGGGGAGATCACTTGCCAAGGTGACCTCCTAAGATGCCTAAGTTGATCCACTAAAGCTAACTATTGAGCAAGCCTCTACTAACAGGTGATCTGAAAATCAACCTCTACTAGAGGGTGACTCTTATTCCCTACGGTGGAACATAGTTATGGAAAAATGAAATTCTACTAATGGTCTCATGCCTCTTCTAACGGGGAGCTTCCACATTCATCCCAAGGTCCACTCAGTGTTAAGTAAAACTCTCATGGAATAATCATATGAGTCATAGAGTCATTTAATATGGAGAAGTATTCTACTTACATCCCATAAAAATTTAGAATATTAATCATCGTAAGGATAGCTCTTAAATCTTGTCTATGCCTCCATTAACGGGCTATCATCATGTCATAATCATAGTTAGATGAGAGAACTCACATTTCAATTGTTCATTCATTCATTCTTGACTTCAATACCATTCTAGTACGTGATGTCATAGGATATCTCATAATACAATGCACTAATACATATATAATTATCTTTAAGATCTTGAAACTAGAAGGAAAGATGCATACTCAAATGTATCCATGACAACCAACCCATACTTGAGGTAACCCATAAACAACATCGCAAACCTATTACTTGAAACCAATAAATTAGATGAGTCAATACACCAATTCATGAATTCATCTGATTTAGACTTGATTCATATACAATAATAATGAAATATAAATTTAATTAAAATCAAGCAACTCACCAACTTCATAACCCAAAATTCCATAAGTAAGAAAAAATCATAGATAGCTATGGAATCATGAAAATTACAAGCTATCCATATACGATAGTGGTAGGATTTATCAATTTAAAAAATAATTTAAGGAATCCATATCATAATCTTCATAATCCCCGAATTGATTCATAACGATACCTCAAATAAATTCATGAATTCAAAGTAAAATAGCTTAGTTTATAATTTTTCATGCATATAGGTGGTAGAATCCATTAGTTTAAAATCAATTTTAGGAAACTCATCAAATATCTCTAAACCAACTCCCATAATATAGGAATTCAAGACATAATATCCTTCCTATGAAATTAAACATTATTTCATAATAATATAGTCTAACTAACATCAATAAATTCATATTATAAGCATTTGGAATCATAATATGAAAATCCTTGAAGAATGGCATACTTGAAATTAAGAAAATAATTCGAGTCTCCATGGGTGAAAGAAACCCATGGATGAAACCCACATACCTTTAAGCCTTGAATAGAAGTTTGAATGAATTTTAAGCTTGAACTTGAAGACTCTTGAAGGATTCCTCACTTGAACCTTGAGAGAAGACTTGAGAGGATTTTTGACTATTAGGGGTCAATAGTTTGATTGAGAGACTGTTGAGTGTATCAGTACAGTATGAGAGAGTAAAAAGGTCCAAACCTCTCTTAGGATGCTAAACAATATATGGGGGGGGGGGGGGGAGATTCAAAATCCCCTACTTAAAATAAAAAAGAATGCCTAGATGGAACCTCCCAAGAATTCCATCCACAACCTATCAACAAAACCACTGGATGTAGTGTGGGTCATAATGTGCAGACAACCTGATAGTGCTTCACTAAAATAATCATAACTTTTTGATCCAAACTCTAAATGAGGTGAAATTGGTGGTGTTGGAAAGATAATTCAAACAGATTCCATTTGGTAGGTCAGCATCTAATTCATTGGGTGCTAAAAGATATGATTATTTGAAGTCGACACATATACAAACTTGTGCTAGGACTTAGTCAATCGGAATCATTTGCGCTTGGCTTGATGGGAAAGGGATTTGGAATTGCATGAGGGGTAATGGAACAACTAGCTAAGCTAGTAAGGGCTTACGAGAATTGGAAAGGTCAAAAATACCCTTCATAAAAACTATCTAGATCAATCCATGAAGGATCCTTTACGAGTCGTAGATGAATATACGACCATTCCTGCAAATTGTGAACCAAGATCCAGAAACCATCCTATTAGACCCAAAAGCAACAAACCATTCCACGATTCATAAAACTTACCACTCACCATAAAATCCTTTGTAGTTCCCTTATGACCTTATCTATGACCCATTATGACGACTCGTAGAGCACTTCATGACTTGTAAACCAACTCATACTTCACTTTCAGACTTCAATTTTTCCCCAAGGCCCAATTCCCCAATCCACGAGGCCTTTGTATGATTCGTGAACTAAATCACGACCCATACTTAGCTTTCATGGTTTCATTCCAATGAACAAATTTTAACTTTTTGCTTGATCTCAACTTCAAACTAATACAATGAAAAGATGGAACTAATACATCTTGCAGAATTATCTTCCTAATCAGGCTAAGGTCATGATTGCAGTTTTGGGGATGAAATGGAATAATAAAGAACAAGATAAATCTATTTGGTCCCATACTAGTGCAGACAATTTCACTGTGGCCTCAACTTGGAATATTTGTAGGCACAAGGTATTGTCAACACAACTTTTAACAAAATATTGCATAAAGACGCTCTCTTCAAAATGTCCTTCTTAACTTGAAGAGCCATTATTAACAAACTTCCTACAAATGTCAATGTTGGTAGACTTAGTATTCCATTTTTTTTAAACTTGGAACTTTAGACTTGGTATTCTATTATCTCCTACTTGTTATTGTTGCACTAACAATAATGTTCCTAACACTTTGAAAAATGCACAATATATTTTCTATGCAGGTGAACATGCTAAGAAGATCTGGAGGCTATATGCAATTTCCATTAGCATATAGTATTTCAAGATTACTTTGAAGAACCTGCTACAAAAATGGTGGACCAAAAAAGTCTTTGATCTAGTGACAGCATACATCACTAGAGTACTACCTATGTTTATTTGCTGGGAGTTGTGGAGGAGAATGAACTTGAAGATTCTTGAAGGATTCCTCACAAGAAGAGAAAAGTAAGGCAACATACTACCATGCCATCAAGAAATGGCTTCAACATTGGCCTTGTGTGTTTCATACCATTTGTGGAATTCTTTCCAAGGTCTTAGAAATGGAAGCTGACAGTAGGCGCCAACCAACTTACAAGAAAAGTTGAGATCCATCATCAATTTGCATCTTCTTTCCATGTTTACCTGTTTACCAAAACTACACTATATCATGCGGGTACAAGTAGCACCTGACTGTTTGAGATTTTTATAGGGGATGTTAAGAATGAAAATTTTTCCAGAGGATAAAAGAGATGATAAACTCTAACAAAAAGTACTCTGATATCCATGAAATGCGTACACCTTTAAACAATAATGATGGAAAAGTAACATAGAGTAGATTTTAGGGTATTCTAATTTAATGAAGCATACAAGGTGGCTTAGGAAAATTTTTACACTTTCGGAGAGGACTACTATACACCAAAATGTGAAAAATTAATGTTGAAAGGAAGTTATAAGCAACTAGCAATTGATCTATGAATTGTATCATATCTATAAATTCATGATCAACCTGGAAAAGCGTGACACATTTATTTTAAGTTCTTAGAGTGTTTCAACAACATAATAACAAATAAACATTCAAAAGTTTCCTCATTTTTATGGACATAGAAGCATATTAACAACACCAGCTGGGTAGCCCCAAAGGCTAAGGTTGATTTGTGGTTTGATGATTATAACTACTTCAACCCAATTTATATCAAAATAGAGTATTACCAAGAACATAATAACTAGCTCAAGTGCCACAAATCTTGTTATGAAAATTAAGGGCATGGATAGTTAAGTTTTCTCCAAACAGAGAAAAATGAGAAGGAACTAATAGTCTAGCTACATTTTGGATGAAAACATTCGACCTATATAAATTATCTTTGAAGATATGAGCTATTCCATTGGAGCTCCGACCATGGGAAGAACATATTCATGTGTAACTAATTTAATAGGGCCAATTACAAACACAAAAAGTAGATAGAAATATTCATACTCAAGGACTAAAAACTTTCACCGTGTTAAGGAAAACAATAAATCCTATTAGAAGAAGAGCATTTATAATCAGAACTGGAGGAGTGGAAGGGAGTTAATAGCAACAACCGCTACTTTTGTTTGTGTCTATCTTCTCCTATTGATTAAGTATTGAAAGGAATGATGAAAAAATGACTTTCAAGGCTTGAACCTCCACAAAAGCACCACAGATAGAACGGCTGACAGCACTTGAAACACCCCTCATGTGCTTCAATATGATTAAAATCATAATTTCTAGATATCTCAAAATTCATGCGTGATTTCAAAAATCCGACTTCATATACTAGATCAAGGGAAAAAATTGATGGAAAATGGGTATAACCCGAATTTTAGAGGATCCATAGCGAAAAATAAGTTTTGCTGATTTTCAAATTCCAGTGGTTGTAGGCGCCCTGGCCACAATGCGCCAGGGGCACAGACTAGTATAGTTCGTGGTCGGCATCTAGTGCGCATCGCGCTAGGGGTGCGGACTAGTGTATTATTTTCCTTAGTTTTCTTAATTCGCCCAAGGGCATTAGCACTTAAATGTGAAATCACCCATACTTAGCCATTTTTCAAGTGTATAACTCACAGAACCTTCTCTTTAACCTCTCTAAGACTCTATCAATACTCTCATTCAAATCTAAGGATTTCAAGCTTAATTTTGGAACTCAAGGACTCATTTCAAGCTCTAAGTCTACTTCAAATTCATTTCAAGGAATTTAAAGTTCAAGGTATGTGGGTCATCATCCATGGGTCCTTTCACCCATGGACCCAACCTTCTCTTTTTATGAAAATTGCATAGTTTTCAGTTGCATTACCTATGGGTATTTTTTATTATGAAATATGATCATAAATCATGTTGGGTTTTATCAAGTATTGATTGATTATGCATTAATATTCATTTTAAGTTTCTTCCATTAATTGATTTTGTCTATTAAGACAACGAATGTTTTGAGCCATGAAACTATGAACTATTATGAGCTTTTGTGATAGATTTAAAGGTACCCTACATGATCATTTTACTACCACATTGGTGGGTTAATTTGTATTGAGTTTACTCATATTACTTCGCTCTTGAATTGTATAATTTTGAACAAGTACATGAAACCACCATGTGTTAGTAAAATGACATGATAAGAATTCTCAAGTTATTGATGATCTATTATATGATTTATAAGTCAAGTGAATATATGATGATTAAGGACTTTCAAGCATGTATTGAATTCATGAAATGTATCTATGATGCTACAAGTATCAAGTTGAGCCCTATTTCAAGATTTTTACCGCTTTTGAGCTATTTCATATTAAAGCAAGGGCTCATGTATGATTATAGTTCATTCTCACATTCAAGTTAGGCTCAATGCTAGAGGTCAAGCATGTTTATAAGCTACTTAAGTCATGTTTTTACAAGATATTCATGTTATGATTAAAGTATGATTATTATAAGTATTTCATGGGATTAGACTTAGCATCGATGGATTGGATGTCAGCATGGACTAGCTTCAACGGTCCATACTCCTTTTCTCAAACTATGTGCCACCACAGGATTAATACTATTATCCTTTCTATACTAATAGATTCGTCTAGTGTACTTTATCATGAAATCCTTTTCGAAATGGGTCATGTTCCCATAAGGTGAAGTATTGTTTACCTTAGCAAGTAGACCACCTCCTTACCGATGGGTGGTAATCATTAGGATTCCAAGTTGTAGCTCGCTTGGTCTTACTCATGTCAGTTAAGGTCTCTTCTTACATATGCATGATATATTATGCAAGTTGAATGATTTACAAGCATGTTGTATTACAAGCATTGATCATGCATGTCATATTGAGGTTATATATCTATTACTTATGATTATGCATTTTGAATATATTGGCTTATGTCTTGTTGCATTGCACTCCGCATACTTATTATAGTCAAATGTACTAATGCATACTCTATGCCTACATGAGATTACCATATAGGGACCGGAGCTCCTTTTGATCGTCCTTTTCCACATGGCTAGCTTGGTACTTTGGAGAAAAACATTGGTAAGTCCTCAAGTCTGAGGAAAATATTTAAGTTACTCTAGCTATGTTGACATTTCTCTATGTTGAACACTTGTTATTATGAGGGTGAGCTCGAAAAGTGTCTTTGTCCCCACTCCATTCTAAGTTAGAGGTGTTGTTGATTACTATGATGTTTTTGTACTATGAGTTTGACTCTTTATTGCTTTTGTGATTATCAAAGACTTCTCTTAGTCCCACTTTCCTTTTTATTTTATCTTGAAATGATTATTTTGTTTCCGCGACCAAGAATGTGTTATTGATATACTAAGAGGCTCATTTGGGGTCCCTTCGGGTTCCCATTTGCCATGTCACGTTTAGGCCCTAGGCTTCGGTCGTGATAAACTTGGTATCATAGTACTAGGTTGTTAAGGGTCCTTAAAAATCCAACACACCATATCGATTATATTTTTATTCATGGTTGTGAAGCACGCCATAACTTTGAAAGGGAGGCTGTGAGGCGTTTAGGAATGTTTTGCTTCTTCATGATCTATGTCGTACGGTGGAGCTAAGTACCCTAAGGCTTATTACTGATCCCTAACCATTACATTTTAGAATATGTCTCAAGCTATCCAAAATGGTGGACAGGATGATAATCATCTCTCACTTGAGGGTCAACTTCCCAATGGTGACATGTTAAATGCGTAGATTTGTAACACTTTATGGCTATTGGCCAATGTTGTAACTGCTTAACTCAATCAACAAGTGGGTACCCCCTAGACTTCAAAGGACAAGAGGAGGGAGAGGAAGGCTAAGAGGACTCGAGTTTATGGTGCCTCATATTCTACTAGTCTACCAGTTCCCAAGTACAAGAAGAAAATGATCCCTTTTGCCACTTGTCAAGGGTGTGGCAAGAAGCATCAAGAAAGGCGTTTGGTGGGCACCAAAGATTGTTTCAAGTGTGGCGGTGTTGGGCATAAGATGAGAGATTTCCTAGTAGCCTCTAAGGAAGGGAGAAGAAAGGCTTAATTTGAAAGTAGGCTACCATATGGTAAGCCCGGTGGCAAGGGTTGGGCAACCCATCCTAAGTTCTAAAGGTGTGGTATAAACCATGGTGGCCCATGTTTGAGAAACTCTAATGCTTTCTATAGTTGTGGTGAAGTGGGTCATAAGGTTGTTGATTGTCCATATGCTCAAAGGAAGGGTAAAGGTATTGGCGCTCAAGCTTCTCCTACGTGCAACAATTATGGAAGGTACCATTCGGGAGATTATTTGGCCGGTTCGAGTGCATGTTTCTAGTGTGGCGCAAATGATCACAAGTTGAGATATTATCCATGGGCGATAAGAAATTTTGAGGATGACCATCAACGATCTCAAGCATACCCCTCTAGGGGTCACTAGACTTTGCTTGGCACTTCACCGGTATGTTAAAGGTTTTGATTATGATGTGTATGCATTCGGGTGCCACTCTTTCTTTCATTACTCCTTTTGTTTCCAAAATGCTTCATGTGAATCTCGAATTGTTGTATGAATCTTATGAAGTGTCTACCCCTGTTGGTGAGTCCATTGTTTCTAAAAGAGTCTATTGAAATTATCTCGTGTTCACATTGCATAAAGTCCGACCTTGTGATTTTGTTGAATTAGATATGGTGGATTTTGATATCATTCTTGGAATGGACAGTCTACATACATATTATGCTTCCATTGATTGTAGAACTCGTAAGGTTAAATTCCAAGTCCCTATTGAGCCCGTCCTTGAGTGGGAAAGTTGTAATGTGGTGGTCAAGTGTAGATTTATTCTTTGTCTTAAAAGCCAAAAGGTTGAGTTCTAAGGGTTACATTTATCATCTTGTGATGGTTAGGGATGTTAGTCCTAAGGTCCTTCCTATTGAGCCAGTTCTGATAGTTAATGAGTTTCTTGATGTCCTTCCCGATGAGCTTCCCAGTATCCCTCCTGAAAGGGAAATAGACTTTGGTATAGACGTCCTTCCAGATACACAACCCATTTCCATTCTCCCTTACCGTATGGCCCCGAAGGAATTGAAGGAGTTGAAGGACCAATTGAGCAATTTGTTGGAGAAGGGATTCATAAGGCCTAGTAAATCACTTTTGGGGTGCAGCGGTGTTGCTTGTGAAGAAAAAGGATGGTTCCTTTAGAATGTGCATTGACTACTGATAACTTAGTAGGGTTACCATAAATAACAAGTACCCTCTACCAAGGATTTATGACCTTTTTGATCAACTACAAGGGGCTAGTCATTTTTTTAAGATTGATCTTCGGTGCAGATACCACCAGTGAAGGTGAGGGAGTGTGATATTCCCAAGACTATTTTTCAGACTAGGTATAGGCACTGAATTTGTTGTAATGTCTTTTGGCTTGACTAATGCACCAACTATATTTACGGATCTCATCAATAAGGTCTTCAAACCCTACCTTGATATGTTTGTGGTGGTCTTTATTGATGATATATTGATTTGTTCTCAGAGTTAGGAAGAGCATGTGAATCACTCGAGGGTGGTGTTGCAAATCTTGAGGATGAGAGGTTGTTTACTACATATAAAAAGTGTGAATTTTGGTTGAAACAGATTGCTTTTCTAGGGAATATGGTGTCGACTGATGGCATTAAGGTGGATCCTAAGAAGACGGAGATAATAAGAAATTGGCCTAGACCTTGACTCCGTCAGATATTATGAGTTTCTTGGATTTGGTGGGTTACTACCGAAGGTTTGTGAATGGGTTATCTTCTAATGCTTCCTCTATGACAAAACTGACCCAAAAGAAGGCAAAATTCATGTGGATCGATGAATGTAAAAAGAGTTTTCAAACTTTAAAAGATAAGCTTGTCTCCGTTCTTATCTTGGCTCTACCGGAATGGTTGGAAGAGTTTGTGGTTTATTATGATACCTCAAGAATTGGTTTGGGGGTGTGTTTTGATGCAAAATGGCAAGGTGATAGCATATGCCTCTAGGCAACTTAAGGTGCATGAGCGGAATTATCCCACCCATGATCTTAAATTGGCGGTTGTGGTGTTTGCTTTGAAAATTTGGCTTCACTACTTGTATGGAGTTGATGTTGATATGTTTACTGACCACAAGAGTCTCCAATATGTGTTCACACAAAAAGATCTTAACTTGAGATAAAGAGGTGGTTAGAGCTCCTTAAAGATTATGATATGAGTGTGTATTATCATCCCAACAAGGCTAATATTGTGGACGATACTCTAAGTAGGGTGTCCATGGGTACTCTAGCTGATATTGATGATTGAGGCAAAGAGGTGGTTGGGGAAGTTCACTAGTTGGCTAGGTTGGGGGTTAGGTTGGATGCAGTTGAAAATGGTGGTGTAGTGGTTATTCACAGTTCTAAATCTTCTTTGATTGAGAAAGTAAAGTCAAAACAAGATCTTGACCCTGCCTTGCTAGAGTTGAAGGCCTTGGTGAATTATGATAAAGTGGAGGTTGTCTCCCAAGGGGGAGATGGTGCTCTTAGGTACCAAGATAGATTGTATGTGCCTAATGTTGATGACTTAACGGAGTTGATTTTGAAGGAGACTCATAATTCATCATATTCTATTCACCCCAGTTCCACAAATATGTATAGCGACTTGAGGAAGGTGTATTGGTAGGGTGGTATGAAGAGAGATATTGCCAAGTTATATCCCGTTTTCACAATTGTCAACAAGTGAAAGCCGAACATCAAAGGCCGGGTAGCCTAGCCTAAGATATAGATATTCCTACTTGAACATGGGAAGAGATCAACATGGATTTTGTGGTTGGGTTGCCTATGAGTAGGAGACACTTTTGACTCTATTTGGGTTGTTGTTGATAAAATGACAAAGTTGGCTCACTTTCTACCAGTCAAAACCACTTATCGTGTTGAAGATTATGCCAAGTTGTATATTCATGAGTTGGTTAGATTGTATGGGGTGCCCTTGTCTATCATTTCGGATCTAGTGATGCTCAATTCACTTCTTATTTTTGGAGATCCTTCAAAAAGGGTCTTGGTACCAAGGTCAAGTTTAGCACGAATTTTCATCCTCAAATAGATGGCCAAGTCGAAAGGACTACCCAAATTCTTGAGGATATGCTTAGGGCTTGTGTTTTGGAGTTTAAGGATAGTTGGGATGAACATTTTCCACTTATTGAATTTTCTTACAACAATAGCTAGCACTCAAATCCATCAATCTCGGATGGAGCCAAAGATTCACTATTTTTTGGCTTTGGGGTATGATGGAATAAAGCAAAATGGCTCT
>JAABOM020000049.1:1087665-1111115 GCA_011800125.2 Solanum clarkiae
AATGTAGAACTTGAACTTTAATTTAGGATTTGTTAAGATTATGGCTTTAGTAGTGTTTAACTTGAATTTAGATTAAAGAATTGGAACTTAAATTTTAAGTTATGAACTTTAAAGTTGAATATAATATAAAGTTGTAAATTTAAACTTTGTACTTGTATATAATGTGCTTTAATTGAACTTGAAATTTTAGGTTATCAATATTCGCCGGCACCACCAGTCGAAGTACTACCTACCCCTCCATCTCCGAGTATAATTAAAAATTAAAAGTCAAGGTATTTTTTTGATAAAAAGTTTTAGTTATTGTATATATATAAATGTTTGAATAGTTTATTGGAGTATTGCTATAGTGATAATAAGTTTGTTTGGCATAAGTGACAACACTAGTTGATCCTATTGATGACAAAATTATTTTTCTTGCAAAATCAATTTGTGTCCATCTAGTGTTGACACTTATCTAATTTTTTTGGGGTCATATTGAGTTTGCTTGGCATAAGTGACAACACTAGTTGATCCTATTGATGACAAAATTGATTTTCTTGCAAAATCAATTTGTGTTTATCTAGTGTTGACACTTATCTTATTTTTAGATTATCATAATGAGTTTATTTGGTATAAGTGACAAAATTAATTTTCTTGTAAAATCGATTTGTGTCCATCTAGTATTGACACTTATCTTATTTTTGGATTGTCATAATGAGTTTGTTTGGTATAAGTGACAACACTAGTTGATCCTACTGATGATATGATTTTGTGATTGGTGTTGGAATTAATTAATTAAGGTTGTGAATATTTTGTAGATGGATCATCCTTTGTGGATGTATGATATGTATTATGAAAATGGTGATGGGTTGAAATCTACATTTTTTGATGGTGTTATAAGTTTCATTGATAATGCAATGACACTTGATCTTTTTAAGAGAAATCAAATAGTTAGGAATCCTTGCAGTTCATGTAAGTGCCTGAAATTTTTTAGGCCAAATAAAGTTATGGTGCATTTGTATTATAATGGGTTTAAGCCTAGATATTTTATATGGGTGGATCATGGAGAAGTAGAGGAGTGGATGGTGTGTTTTACAATTCGATGCCCATGGATGAATATAATATGATTGTAGCACAAGGTCAAATTAGATTTGAACAGAATAATTTTCAACAAGATACGTTTTGGTATGATAGAGTTTATTAAATGATTAATGATGCTTTTGGAGTTCAAGAGGGGTTGGAGCCTGAACAGTTTTTTTAGTGAATCTCGTAATGAAGATGCAAGACGCTTCTATGAAGAATTAGAAGTGGCTAATCGACCATTAGGTGAAGGGAGTCGGCATTCTCCTTTGTCTGTTACGGTTAGATTAATGAACATTAAATCGGATTATAATGTTTGTAATGGGGCTGTGGACTCAATGGTGTATCTTATGTCTGAGTTGGTTAATCCTGACTATGACATACCCAGGATGTTCTATCAGGCAAAGAAACTGATTTCCAAGTTAGGATTGTCACATGATAAAATTGATTGTTGTGTTAATTTTTACATGTTATACTACAACTATGATACTGACTTGAACAATTGTAAGTTTTGCGGTCATGCTCGTTATTAGAGGACTCCAGCCAAAAAGATGGTTCCAATCAATTGGATGCATTAGTTACCTATTATTCCTAGACTAAAGAGGTTATATGCATCGATGAGATCACTACATATGACATGGCACCGTCAATATAGAAAGCCACGGAGAGTGTTATCTCATTCATCTGACGGAGAAGCATGAAAGCATTTTGATAATATATATCCTGACTTTGCTAGAGAGACTAGGAATGTCAGCTTGGGGCTATGTGCAGATAGTTTCACACCATTCTCAAATTCTACCATGCTTTACTCTTGCTGGCCCTTATTTGTCACTCCATATAATTTTTGTCATGAAATGTGCATGACAAGTCCATTCATATTTTTAAATTGTGTTATTCCGGGTCCTTGTAAACCAAAAAGTAAGATTGATATCTTTCTACGATCATTTATAGATGAGCGTAACCAGTTATGGTTCGAAGGTGTATTGACTTATGACATATCAACTAAACAGAATTTTGTTATGCGTGCTTGTTTAATGTGAACTGTTAATGATTTTCCTGCATATGATATGCTTTCTAGTTGGATGACTGCTGGAAAGCTTACCTTTCCTCATTGCATGGAATGTAGTAAGACTTTCACCCTAAAGCATGGCAGAAAAAATTCATGGTTGGATTGTCATCGTCAATTCTTGCCAATGAACCATGAGTTTAGAAAGATGAAGAATGCATTCAAGAAAAGAGCACGGTTGAAATGGATTCTCCACCCCCATCATGGACAGGGCATCAAATTTGGGAGAGAGTTTCTCAACTGCCTAAAGTTTGGGTTGCTCCACTTGGTAGACTTCTTGGATACGGTGTTGAACATAATTAGACCAAACAAAGCATATTCTGGGAGTTGCCATATTGGAAGGATAATCTCCTAAGACATAATCTTGATGTGATACATATTGATAAAAATTATTTTGGCAACCTATTCAACACAGTGGATACTAAAGGGAAGACAAAGGACAACCCAAGAGCTAGAATGGACTTAAAGGAATATTGTAGGAGGAAAGAATTGTGGCTACATGAACAACCAAATGGCAGAATTGTTAAGCCTAAAGCCAATTTTTCATTCACCTTGGAGAAGAAATGTGAAATATGTGACTGGGTTAAAAATTTTAGGATTCCAAAGGGATATGGTTCAAATTTGGGCAAGCAGAAAAACTTGAATGAAGGGAAGTTGATAGGTATGAAAAGTCATGATTGTCATGTATTCATGGAAACTTTGCTTCCTATCGCTTTTAGCCACCTGCCTGAGAGGATATGGAAGCCAGTGGGCGAGATAAGTCTTTTCTTTAGAGATTTATGTTCTGGAACATTTCTTGGAAGTAGTTTAGACAGGATAGAGAAAAACATTCTTGCTATTACTACAAAGCTGAAGAAGATTTTTCCGCCTGGCTTCTTTGATGTGATGGAGCATCTTCTGATTTATCTTGTACATGAAGCCCGCCTTGGAGGTCATGTTCAACCAAGGTGGATGTATCCATTTGAAAGGCAATATTTTTATGACTAATTAATATAATGAATATATAAACTAACAATAAACTTCATGATTAACATATTTGAATTAGTATGTACAAAAAAATTGAAATTTGCAAGAGGACAATTAGACAAAGGGGACAGATCGAAGGATCAATTGTTTAAGTTTATATTGGAAGAGAAACCAGTGATCTTACTCTTATTACTTTGGGGATGAGGTGTCATGCAGGCAAAATAGGCCAAATCGGAATGATAGAGGTAAGAGTGATCCGATGTTTCCCCCATTTTAATTTTTAATCAAAGTGGTCGAGGATCTAAAAGGCGTGGAAAAAGAGGCTTCACAACCACTGAAAGAAAATCAGCTATGAACCATATTATACTAAATTGTCCAAAAATTCATCCATATCTTGAGTAAGTGTTAAATAAGTTATATTGTCAGATTATTGTGGCAAGTCCTATCTTCCAAGAACAAGCTACTATTCCTCTATCTTATGTAGCTTTTGCTTATGCTATTTTTACTTGAGGGTAAGCCAAGGACATGTCTTCGCCCCGTCCCATCTTATGACTAGAGGCATTGCTGGACATCTTGTAGACTCTTGTACGGATATGTGCTATGTGTTTTAGTTTGGAGTTTACGATCATGGTTATCTATTTTATATGGCTATTGTTGTTTGTCTTTGAGAATTATGATAAGTATGTATGTTTTGATGTGGAAATGTGGAAGATCCTAAGCCCCGAATCACCCCCAAAGAGTGAGTCATACTTACCTTCCCCTTAGTCTTTATGTGCTACGTGTTATATGAATCTATGTTAATCCCGTTCGCTATGATATCCCTTTAGCGTGAGTCCTACTTTCCCCTCCCTTAGAACTACGTTTTTACTATTTGAATACGCTTCTGAAGTGAAGATGTGAATTTGGATACTTTGAGGCTTGTTTGGGAACTCTCGGGTTCTTATTCGCCATGTCACTCCTAGACCCTATGTCCAAGTCGTGACACAAGGAACGTGTAGTAATGGCATTGCAATGTTGAAGATCTCGGGAGAGATCTTGACTCACAGTGCGCTCCTTCGTGACCAAGTCCTTCATATACTTAGCATACCCTGATATCTTCTCCAATGCCTCAATGAGAGGGATGTTAATTGAGAGCTGCTTCAGCATAGAGAGAAAGTGCTTGAACTTGCCTTTCTCCTCCCTCTTTTTGATTCTCCGAGTGAAGGGAGGAGAAGGACTTGGAATGGGCTTCAACCTCTGTGGTGTGTCAACATCTTCACTCACCCCATCCTTGCCATGATCATCTCCTTCATCTACATCCTTTGCTGCAATTATCTCCTCTGAAACATTTCCTGTATCAACTGATATAAGAGGATCACTGGTGCTCTTTCCACCCCGGGTAGTTACCTTGCCATACACTACATGTCATTTTTAGTATTTTGAACTATATTTCTAGGCTGTGTACCCCTCCAATGCTGATTACGTTGAGCCGACACTTGACCAAACTATTGTTCTAGCTGTTTGATAGCCACAAAGTGAGACTCTATTTTCTGATTGATACTTGAAATCTCCGATTTCATGCCCCTTAGAGTCTCATCCTGTGTCTCAGCCTGCTTCAATAGGCGATCAAACATCTTCTCAGTTTTGGAACTGCTTGCACCTGTATTGCGGTTGTGTGATGGCATATAATGGACATTTCTGAAGCCTTCTCTGCGACCCCAATCTGCATCTAGATCCCTATTCCTATCATAATAACCTCCGCAGTTGTCCCTATAAGCTCCATCTTTACCAAAGTTCTGACCTTTATTTCATTGACCATGGCCGCAATAGTCCTGATTGGACCTTTGGGCGATGGGCCGAAAACCCTCCATCTGATCAGAAACAAAACATGCGTCATCCTCATACTATGGCTTCTTGTACATGGGTTCACGTGGAGGTTGATAAACTACTGCATTCACTCTCTTGGCTCTACTTCATCATCACCTCCATACTAGTGCGAATCTGAGCAAGCTGCTGCATTTTCCTCATAAGTTATGGCTTTCTCTGAACCCACACTGGCAGCACATGAACTTTTAGTGGACAATTTGTCATGCTGTCCCCATGCACGATTTGTCTTGACCACTCTTTCCATGCGTTATGTGATCTTTGCAAATGGTTGATGTAAAAACATGCCCCCCACGATAGTGTCAACATAATTTTGACTGTTATCATAAATGGTATGGTACAAGATCTCTACCAAGTCGTTATCAACTATGTTGTGGTCAGGGATGCTTCTCAAACATTTTGTGAATCGCTCCCAAGTAGTGCTGATTGAATCACTAGGATGTTGCTCGAAGTTGTTGATCTGGTCCTTTAACTTGAGCTTCTTTGATCTAGGGAAGTACCTCTCCAAAAAGGCCTTCTGCAAGTCTGCACAACTGGTGACTGAATTCTATGGGAGCTTAGATAGCCATAATTCAACATTGCCCGTGACAATAGGAAGAAATGAAGTCGCACAACATCTATAGATAGATTCTATGTTCCCATCACACTCTTATAGACGAATTCCACATTGTTTAGGTGCCTATGAGGATCCTCCAATGTTAAGCCTACTAATAGCCCATGGTTCTACAGCATAAGAAGTAACCCACTCGAGACTGTGCATTTTGTGTCTGCCGGTAGTAGTGGTGACACAATAGCTCTAGTCACCTCCATAGCCATAGGATTCAACCTGTCCTGATTCTACTGGTAGGCATTGGCATTGAAATCCTGAGGCTGTGGAATGTCCTCCAAAGGAGTTGGGTTCTCATTCCTAGCATCCTCATTGTTATTCTATTCAGAGCTGTATTGGCCATGTTATTGGCATTGTCTTGAGCCATTCTTCTTAATGTTCTATGGATCTCTGGATCAAATGGAGTTAAGGGATTGCCTTGACTCCAAGTGTTGGGCATACACTACACCTACACCCTGAAAAAGAACAAAAACAACAAAAAAAGTAAAATAAAGGGAACTAAGGATTAACACTCGAATTACTACTGAATTCTCTAAGTCTAGCCGTATTCCCCCGCAACAACACCAAAATCTTGATGTCGCCCAAGTTACACCTCCTATTTAGAAGATAAAATGGTTATTGTCAAGATATATAACCTAATTGAGGTTAGGTTCAAACTCATAAGGAATACAGACTCAAGAAAATTCACCAATTTGAAATCTGAATGGATAACCAACTTAAGTCCCCAAAGAGGGAGGCGAGTTTTGCAATGATCAATAAGAAAAGTAAGATAAACTAACTATCAGAAGAGAGAAGTCAATATGGAGAGAAACTGGTGTATCGTTCCCTATGATTACCCAACACAGTATTACCGGATAACCTGATTCGTTTCTAGTGTATAGTATGCAGGATGGTAATTTAAGTTCACTAAGCCCTTTGGTCAAAGGTGAGAGGTTAATTTCACAATGTGAGTTAGCCCATCTCGATAGTTTGCATGAGTAATCATTACCTATTAGTCCCAGTACAACCTCCCCTTGGCCTAGTTGGTAGATTAGACGAGAAAACATCAATCAAATCTTATTAATTAATCTCTTTTCCTATTCATTACTAGCTTGGTCCGGTCAGTAACACTAGGCGAGTTCTAATGTTGGCCACCACTAGAAAACACAAAAAATATAAAGAGTTAATTAATACATGCATATACACCTTCTAAGAATTGTGAATTATTCGATTTTGCTTTGTTAGTTTTTCATGGTTCCCACAACCTTAGTTGTGGATTTAGCTACTCATTCTATGTGTAGATACAGAAATTATGAATTGAGAAGACGTAATTAAACACTTACACAATAAAATTTGGAACAAGAAATCCAACTTCAATTAAAATCACAAGCTTAAAGATTGACTTAAAGCACAAGTTATCTCAAAGATTCTCCAATATGATCTTACAATTTTCTCTCTCAAAATATTGAGTTCTCTAAATACTAGGTGGAAACTTATGAAAAATAACCTAAAGACCTATTTATAATAACTAAATTCAAACCCTAAGCAAAATAGGAGAACTAGTCGGCACACCATACGAAAGGTATTTTATGGCCTATAATCGGGGTCTCGTACTCAACTGATGGAATTTTGAACTTCAACTCTATGACACCCCTCTATGACTCGTAAAGTTATTATGAACCATAAAGGTGGTTTCATATTGTGAAATTCCTGAAAGTCTAGGTCTCTGATCCTCAGGGCACGAATCCTCTTCTATAACTCGTAAACTCTTCTATGACTCATCTACATATTCGTAGAATGAACATCAGAAATCAGCCCCTCACTAAAAATCTTTCAGGAAACCTGCTTATGACCCATAGAATGGTCTACGACCCGTAGATGGTCCCGTATAACAACAAAAACCAATAACTTCTGCAATTTTCCCCAAAATCATGGCCAATCTGTAATCCTGCAAACATATACACAAAAACACATAGAACCCACTAAAATTGCATTGAAAACACATAAAATTTCAAGTTTTAAGCATCAAAATTGCTATATTTTGAGAGCACATCTGGGACCTCAAAAGGGCCCGTACATCTGGTTAGTTTTCTGGTACCTCATCTAGAGGTAAGGGGTCCTATAGAGGGAGTGTCTCATTCCAACGATAGTCTATAGGGCGAGACAGTTACTGGCATCTAAGAGTGGTCGACACACCGGGGATCTTTTAGTACAATCATGACTTATATGGTTCGCAGCGACAACCTATAGGGTGAGACAATTATAGTAGTTCTTTAGGATCATTATAACAATCCTAGAGTCAAAGGTTTTGTTATGGTTGTGGAGATCCTGATCATCTAATACGATAGTATCCCTCAATAAGGGCATAAAGAGGGCCCCATACTAGTTCTTCAGTTCAGCCTAGACCACCACTACCATCATCTAGAGGGTGGGGTAGAGCTCAGACTGATAGAGGTGGTTGCACTTCAAGCAGAGGGGTGAGTGGTGCCATAGTTCCACAGCCTAGGGCTAGAGGAATCGCTTAGACAGGTTATGCATTTCTAGGGATGCCCGAGGCAGAGGTTCCCGATGCAGTCATCACAAGTATTATCCCGATTTGTCATCAATATGCATTTGTATTATTTGATCCTAGATCTACCTACTCCTATGTATCCTCTTCCTTTTCATATAGATTCTACTTATTATGTGATCGTATGCTCGTACTCAATGCTTCCACCCTAATAGGTGAGCTTTTAGAGATGGATCAAGTGTTTCAATCCTGTCTTGTTTCTCTACTTTGGTACGATACTTGGGTAGATATGATTATTCTGGAGATGGTAGATTATGATGTTATCTTCAAGATAGATTGACTTTCCCTATATCATGTCATTCTTGATTGTTATGCTCAGATTATGACTTAGCCATGCCTGGGGGTATTGAGAATTGATTGGAAGGGTACTAGTGATTCTTATCCTAGTAAAGTTACCTCTTATATCCATGCTCATAAATTTATTGATAGGGATGCTTTTCTTGGTTTGGCTTACTGTCACGGGCCAAAATGGGCCGCAAGTAGCACCACACCTAACCTCTTAAATGGGGAAGCCAATGATACAAATGCTAACCTATATCAACAATTCAGCTTATGAAATATGAATGCTCAAATTTATAAAAGCAGAAAATAACAAAATCCACTAAGTCTACTATATTAATTACCCCAAAACCTGAAAGTCATCATATCAAGGACATCTAATCTCAAATACTGACCCTAAAAATAACAACACCAAAGTAGATGAATAAAATAGTTTATGTCAGAAAACTAAGGACATCATGCCTTAACTAATAGAATCCAACACGAGCTAGAAGGTTAGCTCACCTTGAAATATGGTATGCTGACGACTGGCTTGAGCGGTGGGTGAGTCAAAGTCAATGGAACACTTTTTGCACTCTACAAAAGCAAAACAAAGAAAAATACAAGTAGGAGTTATTATGAGCCACATGTACTGAGTAGGTGTCATCAATCGACTCCAAATAGAAATTAATATTCTTAAATAATATCAGCAAAAGAACTACAACACTTAACAAGTGGCAAGCAACAAGTACAAGTGATAACATCATAAAACAAGTACATAATCAAAAAACATTATCAAGAACAAACATGAGTATGCAGGCCTCCATACCACACCTCTTTTGGGAGATAGGTTATTTGAGATTGAATACATTAAATCACTTCAATATATTTTCCTTTAATATTATCATTCCAGAATATGACACCCGATCTAATATATATCGTGTCAGAATGTGACACACGATCTCATAATATCATGTCGAAATGTGACACCTGATCCCATAATATTATGTCAAAATATGACACTCGATCCAAATATACTATGTCGAAACATGACATCCGATCCAATTATACTATGTTAGAATATGGCACTCGATCCAATTATATCATATCAGAACGTGACACCTGATCTAATTATAATATGTTGAAACATGACACCCGATCCAAATATATCGTGTTGAAATGTGACACCCGATCCAAATATATCGTGTTGAAATGTGACACCCGATCCAATTATACAATGTCAGAATGTGACACCAGATCCAACTATACCATGCCAAAACGTGACACCTGATCCAATATATATCATATCGAAATGTGACACTCGATCCCACAATATCTTGCTAGAACTGAGACTCGATCTAATTATATCGTATTGGAACATGACACCTGATCCAATTGTAATTAATTCATCACTCTTTATCATTACTTTTCACTTCATTAACAATTTTACATCAAACCTTCTTTATGGAAGACATCACTTTGATAAGTTTAGTTCAAGATTATGGATTTCATGATCTTGGGATTGTAGACCAATGAAAACAACGTTTTAATCATCCAAACCATAATAATAAATGCACAAAAAATTTCACGATAATGCTCAATGAATATCAAACTCTATTAAGAGTCTTTCTAATACATAAAATAAACCATAACCTACCTTAAATCGAAGAATCGAAGCCAAGTTAGTTCTCCACTGCATTTTTTTTCCAATACCTTTGAACGTTCCCAATCTAACAAATACATAATATTTGTTAGAGAACGAATTCGTAGACACCCATATCACTGTACTTTTAGCCTAAGCCCAAAAACTTACACATGCTAAAATCATAATTCCTAAATCTCAAAACTAAGGTTAAGTCTTAATTTCTCTACATTATCCAACTCTAATATTATTTATATGATACAAACACCTAATATGTAATTATCCATACCAATATTTCTAAACATAAATCATAATATGATAATTATAAAAAGAAATAACAATAAAAACCCTCCAGTAAAATTTAAATGACCCAACACATTGGTCTATGCAATTAACCTAAAAGACCTAATATATTCACCCTAATGATTAAGTAATCATATGCAATGACCCGGGTGTTGTACGACATCATTGAACCTTGAGAAAATTGTTACAGACAAAATTTAGACCAAGTGTCATCCCAAGGAGGGCTACACCATCTATGCCTTGGCACTGGCCATGTGATCCTCAATTGAACAACACTTCACCTTGATTTTTGAGTTTTAGAGCGTGTTGGGGTCAAGTATAGGGCAACGACCAGTGCCATGGGTCATGTGCCTTGCCACCGATCATGGGATTGGCCATATGGCCTTCTACGCAGTGTGGGAAAGCTTTTTTAGGCTAAGTACCATGCCATGCCCACCCAAGTCACACGAATCGTGTGGCGTGGTATGGGCCATGAGGCCCTCCGTGAAGCTTTTGGAGCAAAAAGTTTTCCAAGTATTAATCATAGTCTCGTAACTTTTCCACGAAAACTTTCTAAGTATGGGTAGATGGGAGTATCACACGAACCATGTGGCTTCTCAGAGCTTGTGAAGCCATCATGTGGTGAACCTTGTGCGAAAAATTATAAGTGTTGGGTTATGGCTCCAATTCCAGCTAAGTATTAGCCCACGGGCTCTCCACACGAATCATGGAGTGCCACACGAGTCGTATGGCCTCTCAAGTGTGGTGATTCTGGGAAATTTTTCTCTCCATCTCATTTAGAGCATTCTCGTAATTTGATTATTTCTATTGGCATTTTAGGGATACCTATGCTACCCTATGGCCATCTAAAGTCCTAAACCTCATTTCAAACATTCAATCCGCACTCCTCATATTTTAAACACTCTCAAAGGCTACCCTCAAAGGAACTTTTGTGAAGTTTCAACTTAGGATCAAAGGAACTCAACCCTTCTTCAAATTCTTTGGGGTTTTCTTCATCTTGGTGAAGGTATGTGGGTTTTGATCCTTGGTTACTTTCAATCATGGAGACCCAAACTATTTTCAATGAAATCTACATGAATTTCGCTTACTCTAATTTGGAGTTTTAAATATAATAATTCCTTAAATCCAATAATGAATGAGTTATGTTTATCTATTGATTCTAAAATGATTTAAGCTTTGAAATATTTGATTCGTCATTTTTATGAATCTATAATTGTGCATAGTCCCTTTAAGGCTTTGATCTAAGCATGGGTGATTTATATTATAGTTTAAATGTGGATTTGGTTATAGTTTTACTTTGATTCCATATTATATTATTAATGTTAGATTGAACCTTAATTACCCATGCCATTCCCACATTTTTCATAACATATACATTTCATGAGAATGGATTTATGAAATCATGAAGTGGGTTAAGCCCAATTATGTTTTATGATATGATTTTGATAAGATATTGGTGATGACAAGAATGTGATCACATGCATGCCTATGAATATGGCTCCTTGAGAATTTTAGGTGTTTGCATCATTTTGTATATGAATGGGCTATCCCTGTGCATGAGTATTAGGACTATGAGAGTATGATTTTGGCATTTGAGCCTAAGTATGAACTATTATAAATGATGTTTGGCTTTTAAGCCCAATTGTACATTGAATTATTTTGGAAAGACTTGTATATCTTTGAAGCATGTATAACCATGGATATTATAAGTATTCTTATGGGATGATGACTTAGCATCGATGGAATGAGGGTTCCACTCTCTTTCCTAGAACTACGTGCCTAGTAGGTTTCCTTTTCGAAATGGGTGTTGTTCCAGTAAGTAAATATGCCTTTAAAATAGGTGTTGTTCCCGTAAGGAGAAGACATGATATGATATGACTTGATATGCTATATGTGAAAATGCTAACTGAAATGGGTGTTGCTCCCGTAAGGAAGGTTACTTCATACGAAATGAGTTTTGTTCCCATACCGTGAAGTATGGTTTACCTTTATCAAGTAGACCACCTCTTTACCAATAAGCGAATTTCATTGTGATTCCAAGTAATAGCTCGCTTGGTCTTACTTATGTCAGTTAAGGTCACATCACCACTATATATGAGCTTTGCATTTCATGCATCATTGGTTTCATAGCGTATTGTGTATTACTCTCTCGATCTATGGTCTTTTCTATATTATGTGCCATTGTCATCTAACAATGAATGCAGAATTGATAAGTTACATACATTGTATCCGGCATACTTAGTACATTCAAATGTACTAACACATATTTTGGCTATATGATTTCACCATGTAGGAACTGAGGAGCCCTTTCATCCATCGTACGATGTCTAGCTTGGATTTCAAGTAATACTTATTATGGTGAGTCATATCTTCCAAGGACAAGCCACCGCTCCATCCATCTATGTTGTCCATTTTCATTTCATTTACTTGAGGGTGAGCCCGGGGTATGTCTTGGCCCCAGACCTATCTTACGTAGAGGCATCGTTGGACATCTTGTGCACTCTTTTCATTTTATGCTAAGTGTTGTATGGGATTCTTGATCATGGCTTTATAGATTGGTTATTATATGATGATCTTATGTGATGTTGTGGAAAGTTCCTAAGTCCCAAATTGCCCCTATAGTGCGAGTCATACTTACCCGCCCCTTAGTCATTATGTGCTATGTGCTATGTGAGTTCATGCTAATCCATTTTCTTAAGATGCCCCATAGCGTGAGCCCTACTTTCCCCTTCTTTAGAATTATATGTTACTTTTAAATGCACTTCTAAACCGATGATATTAGTTTTGGTACTTTGAGGCTTGTTTGGGGATCCTCGAGTTCCCATTCGCCGTGTCACTTCTAGATCCTTGAGGCTTTATTTTCTGGATCGTTTCTTCCCACTTGAGATTAGGGAGGCCAAGATTACTGAATTTATCAAACTCAAGCAAGGGAATATGACTATAAGGGATTATGCCCTCAAGTTCACCAAGCTCTCTAAGTATGCTCCGACACTTATGGCTGATATCGTGCTAGAATGTGCAAATTCATTTCCAGTATCTCTGACTCACTTGTGTAAGAGTGTCGTACTGCCAGGATCATTTGAGATATAGGTATTTCTAGACTCATGGTGTATGCCGAATAGATTGGAGGAGAGAAACTCAAGGAGAGGAGGGTACATGATCCTAAGAGGGCCCACTTTGATGGTGGGTTCTTCGACTCTTGGAGTGTTAGTTTTGGTTGCTTCCAACAGGGCCAAGGGTTTGGTGCTAAGGTTGCTAATGCTAGGTGCCTCCTTCTAGGGCACCGGTTGATGGTGGACAGGGATATCCTTTGTGTGTCAAGTGTGGGAAGCCCACATAGGCGCTTGTTGGAGAGACTTGGGTGCTTGCTTTGGGTGTTGTGATAATAATCACAAGGTTGCAGATTGTCCCAAGAACCCTCAGAGGGGCCAAGGTTAGGTGGCTCAGGGTGGGCAAGGCCAACAAAGAGCTCCACAACGTGTTTCTCTAAGGAACAACATGTTCTATGCTCTTTATGCATGTTAGGAGGTTGAGGAGGCTCCGGATATTATGGCTAGTGCACTAAAAGTCTTTGATTTTAATGCTTATTATGTGCTTGATCCGGGTGTAAACTTGTCTTTTGTGATTTCTCTGTTGGTTGTTAAGTTTGGTTTGAGTATGAAAATTTTGAGGGATCCTTAATCAATTTATACTCTCGTGGGTGAATCTGTTGTTGCACATGGGTCTATCATGGTTGTCCTGTTTTTGTGTTGCATAAGGTTTTTCTGTGTTATCTTGTGGAACTTGAAATGTATGATTTTGATGTAATTCTTGAGATGGATTGGTTGCATGCATCATATGCCTCTATAGATTGTAGAATCCGCAAGGTCAAGTTCCAATGTCCCGGTGAGCCCGTTCTTGAATGGGAGGGTAGTGACTCCGCTATTAAATGTCGATTTATTTCCTACCTCAAGGCTCAAAATATGATTTCCAAAAGGTGTATATATCACATTGTGAGGGTTAAGGATGTGGAGTCTGAATTACCTACTCTTGAGTCAGTTCCAGTGGTGAATGAGTTTTCGAACGTATTCCTCAAAGACTTGCCCAGTATTCCTCTTTAAAGGGAAGTAGACTTTGGTATAGATCTTCATCCAGATACTCAACCTAATGTCTATTCCTCACTATTGTATGGCACCGACTGAATTGAAAGAGTTGAAGGATCAGTTGAAAGATTTGTTGGAGAAGGATTTTATCAGTCCAAGTATATCTCCATGGGGTCTTCAGTGTTATTTATAAGGAAGAAAGATGGATCTCTTTGAATGTTTATCGATCATAGGCAATTGGATAAGGTGATGAATAAGAATAAGTACTTGTTGCCTAGGATTTATAACTTGTTTGACCAACTTCAAGGGACTACTCACTTTTCAAAAATTGATTTCCATTCTGGGTATCATTAGTTAAAGGTTAGAGAGTGTGATATTCCTAAGATGGCCTTTCAGTCAAGGTGTGGGCATTTCGAGTTTGTGGTGATGTTGTTTGGCTTAACTAAGGCTCCGACCGTGTTTATGGATTTCATGAATTGGGTGTTCAAGCCATTTCTTGATAGTTTTATGGTTGTCTGCATTGATATCCTTATTTATTCCCGAGGTGAGCGGGAGCACGTGAGTCATTTGAGGTTGGACCTTGAGAGAGAAGAAGTTGTATGCCAAATTTAGCAAATGTGAGTTTTGGTTGGCTGAAGTTGCTTTTCTGGGTCATGTGGTGTCCGATGATAGTATAAAGGTGGATTCGAAGTAGACCGAGGCGGTGAAGAATTGGCCTAGACCGTTGACTCCTTTATACATTCGAAGCTTTCTTGGGTTAGCAGGTTATTATAGAAGGTTCATTGAGGGGTTCTTATCTATTACATCTCCATTGACTAAATTGATTCAAAAGAAGGCTAAGTTTGTGTGGTCGGACAAATGTGAGAGGAGTTTCCAATCTTTGAAGGATTGACTTATATCGGCTCCAGTTTTGAACCCTACCGAATGGTTTGGATGGATTTGTGGTTTATTATGATGCTTCTTGGGTTGGCTTCGGTTGTGTTTTTATGCAACACGGTAAGGTGCTAGCCTATGCATCTAGACAATTGAAGGTGCATGAGCGTAATTGCCCAACTCATGACCTTGAGTTAGCGATGGTGGTATATGCTTTGAAAATTTGGAGACACTATTTGTATGGGGTGCATGTTGATGTTTTAACCAATCACAAGAGCTTGCAATATGTGTTTACTCAAAGGGACCTTAACTTGAGACAAAGGAGATGGTTGGAACTCCTAAAGGATTACAACATGAGTGTTCTATATCACCTGGAAAGGAAAATGTGGTAGCTGATGCTCTTAGTTGGCTTTCTATGGGGAGCATGCCTCATGTAGAGGAGGAGAAGAAGGAGTTGGCAAGGGATATTAAGTATTTGGCTAGATTGGGTGTTAGGTTGGCTGATTCTAATAATGGTGGTATACAAGTTCAAAATGGGGCCTAATCCTCGGTGGTTGTAGATTTGATGTCTAAGCAAGATGTAGATCCATCCTTGGTTGAACTGAATAATTTGGTTGCCGAAAATAATATTGAGGTTTCCTTCCAAGGGGGAATGGTGTACTTCGGTACCAAGATCGGTTGTGTGTTCCAGACGTAGATGATCTTAGGAAGGTGATCATGGGTGAAGCCCAAAATTCTCATTATTCTATTCACTCATGATTTACTAAGATGTAGCGAGACTTGAAAAAGGTGTATTGGTGTCATGTTATGAAGAATGACATAGCCAAGTTTGTATCCGAATGCTCGAATTGTCAACAAATGAAGGTGGAGCACCAAAGGCAGCTAGGTTGGCTCAAAATACTAAGCTTCCTACTTGGAAGTGGGAAGACATAAATATGGATTTTGTTGGTTGGGTTGCCTCACTAGGAAGCAATTTGACTACATTTGGGTTATCATGTATCGGATGACCAAGTCGGCACATTTCCAACTTGTTAAGACTAATTTTGGTGCCAAAGACTATGCAAAGTTGTACATCGATGAGTTGATAAGATTGCATGGAGTGCCTAGGTCTATCATATCGGATCAGGGTACCTAATTTACCTTTCACTTGTGGAGGTTGTTTTGAAAGGGCCTTGGCATTAAGGTTAAATTGAGCACCGCTTTTTATCCTCAAACCGATAGACAAGCAGAGAGGAAGATTCAAACTTTGGAGGATATGTTAGGGCTTATGTGTTGGAGTTCAAGGGAAATTGGGATGACCATTTTCCACTCATTGAATTTGCCTATAATAATATCTTCCATGATAGCATTGGAATGGCATTGTTTGAAGAGTTATATGGTAGGAGGTGCAGGTGTCCGGTAGGGTGGTTTGAGTTGGGAGAGGAAGCTTCGATTGGCCTGGATTTTGTGATAAAGGCCATGGAGAAAGTGAAATTAATTAAGGAGAGGTTGAAGACGACCCAAAGTTGCCAAAAGTCCTATTTGAATATTAGAAGGAGGGACCTTGAATTCCAAGTTGGGGATTGGGTGTTTGTGAAAGTCTCACCCATGAAGGGAGTGATGTGTTTTGGCAAAACGAGCAAGCTAATCCCCCTATGTGTAGGACCTTATGAGGTTATTGAGCCTATTGGGAATGTGGCATATAGGGTGGAGTTACCCTCAGATTTGAGTTATATTCATATGGTCTTCCATGTGTCTATGTTGAGGAAGATGGTCGGTGATCCTAGCACTATTGTGCCTTTGGAATATGTTGAGATGGAGGAGAACTTGTCCTATGTGGAGGTTCTAGTGGAGATTTTGGATATACAAGTGAAGCAACTTCATAATAAGGAAGTAGCTTCGGTTAAGGTGCTTTGGAGGAACAAAACAAGTGGAGAGTGCTATATGGGAGGCGGAGTCGGACATGATGAAGCGATACCCTCACCTTTTCCAATCTACTCAAGACTAAGGTATTAGGATCTCTTTTTCCAATTAGTCCCAATTCTTTCATTCTTGAGTTTTATGGCATAACATGTTTACATGTACATTAAAATGATTTTTTAAAGATGTTTGGAATGGTTTCATTGTGTTTTAGCATGAGTTTGGAGTACCTTGTGACTTTCAAATACTGAATTATGCATGGTGTCTTGTGTTTGGAAGTTTCGTGCTCTAAGTCAAGCCTTTCAAGCCTTGTCCTTGCACATTCAATGTTCCTAAGGGGGGATGATGTAATGACCCGGGTGTTGTACAACGTCATTGAACCTTGAGAAAATTGTTGCGGACAAAATTTTGACCAAGTGTCATCCCAAGGAGGGCTACATGGGTTGTATGCCTTCGCACTGGCCGTGTGACCCTCAATGGCACAAAACTTAGCCTTGATTTTTGTGTTTTGGAGCTTTAGGGGCCAAGTATAGGGCCACAACCAGTGCCACGGGTTGTGTGGCTTGCCACAGATCTCGAGACTGGCGGTATGGCCTTGTATGCAGTATGGGAAAGCCTTTCCGGAGCAAAAATGTTTCTATGTATAAATCACAATCTAGTAACTTTTCCATGAAAATTTCGTAAGTGTGGGTAGACGGGAGCACCACATGAACCGTGTGGCTTCACACGATCCGTCAAGCGATCCATGTGGTGAACCTTGTGCAAAAAATTCTAAGTGTTGGGTTATGGCTCCAATTTCTAGAAATTCATCTAAGTATTGGTCCACGGGCACTCCACACGAATCGTGGAGTGCCACATGAGCTGTATGGCCTCAAGTCTGGTGATTTCGAGAAACTTTTCCCTTCTCTCATTAAGGGCTTCTTGTAAATTTGATTATTTCTATTGGTCTTTTGAGGATTCCTATGCTATCCTATGGCCATCTAAAGCCCTAAACATCATTCCAAACATTCAAAACTCACTCCTCGTATTTTAAACTCTCTCAAAGGCTACCCTCAAAGGAACTCTTGTGAATTTTCAACTTAGGAGCACAGGAACTCCACTCTTCTTCAAATTCTTTGGGGGTTTCTTCATCTTGGCAAAGGTATGTGGGTTTTGACTCTTGGTTACTTCCTATCAAAGAGACCCAAACTATTTTCAATGAAATCTACATGAATTTTTCTTACTTTAATTTGTGGTTTTAAATATTATGATTCCTTAAATTCCAATAATGAATTACTTATGTTTATTTGTTGATTTTAAGATTTAAGCTTTGAAATATTGGATTTTATTATTTTTATGAATCTGTTATTATGCATAGTCCCATTAAGGCTTCGATATAATCATGAGTGATTTATGTTATAGTTTAAATGTGGATTTGATTATAGTTTTACTTTAATTCCATATTATATTATTGATTTTAGATTGAATCTCAATTACTCATGTCATTCCCACATTTTTCACAGCATACGTATTTCATGAGCATGAATTTATGAAATTATGAAGTGGGTGATTGAGCATGAAATTATGTAGATTTTGGTACTTTGAGGCTTATATGGAGATCCTCGAGTCCCATTCGCTGTGTCACTTCTAGATCCTAGATCCAGGTCGTGACATCATATGATATCATTAGCCACTAAAATTTTTATATATATAAAAACCAATCCTCAGCTCCCTTTTGTCATATATATAGAAATATATATATATATTTTGCAATTTCATTCACATGTCACTTTAAATAAATTTCTACAATTTAATCTATATCAAATTTATACTATAATTTAATGCTAAACAAGTTAGTGCTAAAATAATGCAAAATACTTACATGAAACAAAAACATAATCTTTTCTTTTCCTCTTGCTCATTTCTTTTTCGCTTTTTCCGTGTGCCATTTTTAGTTTTTTGTGTGCCTTTCTCATATTTTGTTTCTTTCGGGCGTTCATCCCTTAACTCCCTTTTATATTTTTTAAAATTTTATTTGGTTATTTATTTATTTATTATACACTAAAGTAATAAATTCTACGACTTATTTTAATTAATGTAGGACAAAATGGTATAAGATATTACCTAAACTATCAATTTAGTCCACTAGTTAATTTAATTATATAAAATTAGCCCTCAACTAATTAATGAAAATTATCAAATAATCTGAAAAACCCATTAAAATTTACGAGATAGGTTTTTTATAACATAATAAGCTCTGTATCTCGAAACGACTTAACGGGTCATTACATTAGATACTAATTTACCATCCGTTTGTCCTTTAACGGTCAAAAGAAAGAGAAGGAAGAATAATGAATATTACTAAAAGCCTGAGTTATCATCTTCTAAAGTCGGTGTTATATCTCCATTTAAGCTCCTCCTTAAAATCATCCATCAAGATTAACTATTAAAAACTAAACTTTTGAATCAAATTTTGATAAATTTACAATAACAAATAATTTTCAAGTCACAGACTAACTCATGAACCCAATCAGAACCAAATCTCACTCAATCATAACATAACCATTTGGAAAAATCTTTTCTCACATAATCATGATAAAACTCTAATACCAAGTTTTTCACGGTCCAAAATGGGTTGTAAGTGGAACCCACTCCTAGCCTCCTAAATGGGCGAACCAATGATACAAATCCCAACCTATATCAATAGTTCACATTATATGATCATCTCTGAACTCAAAGGTGAAAATCCATATTATCTTCAACTTAGAATGAAAGATCTATACGCAATGTCGTATTCTTTCACCTTTCTCGGATTCCTTTCATAATGTCAATTTCAAAAGTCTTAAACTATTTAATATATCCATTTTTTATTCCTTTAACTAACTTTTCTACCAATCATATCCTTTAATCAATAACTCATGATATATTTTTATTTTTCTCATACTCTAAATAAAAGTTTTAAGTAACACCCTTCCTTAGGTCCTTTAATAGTTAAAAGTAACTAACTTTACAATCTAAATCATACATACGTCCCTTCAAATGTTCAACATCCAATACAATTTGATCACGTCATGCTTTACCAATTCATACATTGAGAAAACATACTACCTTGAATATAGACTCTTGATGACGAACTTGAATTCTAACTTCAATCATATAACCTAATTCCCCTTATCTGTCAATATTAACTCATACTATGAAGATCTTCATGAGTTCATATATCTTAACTATTATTGGTCACCTCTTTATGGACCTTACCATATCCATTTAAAAAAATTTCAATGTACTAATTATCATACTAAAAATAACAAAAAGATCTTATCACTATATTCAAGCCACACATACATAGATTATTTTTTAAAAAAATATTGCCTGACAGGTCTCTAATCCAATCAATGATACGTAATATTATCACTATAATCAAAACCGAATAAATGGAGCTATGTATCTCTAAATTCAATATAAAGTCTGTCAAAAAATACGTCTTCAACCTTTACCATCAGAGTGAAAGTCTTTGTTCTTGTATCCTTCTAAAGGCTAACCAATCTCTCACTAATTTTATTCATTTATGACTCTAGCTCTTTTAAATTCTATAGGTACATCTTTTCATTTAATTACATTACTCATCAACTAGTAGTAATTCTGTCATGACCCAAGCCTAGGGCCTAGACGTGACACGGCATATGGGGTACTCGAAGGGCCCCAAGCTAGCCTCTTAACATATCACTACACATCCTTAGTCACAAAAGCAATAAAATAATAACAAAAGATAGTAAATAGGGATAAACAGGGCTATGGGGCATCTTTTATAAAATAAAGTATCAAAAGAGTCAAGAGGGTCAAAGCTTAAAGCATCATTACATAACTTGTCCAACAACACCTCTAAACATAGAAGTTAACGGGGGTCAAGACAAGCAACCGGGCTCACCCTCATAGTCAAAGTATACCATAAAGAAAAGAAAGTCTATACATAGTATAAATCAAGACAAGTACGTCCTCGAAGTTGAGGACTCACCAACTTTATTTGAGGGATATCACACTACCCGCATGGACGAGAAGGATGATCAAGTGGGGCTCCAGCTCCTACATGGTAACATCATGTAGACATAGAGTATGCGTTAGTATATTTGAATGTACTAAGTATGTAGGATGCAATGCAACAATAGATAAACAACATAGCCAAAAAGTATATTATGGCATGCATGAATGATACTTGAAGTAAACATGCTTATATATGGAGCATATTACATGTATAGAAATAGACCATCATCATAGACCAAACAACTTAGTACTTAGAATCTAAGGTAGAGAACCCCTTAGAAGTGATTGAGGTACTAAGCCCTCAATTGGTTGATGACTTACCACCCCCTATCTAGGTGATTGAGGTACCAACCTCTCAATTGGTTGATGGCTTACTACCCCCATCCAAGATGATTGAGGTACCAATCCCTCAATTGGTTGATGGCTTACCACCTCCGTTAGAGATGAGTGAGGTACAAACCCCTCAATTGGTTGATGGCTACCACCCCCATCTAGCAGATTCAGGCAATACACCTCAATTGTCTATGGTCAACTCACAACACAATAGATACTTCTCATGGAATCAACACATACATATCATCCTTTAATTATCATCAAGTCACTTAATTCATATGCAAAGCATTAGGCCTTCAACAACTTAAGATACATTAACCAAACTTTTCATCAAACACTTGGTGGTTGTGTAATGCAAGTGTAAAGCCATACAATTTAAGAGTGAAATCATGCAAGCAAATTCAATATAAAACCACCCACCAACACTTGGTAACACCCTCATGTAATATACATCATAAAACTTCATTAAATCTCAAGATAGATTTAAGATTCATAGCTCAAAACATGCATAAACAGTCACACTTTTACAAAACCCCACATAGTTCATAGTCAAATTCATCATAGAAGACCCTTAAGTAAAATCAACTTAGAAACATGTATTTTAGGTAAAAATGAAGCTTAGGCACCATGGGTAAAAGGACCCAATAGTTGAAACCCACATACCTTAGCTTTGCAAAATTCTTGATGAAGATTGGAAATGGAGACTTGAAGCTTGAGTAAAATCCTTAAGACCCGGATGAGTTTTGGGGTGAAATATTTTTCTAAGTATTTGAGAAAGTATTGGAAAATGTTTAGTATGATATGGAGGTAAAATATGGTTAAGTATAAGTATTTTCACGCCCAAAAAATGTACAAAAATGTACTAAGGCACGCCCTTGGCGCGTTGTGCCTTGGGCGCGAAAACCTCATTGGAAATCATTTTTTGGAAAATTGAAATTCTAATTCATTTACTCTAAAAATGGGGTTAGAACCATTTCTCACTCAAGTATACCCCCTGATCAAGAATATGAAGTCGAATTTTCGATACCACACATGGATTTTGAGATATATGGAAATAACGATTTCGGGTATTTTTCAAGGCACATTTTCGGACACTTTTTGGGGTCGTTCAATATCTCCTCCTTGGGAACATTCATCTCTGAATGTCAAAGAAACGTACATAAGAAGAGTAATCATGAAGAAATCAGCTGAAACGACCCCAAAAAGTGCCCGAAAATGTGCCTCGGAAGTGCTCGAAATCGTAATTTCCTTATATCTCAAAATTTGTGCGTGATATCGAAAATATGACTTCACATTCTTGTCCAGAGGGTAACATTGAGTGGGAAATGGATCTAACACCGATTTAAGAGCAACCGTATCAAAATCCAAAAATTGCAAAAATGCAATTTCCGGTCATGTGCCACATTGTTAAAAATTGCAAAAATGCAATCCAAGGGTGCGCCACATTGTTAAAAATGTGCCAGTTTTCTTGTTTGGTCCAAGGCCTTTGGGTCTTGGGCCTAAGCCTTCCCATGCGTGAAAATACGTATACTTAACCATATTTCACCTTCATATTAGTGAAGACATTCCCCAATACTCACTCAAACACTTAGGGTGTGTTTGGTGTGGAGAAAAATATTTTTCGGAAAATATTTTTTCATTTTCTCATGTTTGGTTAGCTTAAATGTTTTGGAAAATATTTTTCAAATCAACTTATTTTCCTCAAATTTAAGGAAAATGACTTCCTTCTAAAAGTTAAAGAAAACATTTTCCAAAACTCTTATCCAATTTCAAATTGATTTTTTATCCCATCCGTATTATGATCCCCCTCCCTGAATTTTTTTAAAACAAAATAAGATTAAAAATTTATTTTTGAAAAAATATTTACATTTTGAAAAAAAAATATTTCACCTATTTCTATTCCGACTCACTCAATTCCCTCCTCCCCCTCC
>JAABOM020000049.1:1116673-1134961 GCA_011800125.2 Solanum clarkiae
ATTTATAAGTACCTATATTGTCTAATATAAATTTTTTATTTTAAATAATTAACTTTTATTTTTAAAAATTTAATATAACCTTGTAAATACATTCGTCAACCAAACAACACGCTTATAATTACAATGTAATTACACCATGACAAATAAATAGGACAGTGTAATTACTAGGGAGTGTGTAATTACTAGTATTACTACCCTAGTAATTGCACCAATTCCTATTACTAGGTAACTTTCCAAATAAACTCTTAATAAATTCTGTAAACTGAGGAAAAATTCAGTGACTGAGACGCTGTGACTTTTGTTTCCTTTCCTTTCTCATCTATTCAACTTCAACAACATATTGAGTATAGTCTTATATATTAATATACTAGTTACAAAATCCCAATATTTATTTTTAATGAAATAATTAAATGTTATTTAATCATTTTATTAGATGTAAAATAAATATTATTAATATTGATTTTTTTTATTTTAATGATTAAATGATTTTAAATTTTTATTCTAAAATAAATTATGACTTTTATCCTAATTTTATTGGCAATATCATAAAATCACTAACTAGTTGCTTTAAATAGATTAAATTTAAAAATCTCCAAAATATTTTTATGAATCCTTGAAAATTAATTGTTCGGGAAAATATTGTAAAATCACTAACAAATGCTTTAAAAAGATTAAATCAAAAAATTTTTGAAATATTTTTGTGGGTCTCATTAATTTAAAATAACTGAACAGTTGAAGTAGCTAGGAAAATATTTATGAGGGGCAATATCGTAAAATCATCAAGCAATTATTTTAAATAGATTAAATTAAAAACTCTTCAAAATATTTTTATGGGGCCTTCAATTGTGAAAATTAGTTGTTAAGGGTAATATTGTAAAATCATTAAGCATCTACTTTAAAAAGATTCAATTAAAAAAATCCCTGGAATATTTTTATGGGTCCCATATAATAAAGAAGAGAAAACACACAGGTGAAGCAGGCATGTCGACGGAGAGCTGCCTACTTCAGCACAAAGTCTATTTTGAAGAGAAATTAGGCAGTTGAAGTCACTCTCATCATGGTGTGTGTACTACACTCTCTCTTTTATTTTTTAAAAAAGTCAAATCACACTCTACATGGACAAAACATTCCACCTTGGCAATAAATAAATAAATTATTAAAGTATTATTATTTTAAAAAATTACCCCACCCCACCACTTCCTCTCACCGTACACCCCTCTCCCCCCTCCTCCCGGACAAAAATTGTAAAATTTTAAAAAAAGTTCTTACTTCATCTTCCTCGTAAGATAATAATCAAGATATTGTTTTAATTTTCTTAGAAAAAAATAATTCTACGCTACCCACTTAATCCTCCACTTCAGTTTTTTAATTATTTTTAGAATTTTTTTATTTGTCGCAAGATTTTTTTAATAAATCTTTTATTTCTGTTATATTCGATAAACAAGTAAAAAAAATATTTTTCTAAAAATTTGTGTACATATCTATAAAAAAAATCAAAAAAGATAAAAATAAATAAGGAGCAGAGGACTAGATGCATGTGGGATAAAATTTTATTTATTTAAAAAAGATTAATTTTTTAGGCAGGAGTGAAGTAAGACCTGAAGTTTGAAATTTTTAAAAATATTTTATAAAAGAGATTCAAAAAAATAAAAGAGTAGGGGATTGTTAGGGTGGGTGAGGAGTACGCGGGGGTGTGTAGGTAGTGGAGTAGGTGAGAAAAATATTTTAAATTTTATTTTTTAAAAAAATAATATTTTTAGAAGAATATTTATAATTTAATCTTTTACTTTGAACTAATATTCATATTTTATTTAATTTTTGCCAATGTGACATTCCATGTGGCAAAATTTTTTCCAATAAAAGAGAGAGTGTATCTGTCACGCCCCAGAGGGTACCCTAGATGTAATCAACACCAAAAACTATTGCTAGTCCGAAGCGAACCACTTGGCCTTATCACATTCATTCAATCAATAAACTCAAAACAATCAACGGAAGACTAAAGAAAGTAAATGGGCACATCTCATCTAGTCTCAAAATAATTTTATAAATAAAAAGGCTAGTAGAAAGAAACTATCTCAACAAGTCTTAACATCAACATTCAGCTCTAGTCTATGAAGCCTCTATCACTATCAATCAGTGCCAACGATAAACCCATGACTACCTCAACTTAAGAAATAGTAAAGCTACTCTAAAATACTGACTCTAAAGCAAGATAATGAAATAAATATAATGAATCCTCTGAAGTACGGGAGGCTCGCCAATCAGCCGAACGTCTCAGATCCTCAATGATACACCTGTTGATGATCTCTAAATCCTGTGTCTGCATCACGAAAAGATGCAGCGCTAAGTGGCGTCAGTACATGGAATGTACTATATGTAAAATAGCTGAATGAAACCGAAATAAGTAGAATGATATGGAACAACAATTAACTCAGAATAATAACAAATCAATATGTCAAGTATCTATCTAAAGAAAGAATAAAGAGTAGGCAAATGACCCATCTAACCCATCAAACCTCATCAATCAAATCAGACTCATCTCAGAGGGACTTGTCTTAACTCATCTCGACTCAGATTACTCAATTTGGGAGCTTTCTGGGAGTTTCTCTAATCCGACAACAATTACTTATGAGCCAGTGATTGCATAATAATCACGTTGATGTTGCCACAGCCATTCCGTACTTCCCAAGTAGAGAATGAATCGAAACCATAATGGACAAGTCCAAAATGGAGATGACAATCTATAAGTCCTCATTGATTTTGGGGACTTCTAATAAGAGGGAACCTCAACATGGTGTGATGTGATGGTCCTAATCCTCACCTATGCTTGGCTACATAGTTTGACAGGTGCGAGTTAGATTAGCTCTTACTTTTTCGGTGCTAGATACTCCTCCCATGACTCAATTCTCATAAAATCCAATTAAACCAATCAAACTATTTCAATCAACTCATCTCAAATCAGCCTCGTAGAGGTTCCCATCATTCAATCGGTCTCATAGAGACTCCAATCATACTATCAATTCATCTCTCAATCAATAGCTCAAGGCTTAGAACAATCATTAGGGAAACAATCGAATAGACAATTCATTAGAGTTCAGTTGGGAACACTCATGGACTATCAAATACTATCAACCTATCATCATTCTCACATTCACAATCACAATCACAATCGACATTCTCAATCAAGGTTCTAGACTCAATCCCTATCTTTATTCATGTAATATTTATGAAATAATAAGTAGCAGTTATAAAATAGTTCATGTAAGACATCCAATTCAAGAAAGATAAATTTATGATGATCATCAACATACGAAAATACATGTAAGTAATTTAATTTTCAAGAAAATCTTCAAGAAATCATTCAAGAATCATGTACGTAGACTCATTAGACTTTCAACTCTTCTATGACCATCTATGGGGCACATGAGAGGATAATCTCATGTTTTTAGTTTAGCCTTACATACCTTTATTGAAGCTTTCGGACAACCAAGCTCAAGAAACTCTCTTTGAACTCCTTAATTCTAGTCTTTTTCGCTCCTCTTCTCTTCTCTTTAACTCTAGTCTTTTTCAAAGACTTAGAAAAGGCTTAGAATGAGTTAAATACCCTTTTTATACTTAAAACTACCTATTTTGATCATATATTAAGTCCAAGAGGAGTTTAAAAAGGTCTAGAATAACCCACACAAAATTCAAAAAAAGTCAGTTTTGGGACATGGGGCTCGCGACACGAATTGTGTAATTTTTTGAGATTTTTCATCGAAAATTCTCCGAATGAGGTTTCTAAATCATGTAGAAAAGTTTTAAAAAAATTATAAGTGTTGGTCCGTGATAGAGGCGTCGCGCCTCTGTCGCACACCAACATTGGTTCACATTTTCGCATAAAAAATTATCTTTTGATTCGGTTGTTCTAAAAATCAAATGAGATCACTTCCCCACTCAATTTTGTCATGCTGATCGCATATTCGGTCTTGGATTTGCCATCAGAGCATGGGAAGACATGTTATACCCACGTCTTTCCTCTAGGGGTATTTTGGTAATTTTATGAAGCATTACATCATCTCCCCCTTGGGACCATTCGTCCTCGAATGATGAGTAAAAGTGGATATCAAAGCATAAATAAACTCTGAAATCATCTTAATAGTCACATCAACCAATCAAACTCTCGACTCCTCATCAACCTCAATAAACTTTACTCAAACTTAAGAATAGATACATCAACTTAGATAGACAATTCATTTTGGACCAAGAGTAGAGATATTATCTTAAACATCCTCACTATCATGTACGAACGGAACGTCAAAACTCGATGAATTTAAATCGTTTAAACACTTTGTCAATCAGTCTTTCGAACTCAGGAAGAAAACCATCAAATCGAATTGAGAATGGGACCATCGCGATATACAAGACTCTATGAGCAATTTCAAGCTCAACTCTTCACCTCAATTGTACTCCTTTTCATGACACTCTACTATATCAACTTAAGCCTACAACTCCTATTCAACTCTCTACCCTATCTACATGCTCTTATTCTAATCAAGCCTACTTCTGAGCCTCAAGGTTCTATCCTTAAGATGATCATATTCATACAAAGCTAATCCTCAATGCTCAAGCTCTATACTTGATCAAGCTCAAGACACACCTCTCTTTTGAGGACAAAGTGATCGTCAAAGTAATAAACCTAACCAAGGTTAGGGTCGAATCCCACAGAGAATACGAAGACTTTGTCAAATTGGTTCACTAATAATCAATTCAAGTACTAAAAAAAATCAATTCCGAAAAGGTGGGGGGTGGGGTGGGGTTGCAATTTGGGTAATTATGTTCCCCATGATTCACTAAGTCAATTTCCCCAGATAACACAATTCGCAACCAGGACATTGCATGTAGGACAATAATTTATGTTCTTCCAACCCTTTGATCGTGGTGAAGGTCGAATTTCACTATAGGATTTGGCCCATATCTATAGTGTGCTATCCTAACCATTACCTATTGTCCCAGTCAACCTCCCCTTGGTCGAGTTCGGTTGATTAGATGAGAAGGAATCGATCGAATTTTGGTCATCAATTTTTTTTTCTTATTCATCACTACCTTGATCAGGATCACTACACTAGATAAGATCTAATGTTGGTGACCACTAGAAAAAATGCAAAACGAAGAAACTTGGTTAATACATGCAAATACCTACTCAAAGAATTGATAATCATCTATGTTTTCTAAGTTAGATTCTCATGGTTCCCACAACCCCAAGTTGTGGGTTTAGCTACTCATGTTTTGGGTAAATAAAGAAACAATGAGTAGAGAAGATATAATTAATCACTTATCCAAAAAGATTGAAGTACAAGAATACACAATTTGTATTGAGAATCACAAGATTGAAAGATAATTGAATCCACAAGTGAATCTCCTCTCCAATATTTTGTCTCCAAAGACAAACCCTAAATATTACTCACTAGTCTCGTGCTCTCTCTTGGTCTCTATCTAAAACTGTGCACAAAATTGAAAACTGCGGCTAATGACCTAACATATTCTATTTATTGTATTTACAATCAAGTCCATAAAATAATTAGAAAATATAGTTGGCGCACGATACGACTTGCAGTTACGACTCATAATAGAGGTTACGAGTCATAATCAGGCTTTCATATTTAGCTTCTTAAATATTAGACTTCACTGATATGAACATCTTCACGAGTCATAGTCTGATATATGACTTGTACTGTCCCCTCGTAGTCCATATTTGCATCACTTGGTCCAACACTGGAAATCTCTATGATATCCCCCAATAAGACCAGTAGACTGATCTATGACTCGTAATGAGGTTTTGTGTGGCTGAACTTAAATTCTTCTTCAACACTGAAAATCCTCACGAGACCACCTCTATGACTCGTAAATTGAGTTACGACTCGTAGAGGGTCTCATAAGTCTTCATAAACCAGCAAAACCTGCAACTTTTTTCAAAATTGTGCCAACCTGCTTTTCCAGTAAAAAAACACAAAAACATATAAAAAACCACAAAAGTCACATTGAGAACACACAAAATCTCAAGTTTAGGCATCAAATATGTTGTATTCTGACAGCACATCAATACTCTCACAAGGGATTTCTTTAAAAGATCACCAGTCCTCTTCACTATCCCATTATCCTTACTTGAAACCTTAGTCACGAAGTCTTCAAGAGTCTGATATCATGTCACTACCTGGGAGGGTACCCAAGACGCGGCTGACACCTAGAGACTATTGCTAGTCCTCAAATAGACCACTTGGCCTCGTTACAATCATTCATTCATACCTTTTACTGATCAACGGAAGGCATAAGGGATCTAAACAGGCACATCTATCAAATCTCAAAATAATATAATAATAAAGGGCTAGTAGAAAGAACTAGCTCACAATCTTAACAATCAACATGCGACTCTAGTCTATGAAGCCTCTACCACTATCAAACAATGCCAGTGACAGACCCATGGCTACCTCAATCAAAAAATAAAACTGATCATGTCTAACTCTAAAGTAAGATGAAAATAAAAGTAATGAATCCTTCGGAGTAAGGGAGGATCACTAATCAGCTGAACGACCAAGATCCTCAACGATGCACCTGTTGATGATTCTAATCCTTGTATCTACATTATGAAATGATGCAGCACCGAATATTAGTACGTGGAATGTATGGTATGTAAAATAGCTAAATGAAACTGAAACATATAGAATAATATGAAACATCAATCAACATCAAGTATAGTAACAATCAATATGTCAAATGTTTGTCTAAAGCAAGAATAAAAAGTACACAAGTGACTCATCAACCAATCAAACCTCATCAATCAAATCAGACTTAATTCAATGAAACCCATCTCATCTCATCTCATCTTGACTCAGATTATTTAATTTGGAAACTTTCTGTGAGTTTCTCTTATCCGGCAACAATTACTTATGAGCCAGTTATTGCACAATAATCATACTGATGTTGCCACAGTCGTTCCGTACTTGCCAGGTAGGGAACGAATCGAATCCACTATGGACCACTAGCAAATCAAACTAGTCCTCTATTATTTTAGGGACTCTATCAAGAGGGGACCTCAACATAATGTGATATGACAGTCCTAATCCTTTCCTACGCTTGGCTACGTAGTTTGATGAGTAAGAGTTAAATTAACTCTTACTCTTTTGGTACTCGATACTCTTCCCAAGACTCAATGCTCATAAGACAATCATCCCAATTAAACTATCACAATCAGCCTCGTGGAGGCACTCATGATTCAATCAGTCTCATAAGGACTATCATCATCTTATCAGTCAACCTCTTAATCAATAACTCAAGGTTTAGGACAGTCATTAGGGAACAATTAAATAGACAAATTATTAGAGTTCATTTATAGAGATTCATGGGACTATCAAGTTCTATCAATTCGTCATCATTCTCACATCACAATCATAATTCATAATCGACATTCTCAACCAAGGCTCTAGACTCCATGCCTATCTTCATTCACCCATGCTTTCGAAATTATCATGTAGGGTTATGCTATATATGATGAAAAGTAATCAATTCAAGAGTACAAGTTTACGATGATCATCAACATATGAAAATACATGTAAGAAATTATAATTTTTCAATAAAATAATCAAGAATCATGTATGTAGACTCAAGAACTTTCAACTCTCATCTAAGATCATTTATGGGGCACATGAGAGAACAATCTTATGCATTTAGTTTATTCTTATATACTTGGGATGAAGTTTTGACAATCAATCTCTCAAGAATCCTCCTTGAATTGTTCAATCTTATGCTTCCTTTCTCTTCTTTCAAGCCCTAGTCTCTTTGAAGAACTTAGAATGACTTAGGAATGGGGTTTAGACCCTTTTACACATCAAAATAACCTAATTGATCGTGTTTTGAGTTTAGGAGGGATTGAGAATTTCTTGAATGCTCCTCATAAATTTTTAGAAAAATTTACACTACGGGAAAGTAGGTCCGCGACACGGACCCATTGCGCCCCGATGTATTTTTTTCTGAAAATTGTTTGAATGAGTTTTCTGATCTCCATTGAAAACATTAAAAAAAAAGTCAAGTCAGCTACAAAGGCGCGGCGTGCCTTTGTCGTGCACTGACACTAGAATTCATTTTGGATTGAAATTATTTTTCGATCTAGTTGCTCTAAAAATCAACCGAGACTATTTGCCTACTCAATTTTCTGTGCTGATCATAAATTTTTTCTCGGATTTCCAAATGGAGCATAGGAAGACGCCTTATGCGAACGTCTCTACTCTAGGGGTATTGCTATAATTTTATCGGGTGTTACATCATCTCCCCTTTGGGATCATTTGTCCTCGAATGATGAGTGAGGGTGGATATCAAGGCACGAATTGACTCAAAACTCATCTCAACATTCACATCTATCAATCAATCCCTCAACTTTATCTCAATCATCAATCAACTCTATTCAAACGCGAGAATAGGCAATCAACTAAACAAAAGAAAATCAACTTAGTGAAGGGTAAGGAATTTAGCTTCAACATTCTCATCATTTGGCACTAATAGCTATGGATATTTTGCTTTCATCTCTTCCTCAGCTTCCCATATGGCTTCTTCAATGAATTGATTTCTCCACTGGACTTTGACTGAGTCTATCTCTTTGGTTCGCAACTTGCAAATTTGATGATCAAGGATTTGGGCTATAATATCTTCGTACATCAATCTACCCTTCACTTCAATGCTCTTCACAGGGATAACCAAGTTAGGATCTCCCATATTTCTTCAACATCAACATGTGGAACACTAGATGGATTCCGTCTAACTCGGAAGACAACTCTAATTTGTAAGAAACCTTCCCAATCCTCTTCACAATCTGATAAGGTCTAATATAGTGTGGACTCAATTTAACCTTCTTCGTAAATATCATGATACCCTTCATAGGTGACACTTTCAAATATACCTAAGCATTTACCTCGAACTCTAAATCTCTGCTTCTCACATCGGTATAAGATTTTTGGCGACTCTATGTAGTCTCCAATCTCTCCTTAATGAGCTTAACCTTCTACATTGATTGGTGAAAAAGGTCAAGCCCAATCAACTCAGCCTCTCCAACCTTGAAGCACCCAGTTGGTGATCTACATCTCCTCCCATACAAAGCTTCATAGGGAGCTACTCGAATGCTTGTATGGTAACTATTGTTGTATGTAAATTCAATCAATGGTAGGTGGTCATCCCAGTTTCCCTTGAAATGAAGAACACATGCTCTCAACATATCCTCCAACATTTGAATAGTACACTCTGCTTGACCATCTATCTGTGGATGAAAGGTTGTACTCAAATTCACTATTGTACCCAATCATTTCTGGAATGATATCCAAAATTGGGAGGTGAATTGAGCCCTTCTGTCCAAGATGATAGACAAGGGAACCCCATGAAACTTCACAATCTCATGGATGTACAACTTAGCGTACTCCTCTGTAGTGTTAGTTGTTAACTGCTAAGAAGCGAGCCGATTTGGTCATCCTATCCATAATCACCCATATTGAATCATGTTGCTTTGGAGACCTCGGTAGACCCGTGATGAAGTCCATATTGATCATATCCTACATATATTTAGGAATCTCGAAGTTCTGAGTCGATACACAGGGTCTCTCATGCTTAACCTTTACTTGCTGATAATTCGGGCACTTTGAAATGAGTTCAACAATATCCCTCTTCATTCCACTCCACCAATACACTTCTCTCAAGTCATGGTACCTCTTGGTAGAGCCAAGAGGAATGGAATATCTAGTGTTGTGAGCTTCATCCATGATTATGTCTTGAATACCATCAACTTCTGGAATGCATAATCTGCTCTAGTATCTCATCACTCCATCTGCCCCTTTGGAGAAGACCATCACTTTCTGTTTATGGACAATATCCTTCAATTGGAGTATTATAGGATCTCGGTCTTGCTTTTCTTTTATCTCTGACACCAAAGATAAGGTAGACTCGTTCTGAATATTAACTACTCCCTCGTCATTTTCCTTAAGTTGAACTCCCAATCAAGCGAATCGATGCACTTCTTTTGCGAGCTCCTTCTTCCCTTCCTCAATATGGGCTGTGCTACCCATTGACCACCTGCTAAGAGCATCAGCAATAATGTTGCTTTACCTGGATGGTAGAGAATGATCATGTCATAATCTTTGAGAAACTCCAACCATCTTCTCTATCGCAGGTTGAGCGCTTTTTGATTTAAGACATGCTACAAGCTTTTGTGGTCGGTGAACACATCCACATGTACTCCATACAAGTAGTGACGCCAAATTTTAAGTGCAAACACCACCACTGCCAACTCAATATTGTGGGTTGGATAGTTCCTCTCATTAATCTTAAGTTGTCTAGAAGCACATGCTATCACCTTCTGCCTCTGCATCAGCAGACATCCCAATCCCACTTTTGAAGCATCATAATAGATTACAAAATCTTCCATCCCATCTGGCATAGTCAGAACTGTTGCAGTAGTAAGTCTAGCATTCAACTCCTGGAAACTTTTCTCACGTTCATCAGACCACTGGAACTTGACATTTTTCTGAGTCAAACTTAGTCAATAGTGTGGATAGGGAAAGAAATCCCTCGACAAATCTGCGGTAGTAGCCTGCCAACCCTAAGAAACTCCTTATATCAGTTGGGGAGGTCAGTCTGGGCCAGTTCTTAACCACTTCAATCTTTTGAGCATCCACTTAAATACCATCAACAGAGACAACATGGCCTAAGAAAGCCACTGATTTAAGCAAGAATTCACATTTTGAGAACTTCATATACAATTCATGGTCCTTAAGTGTTTGGAGGACAATCTTGAGGTAATTTTCAGTTCTTCTTCATCTCTTGAATACACCAAAATGCCGTAGATGAAAACAATCACAAAAACATCAAGATACTATCTGAACACTCTAGTCATTAATTCCATGAAGGCTGCAGGTGCATTCGTCAACCTAATGGACATGACCAAGAACTCAGAATGGACATATCTAGTCCTAAAGGCTGCCTTTGGAATATCACATTGCCTCACTTTCAACTGATGGTAACCAGATCAGAGGTCTATCTTTGAGAAACAAGAGGCACCCTGAAGTTGATCAAACAAATCATCTATCCTTGGGAGAGGATACTTATTCTTTATGGTGACCTTGTTCAGTTGCCTATAGTTAATACACATTCTACGAGAACCATCTTTCTTTCACAGAATAGGACCGGGGCAGCCCAAGGAGAAAACTTGGCCTTATGAAGTCTTTCTCTAATAAATTCTTCAACTGTTCTTTCAACTCAGCAGGGGACATCCTATAAGGTGGAATTGAGATAGGCTGGGTATTAGAAAGAACATCAATCCCAAAGTCGATCTCCCTATAAAGAGGGACTTCGAGTAGATCCTCAAGAAACACTTCCGAAAACTCATTCATAATCGGGACTGACTCAAGAGTAGGAGACTTAGCATCATCAGATTTCACTCGCACGAAGTGATAGATTAGTTAGCAATCTTCTTTCTGGCTCTAAGATGTGAGATAAACATTCCTTTAGGTGCTATGAAATCACCCTTCCACTCCAGAACCTGTTCATTCGAAAATTGGAACTAAAATGGTCCGGGCTCTACAATCAACAGAGGCAGAACAGGTGTGGAGCAAATCAATGCCAAGAATCAAATCAAAATTTGTCATATCTAACTCAATCAGATCAATGATAGTATCCCTATGATTGATGGACACTACATAAGCTCTATAGACTCTCTCAACTTGAATGGACTTGCCCACAGGAGTAGAAACATTAAAGGGTTCAAGAAGACTCTCAGGGGTTTTATCAAATCTATTGGCCGCATAAGGAGTTGCAAAAGATAATGTGGCATCGGGATCCATCAAAACATAACAATAAATAGAAAAGACTCGAATTATACCCATCAAAACATCTGGGGAGTTCTCCTAATCATGTTGACTACCATATGGTATACAAACAGTTTATGGCTGCGCTTGCATCTGATGTAGTACCTCTCTGATTTCCCTTGGCTAGCGGGTCTAGTGCAGAAGATTGAGCCTGGTCAGCCCATAGTGGACTGTCTCTCTGATAGTGACCTTCTTGGACACACTTATAGCATACATCACTCTCCTCGCGGCATTTACCCATGTGTAACTTGCCACATGTACCACATGATGGTTTACCTCTTGAACCTTGAGTCACACTAGCTTGTGACTGAGACCCACAGGCTCCAACGTTCTGGGACCTCTGATCATTTCTGGAAATCGGTTACCATTGCTTTTCCTTCCAACCTCTTGGCTGGATGTTTTAGCTTTCTTGCTTCTAAACTCCTCTGTATCATACTTCCTTTTCTCATCATCTTGTTGTACAAAGCTCATCAGTCTCCCAATGTCCATATAACTCACAAGTATTGCTCCCCTCCTATCTCTCTTTGGCCCTCTATTCAACCCATCAACATACATTCCCATTCTCCCCCTCATATCAATAACAATGTCTAGAGCATAGTGATACAATTGTGTAAACTTCAGCCCATACTCTTACATGGTCATAGATCCTTGCTTCAAGTTCAAGAACTCTCTTACCTTCGCCTCTATTTGCTCCCTTGGGAAGAAATGCCCCTAGAAAGCTTCCTCGAACATAGCCCAAGTCAGTATGGATGCATCGTTTCCTCTACCTTTCTTCCATTGGTCATACCAAACTCTGGCCACACCCTTGAGTTGATAAGCAGCCAGTTCCACCCTGTCAGCATGAACCACATACATCATCCCCAAGATGTGGCCGACAAGCAGAGACTATTGCTAGTCGCCAAGCGGAGCACACTCGTCATAATCAATCATTCATACCTTCTACTGATCAACGGAAGCCATAAAGGATGCAAATGGGTACATCTATCGAATCTCAAGATAATATAATAATAAAGGGCTAGTAGAAAGAGTTAGCTCACAATCTTAACAATCAATATTCGAATCTAGTCTATAAAGCCTCTATCACTATCAAACGGTACCAATGACAGACCCATGGCTACCTCAATCAAAATAAAGCTAATCAAGTCTAACTCTAGAGCAAGGTGAAAACAAAAGTAATGAATCCTCTAGAGTAGGGGAGGCTCACCAATCAACTAAATGTCCAAGATCCCCAATAATGCGCCTGTTAATGATCTCTAATCACTGTATTTGCATCATGAAATGATGCAGCATCTAGTGACTCAGTACGTGGAATGTACGGTATATACAATAGCTGAATAAAACCGAAACAAGTAGAATAATATGAAACATCAATTAGCAATAAGGATAGTAACAATCAACATGTCAAATGTCTATCTAAAGCAAAAATAAAGAGTAGACAAGTGACTCATCAACCAATCAAACCACATCAATCAAATCAGACTCAACTCAATGGAACTCATCTCATCTCATCTCATCTTGACTCAAATTACTCAGTTTGAAGACTTTCTGGGAGTTTCTCTTATCCGATAACAATCATTATGAGCTAGTGATTGTATAACAATCATGCTGATATTGCCATAACTATTCCGTACTTGCCAGGTAGGGAACAAATCGAATCGACCACGGACCACTAACAAATCAAACTAGTCCTCTATTGTTTCAGGTACTCTATCAAGAGGGGACCTCAACTTAATATGATATGATGGTCCTAATCCTCACCTACGCCTGGTTACTTAGTTTGACGAGTGAGAGTTGGCTTAACTCTTACTCTTTCTGTGGTCGATACTCATCTCAAGACTCAATGCCCACAAGACAATCATCCCAATCAAACTATTACAATTAGCCTCATGGAGGAACTCATTATTCAATTAGTCTTATAGAGACTCTTATAATCTCATCAATCAACGTCTCAATCAATAAATTAAGGTTTAGAACAATCATTAGAGAATAATTGAATAGACAAATCATTAAGGTCCATTTATGGAGATTCATAGGACTATCAAGTTCTATCAATTCGTCATCATTCTTAAATCACAATCACAATTCTCAATCAACACTCTCAGCTAAGGCTCTAAACTCAATACCTATCTTCATTTATACATGCTTTCGAAATTATCATGTACGGTTATGCTACATCTCATGAAAAGTAATCAATTTAATAAAACAAATTTATGATGATCATCAACATATGAAAATACATGTAAGAAATTATAAATTTTCAAGAAAATAATCAAGAATTATGTATGTAGACTCAAGAACTTTCAACTCTCATCTAACACCATCTATGGGGTACATGAGAAAATAATCTCATGCATTTAGTTTAGTCTTACATACCTGGGATGAAGCTTTGAAAATCAATTTCTCAAGAATCCTCCTTGAATTATTCAATCTTACGCTTCCCTTCTCTTGTTTCAAGCCCTAGTCTCTATCAAGAACTTAAAATGCTTAGGAATGGAGTTTTAGACCCTTTCACATATCAAAACGACCTAATTTGATCGTGTTATGAGTTTAGGAGAGGTTGGAAATTGTTCGAAATGCCCCTCATAAATATTCATAAAAATTTATGTTACGGGAATGAGGGTCCATGATGTGGACTCATCGCCCACCTGTGTATTTTGTTTTAGAAAATTTTTTGAACAAGTTTTCCAATCTCCATTGAAAAAATTAAAATAAAAGTCAAGTCTGCTACAGAGGCATGTCGTGCCGCTGTCGTGCACTGACACTGGAACTTATTTTCAAATCAAAAAATTATATTTTGATCCAATTGCTCTAAAAATCAACCGAGACCATTTTTTCACCTAAATTTTCCATGCTGATCACAAATCCAGTCTTGGATTTCCAAACGGAGCATGGGAAAACACGTTATGCAAACGTCTCTATTTTAGGTGCGGATATGGAAGAAAATTCCTCAACAAACCTCTGGTAATAGCCCGCTAATCCCCAAAAACCCTTTATATTCGTTGGAGAGGTTGGCCTAGGCCAGCTCTTGACTGCCTCAATCTTTTGGATATCCATTCAAATCTTATCTCCAGAAATCATATGACCTAAGAAAGGCACAAATTTGAGCCAACATTTACACTTAGAAAACTTCACATATAACTCATTATCTCAGAGTGTTTGCAAATCGATCCTAAGGTGATTGGTATGCTCACTCTGGAGTACACCAAAATGTCATCAATAAACACAATCACGAACATATGGATATACCACCTGAATACTCTATTTATCAGATCTATAAAAGTTTTAGGTGCATTTGTCAACCTAAAAGACATCACCAAGAACTCAAAGTGACCATATCGTGTTCGAAAAGCCATCTTGGGGATGTCATATTCTCTTACTTTCAACTGATAGCCTGATCTGAGGTCTATCTTAGAGAAAACCCACCCTGAAGTTGGTCGAACAAGTCATTAATCCTTGGAAAGGGATACTTTTTCTTGATAATTACTTTATTCAACCCTTAAGGAACCATCCTTCTTTCGTACGAACAAGACCGGAGTGCCCCATACAGAGACACTCAGCCTTATGAATCCCTTTTCTAACAAATACCTCAATAGCTCATTCAATTCTTTCAACTCTGTGGGGGCCATCATATACGACTGAATAAAGATAGGCTAGGTATCGAGAAGAATATCAATTCCAAATTCAACCTCCCTATCCGGAGGGAATCTGAGCAGATCCTTAGGAAACATATCAGGAAACTCAGTCTCGATCAGGACAGACTCAAGTGTAGGGGGCTCAACATCATCAAATTTAACTCGCCCGAGGTGATACATATATCCCTTAGAGATTAGTTTTTGGGCCTTGAGGTAAAAAATAAACTTACCCTTCAGCTCAATAGAATCTCTTTCCACTCAATAATAAGCTCATTCAAAAATTAGAATTTGACAGTTCGAGTTCGACAATCAACAGAGGTATAATAGACGTGAAGCCAATTCATACCAAGGATCACATCGAAATCCGCCATCTTTAACTCAATCAAATCAATAAGAGTATCCCTATGATAAATGGACACCACACAATCTCTATAGACTCTCTCAACTCGAATGAACTCACCAACAGGAGGAGAAACAGAAAATGGTTCAAGCAGACACTCAAGAAGAATCTCAAATTTACTGGCCACATATGGCGTCACAAAAGAGCAAGTTGCATCCGGATCAAGTAAAGCATAACAAGGAAAGGTAAAGATTTGAAGCATACACATCACAACCTGTGGTGCAACGTCTTGATCCTATCGATTTCCCATTGCATAAAGATGATTTGTCCTGCTGCCTGACCCTGGTGCAATACCTTTTTGATTACCGTTCGTTGGTGGTGCTGTGGTAGAAGTCTGAGCCTTATTACCCCACACTGGAAAATCCCTTTGAAAGTGACCCAACTGGCCATACTTATAGCAACTATTCCCAATATCTATATATTCTCCCAAATTCATTCTGCCACACTTCCCACAAGGTGGCTTTTCTTTAGAGCAAAGTGTCACATTTGCTTGAGACTGTGCACCTTGTACCCTAAAGTTTGGCTGACCTTATGATCTCTGATAATATCTCTAGTTCGGGGCTAGTGCACTGGCTGAAGATGGTGAATAGCTAGAAGACCTCTTCTAAAAATAAGACTTATCTCCCTTACTCTGCTTGCTCTTACTAGGCTCAGGCCCTGCTGATTTGGCCTGCTTACTCCTGCTTGCTCTGACTAGGCTCAGGCCCTGCTGATCTGGCCTTCTTATTCAAGTTCTCCTCTATGTCCTTCTTCTTATCCTCCTCCATCTTTTGGGCATAGAGCATTATTTTGGAAATATCCATACTCAGGATCAACAATGCCGCCTTGCACTCTCTCTTCACATGTTTTCCCAACCTAGATAAAAACTTCCTCATCTTTTCCCTTATATACAAAACCATCTGCGGTGCGTACCAGGACAGATGGATGAATTTCAAGTTATACTCTTTAACAGTCATCCTCTATTCTTTCAGACTCACAAACTCCTCAATCTTTGCCTCTCTCAACTCCTAAGGGAAAAGTGATCGATAAAGGCACTCTCAAACTCATCCCAAAAAGCGGGCTCAACATCATCACCTTGACCTTTTTCCAATTGATTGGACCACATATTAGCCACATCCTTCAACTGATAGGTAGAAAGCTCAACTCCCTTAGTCTTAGTCATATGCAGAGTCTTTAGTACCTTCCACATCTCATAAATAAAGTTTTGAGGGTCCTCTTTAACCTTAGACCCCGTGAAGACATGTGGGTTCATTATCATAAAATCTCTTAGCCTGGAAGAAGCCGTTGGCTCATGAGAGTTAGAACAAGGGGTTTGTGAACACTATTTCCCACGTTGGGCAGCTACCAGCTGGATAAGCAAATAATGGCTCCTCGAAAGTCAGCCTTTGAAGTAGGAATATGTGGAGCAGTAGGTGTCACAGAACAACAGTAGTCTTGGGCAGTTGACCTCGGCCCCTCATTTCCATTTGAGGAGGCACTCTGAAGTAGGGTTCTCAGCAGTGCTAGCTGAGGCATTCCTTTGGGTTACAGTGCATCTAGGAGGCATGATCTGGAATCGTATGTAGAGTTTTCACTTTATCGTACGAACTCAAATCACAAGAAAAGGGTAACAATTGCTAATGTCCTGTAGCCTCCTGCTTATGAAGTGTAGTGCACAAAATACTCATAAACAAGACTCTACTAGACATAGTTTCATAGACTTCCTAGGACTCTAGAGCTTTGTGCTCTGATAACAAGTTTGTCACACCCCGGGAGGGTACCCTTGGCGTGGCCGGCACTTGAAGAACCATTGCTGATTCCTCAAGAAAACCACTTGGCCTCATCATCATATTATACTCAATAACGAAAGAGTAACTCAGATAGTAAGACATCATATGCAATAAGATAAATATCAGCATAACTCTACTGTATCATAGCTTATAATGAAAATAAGTTTAGATACAAAATACTCATTAAATACTCTACTCCAGTTTCTATGAAGGCTCTACTCAACCATTTAGTAATGGTGCCATTACAGCCCATGGACACCCAAAATCATGAAAGAAAGTACTCAATAAAAGTAAGAACATAAAAGAGGGGCTTCACCAGAATGCAAGGAGAGCTCACCAACTCGGAGATGTATTTATCTAGGCTTCAACAGTGCGCGTGCTAAAGCTCTCTGTCACCCATATCTGCATCATAAAATGATGCAGGCCAAAATGGATGTCACTACATGGAATATTGGTATGTAAATAGCTTAAAAAATGTAACACCCCAAATTTTTTTAAGCTAAGACTGAATCATCCTTCATATGATATAGAATTTTAATTAAGGATTCTTAATTGAGCATAGCTGTTAAAGTCAATTTCTTAGTATGGGAGTAGAATTAGAGTTGATA
>JAABOM020000049.1:1135061-1148847 GCA_011800125.2 Solanum clarkiae
TGGTAAAATGCCTTATCATCATATCAAATTCTTCTATATAGCACTACTGAAGAAGAAAGCCAAAAATCTCCTATTCTAGTTCTGAATTATTTTAGTGCCTGTTTTATGATAATCTAGTTCTGAATTATTTTAGTGCCTGTTTTATGATCCTTTTTTTTATGACATTACCATAGTGTTGCTTGAATACAGGTTGGTTCTATATTCTCTCCAATGGATGCAATTGATATTTCTTCAGATGATTCAGACTTGCGTGAAATAGACAACTACACAGATGAGTCTCCTCTCAGGGATTCTGCTACTTCTCGAATCCTTCCACCATGGGCGACAGGTAAACAATACTTTTTTTTTTCCCTCTTCCTGGCACAAAGTTATGGTGAGTTTGTCTATAATACCACGGAACAATGTCAGATGACCGTCCAGCCCAAAAGGTTTTGTCGCCCGCAAGACCAAGTTTTCTTAATGGAGGCTCCTCTAGCTATCATAGTTATAAATCTATGAATCCTCCAACTATTACCGATGACAGTGGACCATCAAGCTCGCGAGCAATTAGAGACGTGAATTTCGAGTACTCTTCTGGATATGGTAATAATGATCTGTCACAAGTATTAAAGGCAGAATAGTTTGCACAGCACTGTTTATTGAAAAGAAAAACCTTTGTTTCTGATGCAGATAGTAGGAAGCAGTTTCTGCAACAAACTCTAAAGCGGACACTTCCAACATCCATTCAACCTTTGGATATACATGGCAGTCAGAACCGTCAATCTGCATGGGCAAGTTCAAGCAGGGGCAACCATAATGAGTTAGTTCTCTATGAAAACAAAGGAAGCAGAGTATTACCTCCATCTTTGATGCACAGAAAGGCCACTTCAGGTGTTCAATATACCAGTGTAAATGATAACTTACATTACACTGGGACAGCTGAAGAGAGAGCTGCAGCAGCTGATGAGAGACTGATCTTTCAAGCTGCTCTGCAGGTACTTGTTTATGCCCTCTTTTGTGATCTGCCAATGCTGCATTGTATTGCACAATTCAGGAACTTTTATGCATTGAACCTACTTTTTGGTCTCGGCTAACTCAAAAGGTCATCAGAATAGATTGCAAAATTGAATTCACTGCGGTCAGTTGATATCCCTTGTCTATTTTTAAATTAATTATTCTGTATGCTTGAAACAATACTGTTGGAAAGGACTAAGCTAGTCTAGAACCCAATTGTTTTTTCTTGTCAATGCCCTGTAGTTTTGTCTGTTTGAAGAAATTGAAATGGTTATCTTTCTGGTGGGATTTGGTTTCGTTTCTGTAATTCCCATTTTTTTTTAATTTAAAAAGTTCATGACTTTATTGACATGACCAGGAAAAATTTAAGTTAATTTCTATTGTCCATCATCTCAGATTGTTTTCTTTTTGGGGAAGAAGCGCAGGGATTTTTTTTGTTCGGTGAACGATATTAGATTTATTTGAGAATTGATGTGCATGCATTCTCAGAATGTTATCATCTCTCCTCTGGAGAATGTGTGTTTCATCCTCTAGGGAGGATAAAACAGGAATTTGATTGCCATGCTATTTATGGATCTGCTGGATGTATGATTTGGTGTGATGTGGGGCATGTACCCCTATTAAAGAAAGTTGTTTCAAATGCATTCTGCGCCTCCATTAAAAATTCAGAGAACTCTTAATATCATCATTATTATTATTATAATTAATTACTATTTTGTTTATTGTGTATGTGTATATATATATGTGTGTGTGTGTGTCTATATGTAAGAGGCTAGGAAGTACGCAGGTGTTGGACGACATGTGTGCTTCCTAGCAAAGGTAATTTAGTATTTTCACCCCTCTGCCTACTCACTCTGATCTGTGTCAAGTGGTGCTTTCAGGATGTTCTCTGCCTTCTGCTGTACATCTGTTGGGGTTTGCTGCACTTTCTCTTCCTCTTCATCTCTTCTTCCAGCTCTTTCACCCGGTCGGTTTATCTGAAAAATACAATTTTGTGTCTTCTTCGTTTAACATCTGCGAGTTCGCTTCTGTCACAGCTCTGGATTTGGGTTTTATGGTTTGATTTGAGCTCTCTTTTTGTATTTGATGTTGTCTCTTCCCCCAATTTGGGAATTCATGCTTTCTCCTTGGTGTGATTTAGCATGTTGGGTGTATAGATGTTGCTACTAACTGAGACTTGTTTTGGAGCTGCAGTTATCTGATTATATATATGAATTCAGTTTGGGGGTTTTGGGTGTTTTTTTCCTTTTCAGAAAGCCAATTTGGGATAGGTTTACTATGTGGAAAAAAAGAACTTTTGTGATTATTTTTCTTCAATCAGACAGATGCAATCTTTACTGTGTATTCACTACACTTGCGTTGGAAAATTGGTGGTGGGTGTAGCAGTAGACTTGATTCTGAAGGTAGAAGTAAAGTCAACATGTTCATTAGGACGTCCATAACTTCCCTATTCTGTTGCTATTTGTGTGTCTGCATAAACGAATTGACTTCTGCTTATTTGGGTGTTCAATGATTTATCTCTTTCCCTGCAAGACTGTGATCTCATTGGCAGGAGTGGAGCTAGAGTACTACAATGTTTAGTTAAGTGCTCCCTCTGTTTTATGTCTTGATATTTATGTCTTCATTCGCCCTGAAATCTGATCGCTTTTGTTGCCACTTCTCGCTTGCTTTATTTTTCCCCACTTCAGCACAAGTACATCTGAATCAACTTCCTCACGCAATTAGGCTACTTTACATGTTTGACTAGGTTCTGAATGTAATGACTTGGATCTTCACATACCTATTTGGGGGCGTAAAAAGCGTTCTGCAATGCTATTAAAGAAAGTATAAATAAACCTCATCAAGTGTGTTGCTCCTGACAATTTTCTTGTTGCTGTGAGTTTGAACTACATACGAGCCATTGTCTGATTATCTGATTGAGAGCTTCTCTTTTTTAACAGTTAGAAATTCGCCGTTGTCCCAGCTTTTATAAGAAACACATCAAATTTTCTTTAACTTATATCGATATGGTTATTCTATGTAAGTTATTTGATAGCCTCTTAGTGGTGAAACAGTATTATATTTACTTTCACTTCTTTGTGAATGGAAGTGAGAGAAGACTTAATGTTGGTGGACATTAGTGAATTAGCATCTGTTGTGGTCTTTTTTCCCCAGAAGTTTTATCTATAGATATTTGTTTGCAAGGTGTTGGCTGAAAGATTCTCTTTACACATTTAATATCAAATTGTCTGCTGCTGTCTTTTCTCTAAGATGAGAAGACAAGCCTGAGAATCAGAGTGATCATTATCAATTGAATTATTATGCTTAAGATGTGGATTTGTTTAATATCAGCGAAATTACCTTCTATAATCATTTATCTATCCACCTATTGCTAAATTAAATATTTCAAGTTCGAGAAATGGTGGAATGGGGATGAGGTCTTCAAGAGATCACATTTCAAGTTTGAGAAATGGTGGTTGAATGTGGAGGGGTTTAAATCAAAAGTTCAATTGGTGGAATTCTTTTAATGTGACAGGAAGAGCAGACTTTAAGTTAGCAACAAAATTGAGTCTTTTGAAAGTAAAACTCAAAGAATGGAGTAAGTAGAATAGAGGTAATTGGAGTGCTAGAAAGGATCAACTTCTTGAGCAAATTGGAAGTCTGGAAATCATATAAGAGGCTAGACCGCTTATCGATGAAAGCACAATGGACCATGGAGTATGAAGAAATGGCCAGAAATGAAGTCCATTGGAGATAAGATCCAGAATTCAGTGGATCAAACAAGGTGACAAGAACACAAAGTATTTCCATAGAGTGGCCATTGCGCATAAGAGAATCAATGCTATAGATTTTTTGATGATCGACGGTGTTATGTCCTCTGATTCTATGGAAATTAAGAGGTCCACATTGTGGATTTCTATCAAAACCTTTACAAAGAATCTGAAAATGGGAAAGTCCAGATTTGAATATTTTTGGTGTTCAAACTATTACAATGGAGGAGCAACAAGGGCTTACAAGAAGGTTTGAAGAGGAAGAGGTGTTAGCAGCAGTGTTTTGAGAAGTGAGAAGTGGAAAAAAGCGATGAGGGCTCGCTTCATACGTGAAGCGAAGTGCGCTTTTTTTTCAAAAATAACGCTATTTAGTATAAAAATACAAATATATTAAATATGCATAGATAAACCATCAGGAACCCATAGAAGTAACATATTCAACAAATCTTTCAAGTTTCAACTTGGATTAGAAAGTAAATAGATAGTCAAAATGCATATAACAAATAACATAAGTACATAACCAAAAGACAAAGTGAGCAAAATCATCTTCTTCAACAAGATCCTCAAACTCCTGAAGTGTCATAACCACGGCTTCTACTTGGTCCTCATCATCTTCTTCTTCTTCTTCTTAGAGGGCTCATCAACAAGGGTTCTACTTCTACTTGAACTTGAAGTTGAACCTGTAGTTGCTCTTTCCTTGCCCCTTAAACTACCCCGCAAACCATAAATATTCTCCACAACACCACTTGTCATAGCAACATCACCAAAAGTGAGACCTCCTTCGAGGACTTCTTCATCTTCATGATTTTCGGGTGCTCCAGTTAACCATTCATTTGCATAATCAATACTATCCAACAAAATTGGATCAATGGTATTGCGAGCATTGTAACAACGCCCCAATGTTCTATTATATTTGATGAACACTAGGTCATTGAGTTGTTTTAACTCAAGTCTATTTCTCTTTTAGTATGAATCTACACAAAAGTCATAGAAAGTAATTAATAGGAGGACCTTGGACAATCAAGAATATTGTAATATAGTTTTCAGAAACTCACATGTTCATACACACTCTAATTCCTCTTGCAATCAGATGAGCTACAAGTTAAACTTTGCACTATAATAGCAAACTTTTGCAAGTTTGGTACATTATAACCATATTGCATCCACCATTCAACTATAGAACAATAGAAGAAAAGTAAATAAGTATAACTTAAAAGTTAAAGATTTAAACACAAGTAGAAGTTGAATTGTTGAAATGCTCACTCGGTGACAATTTCGTTCTTGCTTTAATGGTTGATTCAATGCCAAGTAGCCCATCAACTCTCATGTACATTCCAATCTCCTCCCCTATTTTGTCTTGCACATCTTTATCCGTGATCATTGTATGAACACATTTATGATATCCCTCCCACACTTCTTAGGCTAAAGCTGTCATCTTAGTATTTTTATAATAGAGTCTTGGGTTCAAAAGATGTCCTGCCGCATAAAAAGGTTGATGAAGTTGATCCGTCCATCTTGTATTAACGATTTCAAAAACTCTCCCATATTTCCTATCATCATAATTGAATGCCCTTTGAATTCTTTCTCTGGCCCTATCCATGGCTTCATAAATGTAGCCCATTGGTGGTTTTGTCTCCCCATCCACCATACTAAGTACACTAACTAAAGGACCACCAACTTTGAGTGCTTGAACAGTCTCATTCCAAAAAGATTGACTAATGATGTGTCTTGCAACTTCTTTTCCAAAAGTTTCCTTTAGCATAGACACTCTCACTCCATTCAGTTGACATAAACAAGGTCCTCAAATTCTTATTTTGCTGATAAAAACTGTACAAAGTCAAAAAGGTTGTTGTGAATCTTGTCTTGGCGAGTTTTACCAAATTTCTTTGCTTTGTATATCTCCTCATCATATTCTTCAACAACGCCTTTGACTTATATAAGAATGTATCTTAATAGCCTTGGCAAGCATTGCTCAAAAGAATTGATAGTTAATAAGTAAAGAAACAAACATGAAGTTTTTAAAAAAATCATAGAATATCAAGTTTACTCTTCACATGAGGAACACAAGGCTTCTTTGAAGATGTCACCAAACATCAAGTTGATGTAGTGAGTAGTCCAGAAAATTTGAGGGTACACTCCCCTCAACATTTGACCTGCTTTTTTTGTTCTCACTTGCATTATCAATCACAACTTGTACCATATTTTCCTTTGCCTACTTTCAAGACAGTCTTCTCAAACAAGTTAAACATCTTAGTAGAATCGGTGAAGAGTTACTAGCATCATAAGATTCAAGGAACACACTCCTTTTTGGAGAATTCACCAAAACATTAATGATCATTTTCCCATTTTTGGCTGTCCATTTATCCATCATAATGGAACAGCCATACGTGTTTCATTGAATCTTATGATCTTCCACAATTTTGTTTGTTTTTTCCACCTCCTCTTTTAGACAAGTAACTCTCACCTCATGATAGGTGGGGGGCTTAGTCCATATTGACCTACTACCTCAATGAACTCACCAAAACTCTCCGTGTCAACACAATTGAAAGGAAGCCCTGCATCATACATCCACCTAGCAAAAGCGGATACAACATGATCCCTTAAATCTTCCTAGAAGATTCTAAATCAATGGGTCCGCCTTTTCTCTTTTCATTTGGTTTTTGTGAGAAATAGAGATTGAGGGGACCCTTGATATTACTACCGGCGGATGACCCACTTCTACTAGTTGAAGAGTTCTTTTGAAATTTTGAGGGAGGCCCCATTGACATATTCACTTCAGCTTCATCATCCATGCCATCATCATCAGCAAGATTAACCATGGGTGCTTCATAGTTCATTTGAGTTTTAAACTCATTTTTTTTGTTAAGTAGGCTTTGATTTCTTCCTTCACATTATTGGGGACCTTTGGACATACTCTTACATCTCTTATCCACCAACAAGATGCTTTTTGTGACGAAATATTCCACCATTGTATGTCATATCACAAAAAATACATTTATTTTTTGTGTTACTCCCCATTGCAATTCCATAAGCCCAAGCTGGATCCCTTTTTTGTGCCATTGGATAAGAGAATACAATTCACTACAAGCACAAATCAAAACAACAGCAGTGACATCACTGAACAAAAAAATCACACTAAAAGAACTGATCACAGAAAACAGAGCACCATCAAATATAAAAAGAACTTCTGTTACAAGTTACAACTGAAAAGAACTGATCACAGAAAACCCTACCAGAACTGCAGAAGAATAAACTGAAGAAGAAGAAGAAGATCACACTCACAGAAACAGAGCACCTACCAGAACTGCAGAAGAGTTGAACTTACCTGACTGAACACTGAAGTCGCCAAAGGAGAAGCTCGCCGAAGAAGAAAAGATCTGGAGTCGCAGTTGCAGCAGCCGTATACTACTACACTGTTAGTTGCGACTTAGTACAGGATAAGTTAATTTTAAAACTATTAAAAATTAAAAAAAAATAAAAAATAAAACCCTAAACAGTTAAAGCATCACTTCAGCAGAAGCTCGCTTCAGCGCTTCAACCATTGAAACACATGCTTTTTTCATCGCTTCACGCTTCGAAAGCAGACCTGTCGCCTCGCTCCAAAGAGCGCTTTTTGTCGCTTTAATTAACACTGGTTAGCAGGGATCAAAATGTGTGCAGTAGACAAGGCACCTGGCCCAGATGGTTACACAATGGTTTTTTTTCGAACTTTCTGGGACACTGAAGGAGGACTTAATGTTGACCTTCCACAACTTCCAAACTCATAAGAAAATTGAAAGAAGTTTTAACACTACTTTTGTAGCTTTGATTCCAAAGAAGGTGGGGCAAATGATTTGAGAGATTTTTGACCAATCAGTTTGATGACAGGGGTGTACAAAATCATAGCCAAGGTTCTAGCAGAGAGGTGATAAGTAAGCTAGTGAAGAAGCATCAGATGGCCTTCATTGAAGGTAGACAGATAATGGATGCTGCTTTGATTGCTGGTGAATGTATTGACACTATAATTAGAGGCGATGTGTCGGGGGTTATATGCAAGTTGGATATTTAGAAAGCTAATGACCATTTAAATTGGAAGTTCCTGATGAACACTCATAGACAGATGGGGTTTGGAAATGGATGTCTTGGCTAGATAGACTTTTGTATTAAAACCACCAGGTTCTTCATCCTTGTTAATGGAGAACCACCTGGTTTTTTTCCCAACAGAAAGAGGACTTAGACAGGGGGATCCTCTATGTCCATTCCTTTTTATTATAGGTGTGGAGGGTTTAAACAGTTTAATGAGGAAAGCTTCTCAAAATAATTGGATCATAGGCTGCAATATAAGAAACAGGGCAAATGAGAATATGGAGTTGACACATTTACTATATGCTGATGATACAATAGTGTTCTCTGAAGAAAACCATGAACAATTGTGTTATTTAAGGGAGTTTCTAGTAGTTTTTGAGGCTTGTTCTGGACTCGAGGTTAACCCGAGTAAAAGGAGTATCTTTCCCATAAAAGTTCAACAAGTACAAACACTAGCAAACAGCTTGAGGTCGAAGGTGGAAAAGCTACCAACAGTCTATCTAGGCATTCTATTGGGGGCAAAACATAAAACAATTACTATTTGGGATGGAATTATTGAGAAAACTGTGAGGAAGTTGGCACTTTGGAAGTCTTAATACCTTTCAGTGGGAGGTATGAGTCACTTTGATAAACTTTATACTAGATTCTCTATCAACTTATTTGATATTCCTTTTCCCTATACTTGGTGTGCTGATTAAATTCTAGATGCTTTGAGAAGGAAGTTCCACTGACAAGGAAATAAAATTGAGAAAAGTTTCAATTTAGTAAATATGCAGAAGTTCAACAAGGGAGGAATTATGGGGGTTGGGAGTAAGGAAGCTCAAGTTACAGAATAAAAGTCTACTAAGCAAGTGGATGTGGAGGTACAATCAAGAGGAGCAGCATGCACTGTGGAAAGAGGCGATACAACACAAATTCAACGGAGAAGGGCAGTGGTGTTCAGGTGAAGTAACAACCACTTATGGAGTTGGAGTACTATCATAAGCTTTTGGCCGGCTCTACAAGTTAATACGAAAGTTAAAGTTGGGAGGAGGGATAAGGTTTTATTTTGGAAAGAAGAATGGACTGGTCAAGGATCTCTTCAAAGTTTGCTGAACTTTATTCTATCAGTGTGCATCTGAATAGCAAAATCAATGGGTTGTGGTCTCAACAAGGGTGGAATTTAGTACTTAGAAGGTTGTTAAATGACTGGGAGATAGAAGTGGTGATTGAACTATTGAATATGATAGAAAGCATTCCGGGCACTAATTTGGAAACAGACAGACTATCATTGGGACAACAACCAGATGGAAGGTTCTTTGTCAATAGATTGTATAAGTGGGGTCTATCCATAACTGGAGGAAAGATGTCAGGGCCATGGAGTGTTGTTTGGAAGAGTGTGGCTCCCACTAAAGTGAAGTGTTTTGTCTGGTTGGTAGCTAGGAGAGCATGTTTGACTCATGAAGCATTACAGAAAAGGGGCATCAACATAGCCTCTAGATGCTTACTATGTAAAGAGGCACAGGAAATCAACAAACACTTACTTTTGCAAGTGTGGGATTTATTCTTCAATTTAGCTAGCCAAAATTGGTGTACGCTAGAACACACATCGGTCTTGTTGAATGTTGGATCAGAAGCGGAGGCAACAAGAGTCAAAAGAAGTGGTGGAGTACGATACCTTCTTGTATCTGGTGGAGTATTTGGAATGAAACGAATCAGAGGATTTTTAAAGGAAAAGAATGCTCTCTTACAGAAGATTAAATGGAAAGTAATTACTTCCTTAGGTTTTTGGTGTAAAGAACAAAATATAGAAGAGGAAATCCAGGTTCTTTGTAAGTATTGCTGTTTTTTTTCTTCCTTCTCTGTTACTATTTTTTGAGGTAGCTAGCATAGCCCTTAATGCTAAGGAATACAAATTACCAGTTTCAAAAAAAAATGTTGATTGGTTTCACATTCTATACTCTTATTTTTAACAAGTTGAGTACTATAATGTAAACTCGATTGTTGTGTCCATTGTCCTATGAAGTATCCAAGGATAACAGACAAATGATAGGCGACGACATGAACTTTAAGTTACTTACACATTGATTACATTTATATTTATGTGCTATTCTTGTTTCCTTAATGTGATGTCAAGTTTCTTGCAAATAATTCATTCTTATAGTAGTAGATAAATGTCAGAACTGTGTTTCCGGCATTTTATGTATCTGTACTTGTTATTCTATAGAATACAAAGACAGATGAGCTTATTTTTGGTTGTCATTGGGCCCATGTTGGCACAGGTACCTACCATCTAGTATATATATAATAGCATGTATGTATGTACGTACGTATGTATCTTATTTTTTCACTTCATGATGATATGAGTTGAGCTTATATAGTGCCTATCTAAGTTGCTCGGACTCGGGCACAGGTGTTCAATACGGGTGCGGATTTAGAGGTCGGATCCTTCATGATCTTATATTTAAGATTCGGGGATATGGATCCATGTATACGAGTGTGGTGATTCGCCTAAAAATAATCAAAATATGTAAAAATAGAGTGATAAACCTAAATTATGAGTATTATGTGGTGAACTTGAAGAAAATTCTGGAAGGAGATTAAAGAAAAAGATGTGAAAAAGAAATTTCTATATAAAAGGTATTCCATTTTCTTCAATTTCACCTTAGCTTTTGTATTGATTACAAAATTTTTAAAACCGCTCAAACTTTCCCCATCGATTTTGGTCAAAGTACCCAAAACCGGTTGATCAAATTGGACACGTATCGCACACCCACACCCATGTCGTGTTGACTTAGGTGCGGCACCAAAAGTGAAGAGTCCAAGCAACTTAGGTGCCTATCGGAGTCGAATCCAGAATTTCTAGGCACCGGATGCACCGTTAGTTTGTAAGATACGACTGAGATGTTGATTTGTCCCTTGTGATGGTGATTTAGTGATTAAGGTTTAGAGCAATAAATAGGTGAGACTTATTAGCTTGGAGTTTTCTGTTTTGGGATATATTGGGATTACGGGATGGAGAAAAATCGTTCCAACTTCTTTGCTATTAGCTAAAGAACCAGAGCTTTTGCTTTAGCATAAAGAAATGAAAGAATGGCATGGCATTATTTGTGTTTTGGCTTCTTTTCTGCATTGGATTTTCTTTTGAAATGAAGGGTGCAACTTTAAAAGGAACGCTGCTTTAGAAGAAAAACTATAGGAAAGAAACAAATGACCATAAGTAGGATCCAATCCCTTGTCCTGAAAGAGTTAAGAACAGATTTCAATTAATGCACCACTCAATCTCTTTTGACATTGGTGCCTTCAGATAAATGATATATATATATTTTAAGAATTATATAGATAATATATATCGAGTTTAGTTGGATGATCATGGGTTCGCATAACCTTTTTCATGTGTAAATTCGCCACTGGCGCCTACGACGATTGTTTGGGACTAAGGCATAGTCATTGTTGTTGCACTATGAGTCTCCAGAGGCTGCATCTCTTGTATTTTCATTCAGCTTATATTTTAGCATACTGTGCTCTTTTCTGGCAGGATTTGAACCAACCCAAGGTAGAAGCTCGTCTGCCAGAAGGTCTTTTGTCAGTTTCTCTCCTAAGACACCAGGTCTACTTGTGCTACTTTAAAATATCCTTTTATTTTGTTGTCATAGTATGTGTTCTAACTACTTCTTTCCTCCTTAAGAGAATTGCTTTGGCATGGATGCTTCAAAAAGAAACTGGTAGTGTGCATTGTTCGGGTGGTATTCTGGCTGATGATCAGGTCAAATATAATGCCGCTGACCTTATTCTCCTCAGTTTATTCTTGGACTTATGCTAGTATGTTATCATGTAATATATTTATTCTGTTACATTGCAGGGTCTTGGTAAGACTATTTCAATGATTGCCCTCATACAGATGCAGAGGTCAGCTCAGGATAAGTCTAAAGCAAAAGATCTGGATGCTATTAAAGCTGAAGCCTTGAATTTGGATGATGATGATGAAAATTTTGTTCCTGCTTCTCAGGAAACAAACCAGTGTGGAGAAATTGATGGTGTTGAGGTGATTCCGGATGCAAGAACTTCTATAAAGGGGTTTAGACGTAGGAGACCAGCAGCTGGTACATTGGTAGTGTGTCCAGCAAGTGTTCTTCGACAATGGGCTCGAGAATTGGATGAGAAAGTAACAGATGAGGCACATCTATCTATTTTAATTTATCATGGAGGTAGTAGGACTAAGAAACCAGCCGAACTGGCAAAATATGATGTGGTCCTGACAACTTATGCCATTGTGACAAATGAAGTTCCTAAACAAGCTTTAGTTGAAGAGGATGACGATGACCAAAAAAATGGAGAGAGATTCGGAATATCTTCTGACTTCTCTTCAAATAAGAAGCGGAAAAAGCCATCTCTTAGTAAGAGGGGAAAAAAGGGCAGAAAAGGATTTGATGATGATGACTTTGATCCTAATTGTGGTACTCTTGCCAAGGTCAGTTGGTTTAGGGTGATTTTAGATGAAGCCCAGACAATTAAGAATCATAGAACACAAGTAGCTAGAGCATGCTGCAGCCTTAGAGCAAAACGCAGGTGGTGCTTATCTGGAACACCGATACAGAACGCCATTGATGAACTTTTCAGCTACTTCAGATTTCTGAGATATGATCCCTATGCTGAATATAAATCATTTTGCAGCCAAATTAAGTTTCCGATTGCGATAAACTCAATTAATGGGTATAAGAAGCTTCAAGCAATTTTGAGGGCCATAATGTTGCGGCGAACAAAAGGTAATCATTGACTTTTCCTTGTTATCATCTTTGTGTATTGCATTTTTACAAAAGGAATTGCTAAATGAGAATATCGTGGGGTTTAAAGCCTTTTGGGTCTTGATACTGCCTGGATTTTCAAAAGTAATTTACCATCCCTTATTCATTTCCTTTTGACACTGGTTGCAACAGCAACTTGTTTTTTTTACAAAATAGTCTCCATACTGAAGTTTTTCTCTATCGATCATTGAGTGTGCTTGATACAGTAGCAGCTTTATATATTCATTTTTATTTCTATATTCATTTTTACGCGATCACATTTTATTTTACTGTATCCATGCATCTATGTGGTGCCTGCATGTGTGTCTGAATGGGGTTTATATTCTTTTGTTGAATATATAATCTTTCGATTTTTCTATAACCTAAATCATTCTCATGTATTCATTATAAGTCCATTAAGTTACTTCCTAGTTAGATCTTCAACAGATAGTTTTGTGTAGCTCATTATCTGAATGTTACTGATTTAGGTACTGTCATTGATGGTGAGCCAATTATAAACTTACCACCCAAAACTATACAGTTGAAGAAGGTTGCTTTTTCTGCTGAGGAACGAGCTTTCTATAACAAATTAGAAGCGGAATCACGATCACAATTTAAGGTGCTTCACTGTCTGCCTCCTCTAACCCTATAGATGTGTCAAAACCTGACATTGTCAATTAAAATAATGTTCTTTGCATCATAGAAGTCTGATAACTGGGAAAATCTTTTCTGTTTATGTTCTAATTGTAGTCTTTGAGTTTTCTGTTCAACCGAACTTCCAGGAAATCTTTGCAGTACATGTTTTTTTTTTGGAAATTGGTAACGTGTTATATTCATCAGCACCTTAAAACAGGTCATGTATAGCTTATCTACAAATATAGACTCAGACAAAAGAGGCCATAAAGTCTAGTAATGATTCCAGATCATCAACTAACTCTTCTTTACACCAAAAATAAAAAAGATAAATGCAGGAGCTCTTGATCTTCTGGATTGAGCTGCATCTGCCTTCAACACATCTTGCATTCCTGTCTTTCCAAATAGTCCACCGTATGCAAGCGGGAACAATCTTCCACCACTCTTTGTGGCAAGTTTTTCCTTGTATATTGTTCCAACTGCATATTAGGTCCAGCGTACTCTGAGGCATCACCCAAACAATTTGAGCCAAAGCTGCAAAAAGTTGCCAAAGTTGTCTGGTAATAGGACAATGCAAAAAAA
>JAABOM020000049.1:1148947-1165457 GCA_011800125.2 Solanum clarkiae
TACAAGTTATACTTTGGCTACCAGATTCCACCATTTCACCTTCCAACACCCTTTTGTCCCACATAATGAGAATACCGCCACTATTGCCAATTGCCTCAAGATTGACAAAATCCACCCATCTGTTGCCCCATGCGTGCCTGGCTATGTTGGTAATATTTCCTTCTATTTTTGTTTCCTGTAGAACCACCACATCACATCTCCATTCATTAAATAAAGTTTTAATTAATCCTCTTTTTCCCCCATCATTCAATCCCCTCACATTCCATGATAGAATGTTTATCTTCCTTAATCTACTTTTAGATTGTCCCTCCCCCGGCTTCTTGGTTGCCCATCCTTGTACTTAATGTCCGAGATCAAACCTTTCAATTGTTTCTGCCCCTTTGACTTGAGTTCAGGTGCTGTGCCCGCCGAGCAATCTCTCTTCTTCTTTTGTTGTCTGTTGTCGATCCTCATTAAAAGAGACAGAGCCTCCTCTTCGCACCCTTCAAAGTCAACTCCAAATTGTTTGCTAAGTTTGATGATATTCATGTGCACCCACAGTGAAGCTTCTGATTCGGCCTTTTCAGTGAGAAGTTCAGTAGGAGAAATTTCTTCAAGATTGCAAGGTGATGGTTCCCCATAAAACACCATCTGTAAATCTCCTTCGGCCCCATGAGAGATCTCTTCAATATTTTCGGGTTCGGGTACTTCCATCTCCTGAGAGGATTGAGAGTCTGAAACTTGATTTTGTGCTGCATAGGTTTCAGGAACCAGAGAATGAAAAGAGAAAGAGGGAGGAGAAACTTCCAATTGCATGGGATCGAAAAATTCAGCCGAAGGTTCCAAAGAGCTTGCTGACTTGAACATAATAATTGGCTCTGTATTCTCAAGGCTGGGTTTTTTCGTCCTTATTGATGGGCTGTTTGGAGCCTTAATAATTGGGCGTAATGAAGGCCCAACAGTGGTTGTTGTGTGACCTAATTGGACCTCATTAAGCTTGCACGTGCCTGCTGTCTTTTTTCCACATGAGAGGTTTTTGAAATTCAAACATGCATCTCTTCCCAAGAATTGTACATCCCTAGCCCTAGGCTCTGCAACAGATCTAGATGTCCCTGCTTTTGCAGCACTATTTCCCGGTGAGCGTTTCCGGACCCTTGCCGGAGTTTCAGCCCAAAGAGGAAGAGTATAGTGATACCCTTCGTGCTGAATCTCCACTCTCCACTGTTCTAGGGATTGACTTTGGTGAGCCTTTGACCTTGATTCTTGCCCATCTTAAGTGGCTTTTGAGAGTTGACTCCTCCTCTGTCTCGATCCATTCGCCACAATAATCTCCAACTTCTTTCATAACATTAGGGGTCCAGAGGCTGAGAGGAAGCCCAAGAATCCTTACCCAAGACCACTCGAGACTGACCCTCTCATCTATACACCCAGAAGTCGGGGTCCACCATGAAAGGTCTAGCGTAGCTTGCTGCATACTCCAGTGGCCAAGCATGACTTGCTCTGCTAAAGGTCGAGTAGGGAATTTGAAAAGAAATTGAAACCCATTCATGTCGAAGACACCAACTGTGTTACCCCATTTGCTTGACACCCATCTTCTCACTTCTGCTTTGGTGGGGACAATGTAGCAATCACCAGAGAAGCAGCCCACTAAACGTCTATTCAGTATATCGTTCTCCGACGGACCAGAAAAACCAACAATCTCGATGCATCTGTTTTCGCTGTTCGAGATTGTCAGATTCCTATTATGTGTCTGCCATCTGTGTCTTGTAATAGTTTCTGCAAAGGTTGAGCTTCTCTTTGGTTGGTGTAAAATTTCCTTTTGTTTTGGAGGACCCCTCCTATTAATGAATGTTTCAATTTTTTGTGCCAGGATCTCCTAACTCCCATTAAATACAGTCTCTGGAATGATAATGATGGATCTTCGTTGACCCTGGACTGCTATGACGCTAATGAATCTCCCTGCCCTATTAAATTTCTGAGAACAGAAGTAGTTGAAAGGGTGATCTTTCATTTTCCATCTGTTGACTCTGTTACCACCAGTTTTGGATGCCAAACGTATTAAATGACAAATCCACAGTAGAACTTTCGTGCTTACGGTCATGGTTCTTACTGATGACCTACCCCTTTCTATCCAGTCGTACCAGAATTCTGAGGAAGAGTAGCTCTCAACAATGTCATATGATTTATCCCCTGCCCGAAAATACAATTTGCTATCCATTTGGCTGGTTGCTGGAGTGTAACAGGAGAAGGAAGGAATAAAGGTTTTTCCGGCTCAAGAGCTGCCGGAAAAGGTGTTCCCCCTCCTCTAAGAAGAAGGGGAGAGAGGTATCTCGAGGGACGTGCCTGAGAGCATTTTTTAGTTCACCTAGTCTTTATAAATAAGTTAGTTACTAGTTGCAGTACATGTTGTGCTATGTGAGCTGAGTTCTCAAGTTGTGGTTTGTCAATTTGAGTTTTTGATTGATGAACAGGCTCCTATAAGGTGTGATTTTAACCATTTGAAACCGAATCCATTTCTGTGTCTTTAGCATGTCTTACACCTCTCATGGTATCTTTCTTTTCTTAAGATGTAAAAACCAACTACACATAAGAATGGTCTACTATGAAAATTAAAAACATATTCAAATTGATAAAAACCAGGGGAGCTTCTGGAAAAAGAAGTGGTTTGGTACAATATCCTCATTAATAACATGAAACTAGCTACATCTCATGATAGGTTGATAGTTATCGCATGTTTTGTCTAACCATCACACTCTTTTTGAAAAAGCTGCTACTTTTCAGTACTATATGCACTGGGCATGTGTGTAACAAAATTAATTGTTTTGTTCAGATTTTGGGGCATAAAAGAGTGGGGGTAATTAAACTGCTGAATGCCTACAAGAGGTGGTGTTAATTACAATTCTGGTTGCTATTTCTGATTCATACCTTCTTAAGCTAAACATGTAACAATTGGTGATTGAGGATGGCACTATTTCCCCCCATTTCTAAGCAGTGTTATCAAAAGCAAAAAGCTCAAAGGTCCGTTAGGGCTTTAAGCGCAAAGTGCAAATAAAGCAAGGGCTTTAATGAAAAAAGGAGCAAAGGGAGAAAAGTACAAATATATATGTTTAGTCCAAGACTAATAATTTGTAAGCATGAATGTCAAATATATGAACAAAGAAATTGAAAAGTAGTTACGACAATGGTTTAGTGTTGTCTCTTCAGAAGAGGTTCATTGGCAAGGAAACGTATGTCTTAGAACCTTGATGACGGTGTCCAAAAGCACATTAAGCGACACAAAGTGCTCAACATGTTTTGAGCCTCGCTTCGGGGCTTAAGCACGTCTTTGATAACACTGTTTCTAAGGAAAGCTCAATGTTGTTAAGTCTGCAGGTATTAGTAAAAGCATATTGGACAATTTTCTTTTTCCCATTCAATAGTAGCTGATGTTTGCCAGGAATTTAGTATTTTAATATCGTTATATTTGTATATCTAGTGTGAATTAGAAACTGTAGCGTTAGTTAACCCCTAATTTTTCCAACAAATATTACTTAGTAATGGACTGGATTAGGCCCGAACAGAAAGAATATATATAGAAGATTTGTGTAGTCAACCTGAATTAGTTTGTGACTAAGGCGTAGTTGACTGATTAGTTCATTGATAGCAGCTTATAATCAGAAACCCTAGCATTTTTACATCTGAAATGTGAAACTTATGGCATTCAATCTGAAATGGATAGAGTAGATAACTTTTCATTATACCTACGGAAAAGGGTCAAAAATACCCCAACCTATGGAAAATAGCTCCAAAAATACCCTCCATCCATTTCACCAAAAAAACAAAAAAAAACCACCTTTTGGTCTGTACATACCACCAATATATTTTGACTCAAGAATAACATCAAACTTATGCCCTAACCCTGTCGGCTTTTTGGGATTTAAAATTGCCACGTGGCTTATTATATGATTGGTCTCATGTATTACAACAACATACCCAACGGAATCCCACAAGTGGGGTCTGGGGAGGATAAATGTATGCAGACCTTACCACTACCTCATAGAGATAAAGATGTTGTTTCCAGAAAACCATCGTCCCAAAAATCAAGTCCCATAAACAGAAAATACTAGATATGGAAGAAAAGGGAAAAGAAAAGAAAAAGGAAAACGACTAATAATGAAAAGCAAATGATAGTATGTAAATACGATAAAAGTAACAAATATAAAATTGATTTACAATATAGCACTATAGTTTGAAAAAAAAATTACAATTTCTAGCTATAGTTAGGATTTTGTTACTATTTTCTCTCTCCTCTCTTTCTCTCTTCCCCTCTCTCTGCAATCTCCCTCGCCTTTCTCCTCTCTCTATCATCTTTCCCTCGCCTCTCTCCTCCCCTTGCACATCCTCTCTCTCTCGCCTCTTTTTGTGTTAGCCAAAATGCAGGAATTCCTAAGAGGAACCTGAGGTTTTAGCTGTTGGATAGGAATTTTCCAGAGAAGAGTTGACAGCTATGGAGAATGAAAAGAGAAGAAGATGAAGAATAGAATTCAACCTGTTCTTTCTCATGTATTATTATTTAAAAATCAAATTTGCCCACTTTTTTAATCCATCGCCCCTGACCCATTCTTAAAACTTCGACCTGTTCTTTCACATTTTCACTTTTCTCTTGCTCATCATACCTAATTTAAGGTCTCAACCTCTAGACAGAGAATGCTTCCACTTTCAGCGATAATATCTTTAGAAATGTATGTCTTTTTCTTTCAAATACTACTTGATATTTTGAATACGTTGGTATCATCTGGAGAAGTTTCATGATCAAATCTATTTAAAAAGTCAGTCTTCTGATAAATTTTGTGGGGGCATGAAAAATTCACCTAGTTTGTGCTGTTCCATGGAATTCTCCCATCTTAAAGCTGAAGGAATTAAGCTTGAGAAGCTGGATAATATGGAGTGTGTGTGTTGGTTTAAAAAAGTCGGTGGCCTTATTTTTTAATTAAGTAATATATGTGGCCACTCACAAAGTCATCAGGTTTAGGGTGTTAGTTTGAGGGGTAGTCATGACCCCAAAAATAGGTTTTGGGGTATTTTTAGACCAAAAGATGGACGAAGGGTATTTCTGGGCCCTTTGTTATATGTTTTTTGGGCCCTCTTTTCCTGTACCCATTGTATATGGGGTTATCACCATTTCCCCTCACAGAAATCATTCTTGGGAGAAAACAGAAAAAGAATGGAATGATGACAGAGTACCATATTTTATTGCAATTGGATAGTAGACATGTGAATATGCTCTTTGTTGAGTCTATAATATACTTTGATGATTAAATGGCGATATCCAATTGTAGAATTCCACTGGTATGTTGTTGTTGATGATGATTAAATAGCAAAAAGATGTACATTAACATAATTGTATTCTTAATTATGTTTGTGTCCAACACATATTGGGGAATTTTGGATCCATTTATTTGGTTCAATCTTGTCAAAGTGTTATGGTCTACATATCTGGGGGCTCAGTAAAAGAAAGAAAGAAGACATCTAACAGAATATGGGAATATGAATTGATGCCATCTGGTTATGGAAATGTGACAGGAAAGAATCCTTTCCTCACCCTCATGATAAGTTTAGTACACTGCCCTTACTTTGTATTTCAGAATCCTATTACATAGATAAAACTCCATTTTCAAGTTGAAACTTTTCGTCCTTTCCTTATTTTGAAGCAATTTGGTAAAATTTCACCTCCAGAGTAGGTTGAGATTTCTACTAGTCTTCTGATGTTTTCTTATTTAGCTGATTTCACTAGCTCTAGTTGTGTCTCTTTAATTAAAATGTGCTCATCTTGCAGGCATATGCTGCAGCTGGAACTGTGAAGCAAAACTATGCGAACATCTTATTGATGCTTCTGCGACTTCGGCAAGCTTGTGACCACCCAAAACTTGTCAAAAGGGAGAGTTATAATTCTGTTGGAAGAGCTTCATCAGAGATGGCAAAGAAGCTGCCAAAGGAAATGGTGGAGAATCTCTTGAAACAATTGGAAACTTCATTAGTAACGTGTTCCGTATGCGATGTAAGTTCTCCTTGTTTATTATCTTTGTTGGCTTCTTATTATGGTTAGAGTTTGTTCTTGATCTATTTCACAAGGGTACAAGTGCAAGTTGAAGTAGAAGTCTTAAGCAGTTGAAGCCATTATGATTCACCTCAAATTAGGAAATAGCCCTTATCTATCTTACATGCATTCTCCATTTCCCCTTGCTCTAATCGATTTGGTGTTGGCACCAAGTGACTGCCGTAGCAGTATGGGATTTGTAACAGATGTCTTCTTCTTCTTTGAGTACAAAATGGATTATATGGTCATGGATTTAGTTGGAGGCCCTGCAAGAAATAATTTAAGTCATGGTCGCCTTTTTCATTTTTATTCACTTAATAGTTTGAGAAAGGAATGACAATCTTGTCTACTACGGTGTTATGCTGCTACTAACTATTGGTTGAGTAGATTTATGTAAACTAACAACATTTGTTGCAACTGTAAACTGAGACATTTTTGGGGTACCTGAGTAGCTAATGTCATAGATGAACACTTCCGAGTAATTCTTCAAATCCAGATGTACACCTTTGATAATATTTCATCTACAGTAACTGCTAAATTTTGGTGCTTGAACAGATCTGACACCTCAAGTATATAAAACCCAACACTTTGTGAAGAGTTCATGTAAAATATTGGTCCTTATGTGCCTCATTGAGTTTGAAACAATCACAATCATGTTCAACCTTGAAATCTCTTTTATTGGTGAAGAAGATATGGTTACTTTTTTTGTCATTGCTTCAAAGGTATATAGGATTGAGACATCAAGGCGAGCTGGTCATTGCCTCTTTGTACTTTTTCTCCATCTCTATGTCCCCTTTCCCCATTTATACTTGAAAATGATTAATTTAGAGCAAGTGGACCATCCGAACTCTCAAACAAACGCAACATCTTCCCTAGGGATTTTATCTAGTGGTAAGAGATAGCACGTGATGTATGGGTTAGGTTTATGCCACAGGTGCAAACCCTGCCACAGGCCAAAGCCTGGTGTTTTATTGGAGAAGCTTAGAGGGTCAGTCTCATTATCTTCCAAGTTTCGAGCACAATCGTCCCTCAGATATTTCTCTGTTGTCAATAGAAAGAAACCCCATCTTTTCAATGATTAAAAATTGGATCTTTAGATTTCTGCCTGCTTTTTATCGAACACAGGCTGCCCCAATTCTCTATTATTTTGTTTAGTCGGTAAAAGTTTAAATGTGAGAATGCCTAAAACAAGTAGGAGAATATAAGAATTGAGTGATTGGCCAAAAAGTAATTTTAGGGATTTTGGATGCTGACAAAAGGGAAGAGGAGGGGACAGAGCAGCTGTGGCAGATGTATATCACCATGAGGAAAATCACATGGGTGAGACCAGGGAGGATTAAAGAGGTTTTGAAGTGCTGGAACAGGGATGGATTTGCAAATAGAAAGGAGGAGAGATGGAAAATTGTCCCATCTTGTATATGGCGGACAGTGTGGCTAGAAAGGAATCAAAAATGTTTTGTTGGGAAGCAGAGATGCATACAGAGATTAAAACATGACTGTCCAGCTTTATATTTTTTTTGGTGTAAACAGATAGTAGTTGACAATGCTGTGGCAATTAGCACAAGTGTAGACTGGTTGTGAGGGTCTTTTGTTGGGGTCCTTGTATCTACTAACTTTTTGTGGGACACTACTCCTTTTGTGGTAGTGTTCCTGTGGATATACAGAAGTAACTGTTACCTTTATCAAAAAAAGGGAAGCGGAGGGAGCGAGGCTGGGAGTGTACTTCTGTTGCTCTTAAGCTGAATTCAACTACTCCAAGGCAATATTAATGGTAAGAATCATGTGAGGAATCCAAGAACTTCGTTAAAAAAAAGAAATTAAACTCAAAACATGTGGATGCCAAAAAGAATTATCTTAAACCTTAAAGGCATATATGTATCCTGGTCTCTGCGTGGAAGGATTACAGAAGCTCTAGAAAGCTGGGAGGAAACAGATTTACATGCAAAGAGCATGAGTAAGATGGAGAGTTGTCCCTACTTGTATTTGGCGGACAATTTGGAATGAGAGAAATTCCAGATGTTTTGAGAATATTGAGAATGATATGCAAAAGTTCAAGCTGAACTTCATCCTTTTTCTGTGTTTTTGGTGTATTCAGATTCACTCTAATGATACTGTTTCTGTTATTGATGTTTTTTAGACTCGTTATAGATAAAGGACAGTATAATTTTTTAGTTCACATGTAAATATGGTTTCAGTACTACCTAAGTACTGTTTCAATATATAATATATATACATACAGTTACCATGGTTTTTTGAAGGATAAATCCAAAGTAACCATATTCAAAAGAGCAAAGATAAAACTCATTAATATTATTCATCACAAATCTGTCCAAAAGAATAAGGAGAACACCCCTATTTATAGTGAGATGGATCCCCCAAACTAGTCCTAAATAGGCATGGAAGAAAATCCCAAACTACTTTGGATAACACGTCCAACTACCATGTAAAAGGAAAATCTGAACAAATCTAAAGGCTAAGTGAAATAGTGTGTGCGCATCTTGATTGATTTGGCTCAGTTGAAAGTCACTTTAACTTGCACACTCTAGTAGCATATTTATTGTGTGTCAGTTTATTTTCATTATTTTGTTCTGTAGTTATGACAGTCTTTGTCAGTACAAATGTCATAGTGTACATACTAGTTTTGATGTCTACTGTTATTATTTCCACAGGATGTGCCTGAAGATGCAGTTGTTACCATGTGCGGACATGTATTCTGCAATCAGTGTGTATCAGATTATTTAACTGGGGAAGATAATACATGTCCCACACCTGGATGCAGAGAACAACTTGGTCCTGAGGCTGTATATTCTAAAGCTACCCTTAAAAATTGTGTTATAGGTGATGTAAATGTTGATCCTTCCGGCTTGTCTGAATTTGATGAGAAATCTATCATGGAAAATGAGTACAGTTCTTCTAAAATAAAAACTGCTATTGAAATTCTTGAGTCATGTTGTAAGTCAAAGGATCCCTATCTAGAATCAGATATCTTGGTGCAATGCAATGGAGATTCATCAAATATGGGAGAAAGAGATTCAGAATTGCAATCCAAGGGGCCAATAAAGGCCATTGTCTTCTCTCAGTGGACAGGCATGTTGAACTTGGTTGAGCATGCTTTGAACCAGTCTGGTTTTCGGTATGAGAGGCTTGATGGTACAATGTCTCTTGCTGCTAGAGACCGAGCTGTCAAAGAGTTCAACACAAATCCTGAGGTTGGCAAATTCTTGTTTGCTTGCTTGTTGTGCAGTAATATCTCTTAAATATTTCAAAATTCCTACTGTTTTTTCTTTTGATATAACAATAATTTCATTAATATCAGTCCAAGGTGCATGTAAAACTATACGTGATGGATTTAATTTTCAACCAATCTCCTATCAAGTTATCTCAGTTATTTATACAAAGGGAGTCATCTTCTTTGCAAAGTAGAGAAATAAATTAATTGCAACATAGAGAAATAAATTAAGGAAGATGTGTAATACTCCTAACATCATGTGGCTATTATTGAACACTCTACTCTTTATTTCTACCCAAATAAGCCAATAGATGAAGTAATCTGGTCCTCCAAGTTACCCCTTACTTTACTTGCCTATCATTTGAATCCTTTAACTCTACAAACTTTGTTCAGTGTTCATGGTCCATACATAGCTTTGATGCTGCAAAGAATGGAAGGTGATCTATTTCCAAACTCCTTGCACAAGCAGCACAACCATTAACTCACAAAATATTTTTGCTTTCTGAGATCATTTGCCGATCAGATTACATCTGCACTTCACACTAGGTTCTCCTTTCCTATTTTTGGTTTTTTAGAGCTACTTTCTTTGATGCCTTGGTATTTCAAATATACTTTCCTCAACTCCCGTACTATTAATGCCATTAAATCTGAGTTTTCCTTAAAAGATTTCATCCTTGATACCTCCATATTATCTTATCTTCATCTTGCCCTACTGCATGTTGACATAGTAATAACTGCAACATTTTGATAAAACTCTCAATTGCCCAATCTTTTAAAGCTCTTCTAAAAATCAGATCCCAACCTTGTGGACTCCACAATTGATTGATGATGTCATGCTGTTGTAGACTTATTGAACAAAGGACATGAACGGTAATGTTCTGCCCAATCCAATGATCAGCCCATAAATCTATCTTCACACCATTGCTCACAATAATCTCCACATTACCGCAAAATTCTGCCACTGGTTTCGAATAGATCTCCAAACATTACAACCATACGGACTGTTGACTTCGTATGTAGTCCACTGATTTAGCAACCGATATTTCTGGGAGATTAGAACCTTCCAAAGTGCTGTGTCCTCATTGTTGAACCTCCATAGCCATTTTTGTAACAAACTTCTCTTGGGTAGTCTCAATTTCTTTATACCCAAACCACCATGTTTCTTGCTTAAAGTGAGAGCATCCCAATTAACTAGATTAATGCTTTTATTCTCCTTATTACCTTGCCAGCGAAAATTTCTTTTCAATCTATCAATCTCTTTTGCAATCCCTTTGGGTAAAGGGAAAATAGACATCATATATATAGGTAAAGCATCCAATACAGAGTTGATAAGAGTCAGTGTACCACCTAAAGATAGGTACTGAGATTTCCAGCTTGATAGTTTTTAATCACATCTTTCTACAACTCTATTCCAGATCTCTGTAGAGAGGCTTTTGGCTCCCAAAGACATCCCCAAGTAGATTGTAGGCAACGCACCCACCTGGCATCCAATGTTGGCCGCCAGAGACAACTAATTTGGTACATCATTAGCTGGGTCTAGGAAATGCTTGTACCAGTAACATGGAATCCTGACACAGCTTCAAAGATGGTAAGAATGGCTCTGAGATGTCTGATCTGATCCACTTCAGCTTCATATAAAACTAGGGAATCATCGGCATACAATAGATGGGATATTTCCGTTCCTTCGGTACCATTTGATTGAGAACCGAAACCTCTTATCCAATCATTAGACTGAACAACTTTAATCATATGATTAAGTCCCAGCATGGCTAACAAAAATAGAAAAGGTGACATTGCATCACCTTGGCTAAGACCTCTCTGAGATTGGAAAGAACCTTCGGGGTTCCATTGATCAAAACAGAAAATTTTGTAGTAGAAATGCAAAAGCTTATCCAATTAATCCATTTGTTTCCAAAACCCACGTGTTTGAGATTTTTCAGCAAGAACTCCCAGTTGACATGATCATAGACCTTTTCAGTATCCAACTTACATAGGATCTCTGGCCTCTTTGATTTGATTCAATTCTGGAATCAACTAATTCATTAGCCAGTACTACAACATCCATAATTTGTCTTCCTTTGAGAAACGCCATTTGGTGCACATCAGCCAACTTCCCTATCACTGATTTCAGTCTCTGTTATAAGCTTGGATATGATCTTGTATACCCCACCTATAAGACTTATAGGTCTAAAATCTTTTAATTCTTCGGCACCATTCTTCTTAGGAATCGAAGCAATGAAAGTACCATTAAAGGACTTCTCGAAAACCTCATTCTGATGAAATTTTGAACCGTGAACATTATATCTTCTTTGAGAAGTCCCCAACACTCTTTAAAGAAACCCATTTGAAGCCATCTGGGCCTGGTGCCTTCTCCACAGCACACATACTAATAATTTGAGGACCTCTGCCTCTGAAAAGGGTCTTTGCAACCATTCACTTTCGTCATCATAGACTTTGAGACAATCTGGGAATTTGAAGGAGGGCCTCCAAGTTTCTGTTTGAGAGTATAGTTTCACAGAGAAATCCACCGTAGTTCATTTAATCTCACGCATTTGTACCACAACTTCATTCTCGACCTTCAATCTGTCTATGGTGTTGTACCCCTCTTACGAGCAGTGGTCATTCTCTGGAAAAATTTAGTATTTTATCCCCTGTTGAAGCCATGAAACTCTTGATTTCTGTCTCCATCTTGCCTTCTCATCTTTGGCCAATTCCTCGAGTTCAACTATAATGGTTGCCCTGATCATCATTGACTTTGGGGACAATCTGGGAATTCAGAGGGCCTCCAAGTTTCTGTTTGAGAGTATAGTTTCACATAGAAGTCCACCATAGTTCGTTTAATCTCACGCATTTGTATCACAACTTCATTCTCGACCTTCAGTCTGTCTATGGTATTGTACCCCTCTTTTGAGCAGTGGCCATTCTCTGGAAAAATTTAGTATTTTTATCCCCTGTTGAAGCCACGAAAATCTTGATTTCTGTCTCCAGCTTGCCTCCTCATCTTTGGCCAATTCCTCGAGTTCAACTATAGTCGTTGCCCTGATCATCAGCTCATCTACATTAAGTTCTCTGTTGTCCTGAGTCTGATCTAACTCAGCTAATTCATTCAGAAGGTTGTTCTTCTTATTTGTCAGTTCCCCAAAAGTTGTTCTACTCCATTCCTTAAGCTTGCTCTTAACATTTTTAAGTTACTGCCTAACTTAAAATCTGGGCAGCCTTGTTCCTCGGAACTCATTCCACCTAACTTGAAATTGGCAGCATTGTACGTCGAACTCATTCCGCCACTTCTGTATCAATTCTTTGAAACCATCCACCCCTAGCCACCAGTTCTCGAATTTAAAATACTTCTTCTTATGGTTCCAATTTCCACATTCCAAAGAAATTGGGGAATGATCGGAATTGGCTCTAGGGAGTATTCGTTGTCTTTGTCTCTAAAAGCTTCCTCCCACCCCATGGAGAAAAGATATCTATCAAGTCTTGCTGCACTGCTTTGATTAATACGCCTGAACCAAATGGTGGTCATGTAAACGCATGTCTTCAATCCATTCAGAGAAATCTCCCATTTTGTTAGTAATTCTTGAGCAATTTCTCTTTTCCACCATAAATCTATTGGTGTTAAAGTTCCCGCATACTACCCAGGGGCCTTCCGTCAAGCCTCTAACAGCTGCTATCTCTTGCCAACAATCAAGTTTATCTAATCTGATCTGGGGTGCATACACTCCAGTAAGGTACCAGGAAAAGGCGTCTTGTACAGCTTCGAACTTGTATGAGATTGAATATGATCCCTCTTCAACTAACTCCCCTTTCCATGCTCTGGTGTCCCATAAAAGCATTATTCCCCCCAGCTTCCTTGTGCTTTTAGATAAACACATTTCACCCATCTACAAGCCTACAGTTGTTTAGCCATTCCTTCCACTTCTTTTTCCAGTTTTGTCTCTTGAAAACAGTAGATATCAGCTTTCCAATTTAACATTAAACTCTTAACAAGGTTTCTTTTAGCTGACCTGTTAAGTCCCCTCACATTCCAGTTCACTAACTTTACTTTCATTGATAAGTTAGACTTTGAACCTTCCCCCTGTTCCTGACCCGTTCCAATTCCTCATTAAGATCTGATTGCAAAATTTTCAGCTCGTTTTTCCCAATCCCCATACTTCTTGGGGTTTTCACTATACTGTTCCCGACCGCCTTTGTCATAGATTTCTTCCTTTCATCCAATTTGATAAGCAAAAGTAAAGCTTCCTTTTCACTGTCTTCAAAAGCAGCACCATAAATGTTACTAAGTTCCAGTATATTGGAATTTACCCAATGTGATGCCTCTATTTCATCCTCTTGAAAGTTCGGATTTGCATGTCAATCGAAACTGGATCATGCACCTGTAGCAGTTGCATATTTGAATCCTCTGCACATGTAAGGATCCCCTTGTTGATTTCTTCTTCAACCATGGTTATATCATCTGCATCCTTCTCTTTTCCTTTGTCCCCACTTTCTTTACCAGCCTCCACATGATTTAGAAAAAAAGGAAGACTAGAATTTTGTTTCTTGATTGCTGCTTCCCAGTTCGCAAAACTCTCCACAAAGTTTGTGGCAGTTTCCTTCAAATTCAACAAGAAAACATCCATCTGAGAGTCAGGTGAAAGGTTTGTACCTTTCAGAGGAGATACAGGGGCTCATGTGAGAAGTGACATGTTTTATTATTGAAAATCCAGAACCCTCTTTTTTTGGGAAATAGTTGCTCTCCTATTTTTTCGAAAAAACAAATGCTCTCAGGCACATTCCATACAAGCTCCTAATCCCCTCTCCGGTGGTCTTCTACCATTGTAGATCTCTCTACTCTGTCTTTCTTGTCTTCTTCCCTCCTTATTATGGAGGATCATATTTTTTTCAACATGGGGGGTAAACCTCATGAAATTACTGCAAACCAGCAAAATTGGCTGGTGGTATGACTGGGTGAAGAGCTCCAGATTCTTACTGAGAAGGATGACAATAGGAAGGGGAGATGTTGTGGCTATGTAGAAGGCTACTTGAGGCATAAAAAACCATGTGGAAGAATTTTAAATCTTGGAGATGCAAAGACATAGCCACCCATATTTATGGCTCACAAAAGTTTAATGAATATGATCGCTACATCTCAATTATTGCAGTTACAGGTCAGAACAGATCAGTAATCATTATCCCACAGAACCAATTTAATGAAGGATGGGGAAAACTTGCCAGTAGAATCAAAGATTTCATTAATAAAGTGTCAAGCACACGGGAGGCCTCTATTAGAGAAGGAAATATTAAAATGAATACGTTCACTAGCAAAGGTAACTACAAAGTAGCCATCCCCTGTAACAAATGGACCCAAGGAAAAGTACAAAGTGGGATTGAGTCAATGCAGACTCCATATCAGGAGAATACTCTCTTGGAAAGATGCCTGGTCAGCATATTCACTGGAGGCCACTTGCAACGGCGTCAGGAGATGGGCATCTCAGACTTGGAAGGGGGTCCAAAACCTTCAAGTTTTCGACATGAATGGCTTCCAATTCCTCTTTGAATTCCCATCAAGAAAGGCAGCTGAACATATCCTTATGGGAGAATGGAAGAGAAAAGGACAAGCTCTGAAATTCAAGTTGTGGAATCCAACTTCTAGTGCAATACCGAAATCCATCAAGCACGACTGGTTCTGGATTAGGGTTTTTGGCCTTCCTCTACATCTTTGGGATGAGAAGACAATGTGGAAAATTGGGGAGCAGTGTGGCTGTTGGCTGGAAAATGAGGAGGAAATAGAAACTCAAAAATCACCTGAGGTGGACAAGAATTAGAGTGAAAGAGCCCAGGGAATAAATCCAATCTTTCATTGAAGTCTTAGATGAAAACCTGACCTTCCCACTTCCAATCTGGTGTGAAGAACCTGCATCTTACCAAAAGAGAGAATCAGAGGAGGAGGAAATGGGGTCTAGCTGCGAAATAGACAGGTCTTTTCAGACCTCTGCAGGTTTGCAGAAACCTTTTCATGGAAAAGGTAAGGAAAAAGTAGGGAAAGGTATCTCTTCTTTCGATACTTACAATGAAGTAGTACTTATGGGTAAAGACAAGCATGTGGAGGATATGGGGCTAGCCAAAATTTGAATAGTGAAGTGGGGACCAGTGGAGTACGACTGTCAATAGATGCAATGGTTTCAAGAGACAATTGTCTTTGTGGGCTTATAAGTATTGGGCTTTCAATCAAACAGGCCAATACCTTATGCATTAGGGCTGATGCAGATTTAATTCACCTAAGCCCAAACCAAAACAAAAGGCTTTTTTGTGAGTCTTTCACAGAACTTATCACATCTCAATGAAAAGAAGTTCATGAGAATTTTGTTCTTTTTGAAAGTGAGACGGAGCTAAGTGAGAAAGAACAGAAATTGAAGACACAGGGGTTAAGGAACAAAGGGAAAAAGAGCAATATACCATACGAAAAATATGGGGGCCAAGAGCACGATAGGAGACCAGTTTGATCCATGATGATGCTGCAAAGAATGATTTTTCTGATTCTCTGTTGGTCATGTAGGCAGAATCAGAGCCTTTACAAGTTGACAGTAGAGTTGAAGATTATGTAGCTAATGCCACTGCATGGATACAGGAAATATCTTCAAACTTGGTGAACAATTTGGAGTGGACTTCAAAGGCTGTAAGAAGGAAGCCTTTTTATTATTGTCAAAATTGGATAAAAGTGGAGAAGATCACGGGAACTGCCCAAAGGCAGTGACTTCAGTTACAAAGAGCACAGTCCCCAAAGAGGTGAGGAACTTGTTACAAAGAGCACAATCCCCAAAGAAGTGAGGAACTTGTTTTTCGATGTAAACTTCAAAGGAGGAGAATCAAGTTACAGTGGGAGAATTCTATCCCTAAGTAACTAATGAAAGTCTAGTTGGTCACATGAAATGTGTTAGAATAGGAATAGGAACAAGAATAATATCCACAATCCTATTTAGAATAGGAATAGGAATACTATATAGAATCCGACTTGGAAAAGGATTGTATTATAGTATCCTTGTTGGACAAGGAGTCTAATATAGTATCTATAAATAGGGTCTCAATCTAATAATATAGAGAAAACAATTCAATAATCTTCTCCAATATTTCTCACATGGTATCAAAGATTCTACGGTTTTGGTAGAAAATCAAAGAGCTTCCGTTATCGGCGGGCAACTATGACCCATATATGCCGCTTGTCTGCCCAATGGTTATGTTAGCCCCCC
>JAABOM020000049.1:1165557-1178164 GCA_011800125.2 Solanum clarkiae
AGAGAGAAAGGTGGGGTGGGGGGGAGGGGGTTGATTTCCGGTGATCAGAAACCTGATGGTGTCTTCTTCTATCAGATCAAAGGAGAAAATGGGTATCAGAAGAGATAGGAGAGAGGAGAAGACGAGGATCAAAGAAGAAATGGGTATCAGGAGAGAGAGAGAGAGAGAGAGAGAGAGAGAGAGAGGGAGAAGAGGAGAGAGACGATAGGGGTTGATTCTGGTGATCAGAAGGACCACTGGAGAGAGAACGGGAAAGGGAGATAGGTTAGGTCATATTCTTGGAGAATATGCCTAGGAGTATTTTTGAATTTGAAATAGAAATGGCATCAATTATGGTGGTGGTTGACAGATTCTCGAAGTATGAGCTTTTCATTGTTGGTCCAAACCTTTTTCCTTTTGAAGAAGTTGCGGTGTTATAAGCATGTGGTGAAACATTTCATTAGATCAAATATTGTGAGTGACGGAGATGCAGGATTCACAGGCTGGTTTTGGACTGCTTTGTGTAAAATATGGGGACTGATTTGAAATTCTCACGACAAATCATCCACCAAATCATATGCAGGGGTGATACTTGAGGCAATATGTGATGGTAACTCAAAGGAATTGGGTTGATCTTCTAGACAATGCATAGGTTTGTCATTACTTGCACAGATCTTTTGTAACGAAAGAGAGCCCCTTTGGAAGAGTCTCTGGGAGATAACTAGACACACCACTGGAAATTGCCAAGCAGAGAACAGGAGGCAAAGTGTCCTGCTTGTTTCCCGTATGTGCGTGACAAGCAAGAATTGCTGGCTGAAGCGTAAGACATCTTAAGGAAAGCAGATGAATTAGTATGTTGACAGGAACAGGTGTGCTTTGGAGTTAAATATTGTGACAAGGCATTGTTGAAACTTATTTCACAAATTTGGAAGAAAATCAGCAACAAGGCATGTCATCATGGGCTGATTCTGAAGTATGACGGCCTGTTTGAAGGTGTGAAGAAGGTTGGTGAAGTAGTGTATGGGCTTGATCTATCGGAACGCTTCTAAAAATCACGCAACTTTCAGTGTTCAGTTTTCCGAAGCTCCAAACGAGCTCCATCTGTGGTGTGCAAGCAATTTGAGGGCTCTGGAGAAGATTTTGGACCATCGTATGTTGAGCAGGCAGAAAAATTTTTGGTTCACTGGAAAGGAAAACCAGTATGTCATGAAACTTGGGAGAGGGGCATCTCATGGGCAGTTCAAGGATTAAATTCAAGTGTAGCTGGATTCTGCCTCAGTGAGGGCAACAAGCTCATCTATTGAGGGAGTATGTTAGCTCCTCTGCTTGATTTATCGGACGTGGCACGGTTGTAACAATGAATTTACATGGACCTTGGCACAAGCTTATGTTGGCATCTTTTGAAGAATGTCTAGGCATATCTTGAACCCTCATGAGTGCCTTGAGGGAGACAAAGCTCCCTGACACAGACTTGTGCGAGTTGGCATGGGATGGGGGACTGGCATGTGGCCTAGGTGCCAAGACATGGCAAAGACCAGACTATGGCATGGGCATGGGCATGGCATGGCAAGGTAGACAGACACGGGGAAGCTGTGGGAGAGTTGGTCTGTGATGAAGGCAGGCATGCGCACACAGATGTTGGTGCAAAAAACTTAGAAGGCATCGGGGACACAACCACCACCATCTATCTAGTATAATCCCACAAGTGGGGGTCCGGAAAGGGTAAGGCGTGCACAGACCTTACCCCTAGTTTTATGCAGTAGAGACTTCTTGGGGTAGAGAGACTATTTCCGACTTGGCTTATCTTTTTGTAGGCTGTATTATTGAGTTCTTTGTGTACACATTGATAAAAAGTTGTGTGTCTACTATATGCTGAAATATATGTAAAGTTTAGCCTAAACTGTGAGGTAAAAGAGAGGGTTGAGTCCTATGTGACTGCTGTGCAGTGTCAAACAAAATGAAAATTGACCCTGTAACCCCAGTGCTTCATGTTTGCGACTGATGCCCTTGTGATCATGGAGAAGGCATCAGTATCAGAAAAACGACTATTTTAAAGAAGGTTCCAATAATGCCATAACACCCCTCAGTCCCTCTGGTCCCGACCCAAGCGGGCCAACAAGTCCAAACACGTGACATACACCTATGTGAAGCTTTAAATAATGCAATGGCACACAATTACGCAGAAACCCGGGTTTTAGTTTTTTGAGTTTGACTCTATTTCTAACTTCTCTATCTGAAAATGCAGTTCAACAACATTAACAGAGAGGAGTGTGGAGAAAAGATCACACCACTATAGATGAATTAAAAGAATGAAGCCTGTAAAAATTAAATGGAAGATGTAGCGATTTTTTGGTATCAAGTACTGAATCTACCTTCTTTGTACGTTGCACATTTCAATATACAAAGTGCAAGATAGTCGGCATACATCTTCACAAAGGTGAAGGAGTAAGCTCAGAGTGGAGGAAAGCAGCTTGCAAGTGAACCACAATCCAATCCAGCACAAAAGCTGGAGACTTGCATGAGCAGAGGACGAAGGTAGTCAGTGATGACAAGGGCAATGGTTGGTGGCATGTGGCAGCCCAGCATCAGTGAGCAGTGCTGCAAGGTAAAATAACAGCAGTGAGCAAGTCAGCAATGGTGTAAAGTTGGAATTGATAAAACTGAAGAAGCCCTACTGTCCTGGGTATTGGACCTTTCAGTGGAAAGGTTTGGGCTTCAAATATTGGGGCAATTTGCAATTGGGTAATAACATAACTACCTAAAGGGGTTCAGAACTGAATTTTATAATTTTGGTTTCTCAGTTTACCAGAATACTCAAATAATAAATCATTGAAACTGACAATTGAACTGAAAAACCAAAGTTAGAAATAAGTTGATAATGAATGGACTGAATAAATGGAAAAACCAAGAACAAAAAAGTAAAATTTTTGGTTCGATCATTTTTCCGGTTATATGCCCACCCCTAATGTTCGTACATGTGTTCTTTCTGAAGGAAATTATGTTTATATCTTTTTTCTGCAATACCCTTATCATGCATGCAATCAACTCATTCCAAGGGTTCTAAGAGTTCAAATGAACTTTTTCTTGTTTGCTTTTTACACTGACTAGGAGTATCTTTTTCTAGCACCGTGCGCACTTAGTTTACTAGTTACTGTATGGCTTCATGAAACACTTGAGAGTGAGGTAAACTAAAGACTCTATTTTGTCACTCCTTTAGCACTACATTGGTACCAGTGCTGCAGGGCAGTGTTTTGTTTTGAAGTTCTGAATTGCATACTCTGGATTTTCCCATCTAACCTTTCCTTCTCTTGGACCTTATTGTTTTTCTGAATTCAAGAATATGCTCTTTTACAGGTGACTGTCATGTTGATGTCACTAAAAGCAGGAAATCTTGGCCTAAATATGGTGGCAGCTTCTCATGTAATTCTTCTGGATCTTTGGTGGAATCCAACCACTGAAGATCAGGCTATTGATCGAGCTCACAGAATAGGACAAACTCGTGCAGTCACCGTGTCTCGTTTAACTGTCAAAGACACAGTTGAAGATCGAATAATAGCTCTCCAGGTTTAGGGTCTAAGGCCCTCTTATGCAGTTTAAATGCACTCACATGTGTTGATGGTAGTTTAATCTTTAGACTTGTAATTTCAGGAGGACAAGAGGAATATGGTTGCATCTGCTTTTGGTGAAGATCAAAGTGGAGGCACAGCTAGTCGGCTAACTGTAGAAGATCTTAGATATCTGTTTAATCTCTAATGCCAGTGTTGATATGTAGGAGTGATATTTTGGATGAAACTCTAAGTCATTAGAATTACTTGCTATGGCTCACTGATGGTAAGATATTTATTTCTACTGCTAATCCTTACTAATTTTGTTACCTTGTAAAGGCAGACGAAATTCTTGATTGTTTTGGCTTTGTATATACACCGTCTTATCCTTTCTTGTTTAATATTTTTAGATTGAGAGATCAAATAAGGGTTCATAAAACTTGTATTATTAGAGGTGTGGTTTAAAAGCCTAAAGGGAATTTTTTTTAGAGAAACTGTTCCACTATCAAGATCTCTCCTATTTTAAAAAATAGAATATTGAAGAAAACCACTTGTAGATGGTGAAGTAAAGACTATGAGCTTATGGCACCTTTCCCCTCTCTACTCCCACTTATCCATGCGCATTGGGACTGCTTAAATCTTGTCTATTAATAGACAAGTTATGGAAAAATGAAGGCGGTGAAAATTTGTTGGTCTTTCTGGGTCATATTCAATTGATTAGTGGGAAAAAAGACTCCAATGATGTGGACAGAATTTGACAAAAATTAGCTATAACGGCCAATGACACCTTTTTTGTTTAAATTTTTTGGGGCAGTGTAGGTTTATGGGTTATATCGTGCAACCCTTAGTTTTTTTAAGTTTAGATTGATGGGTTTTCTGTGTTATAGAGTTTTTGTCGACGTATTGATTATTGACTCAATAATTACAAGTTAGTTCTTAGACTAGCTTACCATCCACTCCTCTCCAGTGCTGGATGCAACATTATTTTTCAAAATATAAACAAGTTAATACATGAAAATGACACGACGAAACACCTAAATTTTAACTCAATTTATTATACCCTTTTAATATTTCTTTTCATTATTTTTCTGCACTATCAAGTTTCTCTTAAAAAATATTACTATGACTCTTTTAATTCTTATTTGGCAGAGTCCTACTTTGTTTTAAATGTATTTTTTTTTAGTTCAAATTAATACTCCGCAAAGAACACAAAATTCTTGAGTGAATTATTAATATTATAATACATATTTAGTGCTCTATAATGATAAAAATAAAAATAAATATTATTGAACAACATCAATATAAATGTTAATAAAAATATAGTTGAAAAAAATGAGTTGCATAACAAGATAAAGTAAATTATAAAAATTGACAAAATACAATAGTCTTGTATATGTAGAATTAATCAAATATAAAAATAATTTAAACAAGTTAGATATATAATGTATAAAGAGAAATATATAAAATATTTTTAATTTTAAATAAGTGAAAAATTTATATATGATATTTTAGAGTCCATGTTTGCACTTAAAGCAATTTTTTTTTCTAAAAAAAAGACTGACAATTAAGTACTCTCTTATTTTCAGTTTATGTGTCACCTTTTAAATTTGGTGCTAAAATAAGTTTTTCTTTGACTATAAATTTTTCATATATCTTTTAAATATCTTAAATTATCAATTATTGTGAGTGAAAATATTTTTTACGTAATTTTTAAATATATATGAATTTTATTTTAAAAAATTAAAGATTTCATATTCGAGTTTATGGTCAAAATTAAATTGTTTGGCTTTCAAAATTTGAAAAATACCACATACATTAAAATAAAAATTTAAATAATATCACATAAATTAAAACAAATAAAATAATTATAATACATATAAATGAATTAATTAAAATAAAAAATACACTAACTAATTTCAATTGCTCATTAAAAAGGAATGAAAAATAACATAGTCCATTACTTATTAAAAAAAGAAAAATTATAGAATTACACAATATATATTATTAAAATCTCCAATATTCCCTACCATATAAAAGATTATAAAAATCCCACATTTTTCTATTCTCTCTCTTAGCTTTAGATACTTAGAATAAAATAATTAAATTCTCCCGCTTACATTTTTCTTCTTACTATTTTCACACCTAATTTATAGCAAAAGTTTTCTAATCAGTGTTAATCATTCATAAGTTACCATTCCAGCACAATTAATTTGAAATTCAAAGTTTAAGCAGTTTTTTTGGTACTATTTCGTGTTATGTCAAAAAATGACTTTGGATTTCGAAAATTCGATTTATTGCTCAATTGATTTAAGTATAAACCAAATTTTCAAAATTAAAACACAGTTGCCACATAATTTTTTTTAGGAAAAATCAAGAAAACCATTGAATCATTTTAAAAAGACTTAAACAGAAAAAATCCTTTTAAAATCCAAAGAGAGAGTTCGAGTTCACATTTCAAAATCCTTTTAAAATCCAAAGAGAGAGTACGAGTTCACATTTCTACTTGGAGAATGTTTTACGCACTCGAAATGGCTGCTAACACGTGGTTATCCGGCGATTAGAAAATATTGACTAACTTTGAAAATTTGATTAATTGACTAAAAGAAAAGCTCTCTTGGCGATGACGATGAAATAACCCTCTTGGCGATGATGAAATGAAGCTCTTGGCAACTTGAGAATAAAATGACCCTCTTGGCGATGACAATAAATAACCCTCTTGGCGATGATGATGAGATGACCCTCTTTGCAACTTGAAAATAAAATGATCCTCTTGACGATGATGATGAAATAGCCCTCTCAGCGATGATGATGAAATGACTCTTCTTGGCGATGATGATGAAACAATCCTCTTGACAACTTGAAAATAAAATGGCCTTGTTGGTGATGATGATGAAATGACCCTCTTGGCAACTTGAAAATAAAATGGTCCTCTTGGCGATGATGACGATGAAATAGCCCTCTTGGCAATGATGGTGAAATGGTCTTCTTGGCAACTTGAAAATAAAATGGTCCTCTTGGCGATGATATTGAAATGACCCTCTTGGCGATGATGATGAAATGACCATTAAATGTAGAGTCTTAAGTTGTAAGTATTTCACCTTCAATTTCCATTCTAATTTCATTCATCCATCATATGTTTTGACTCCAAGATGTCGGTTTAGCTGTGAGCTTCTTCTTTAGTGTTCCTCACTCAAAAGTTTAGGTCGAATTAGCATCTAGTCAAGCTCTAATCTTGTTTACTCATTTAGCTTAATTTCTTGTGATTCTTTTTTTTTTCTATAAAATGAATGTTTGGCAAGTTAGTTGACTTTGTTTTATAAACAAATATTGTTAGATAGAAAAATTGAACTTGAAATAATTAAAAATAATAACTCCTAATATAAGAAATGAAATTTATTTGAGAAAATAATTTTTTTCATTTTCGAAAGCTAATTATTTCATATTGTTAAAATTAAAAGCTCGATGATTAATTTATACTGTGGAGGGTAAAAGTTGGATGTCAACATCTTGTATACCGAAGCGGTTGTCTTCTTCACCATCATTGTTTGAATGATTTTTTCCTTATTTTTTTGATTTTTTTAATTACTACCAGTGCTCTCATGGATGCTCAACCATAGTGCTCTCATGGATGCTCAACCATCTTTCAACATTGGTATTACACAGAAAGTCCGCGTCAGTGACAACACCAACCAACGTAAGAAGATCCAACAGTCGAGGCTCAAGAAGATGTCATTGAAGTCGACTTGGCAGTTGAGACTGAAGTCATGAAAGGGAAGGGCTCAACTTCAAAAACTCCAACCAAGAAATCACATCCAAAAAAAAAAAAAAAAAAAGAAAAAAAGATGAACCCATTACCCAACGCCCATCCCTACCAAAGGTGCGTCTTTTAAACCTAAATTGGAACTTTTGATTTATTTCTAAAATTAATCATTAATTGGTTGATCTTTTGCTGGAAATATGTGGAACCCATATATAAATCTATGTTAATATTGTTGTTAAATATGAAAGCTTGGCAGTTGAGGCTGAGGTCATGAAAGGGAAGGGCTCAACTTCAAAAACTCCAATCAAGAAATCATATCCAAAAAAAAAAAAAAAAAGATGAACCCATTACCCAACGCCCATCCCTACCAAAGGTGCGTCTTTTAAACCTAAATTGAAACTTTTGATTTATTTCTAAAATTATTCATTAATTGGTTGATCTTTTGCTGGAAATATATGGAACCCATATATAAATCTATGTTAATATTGTTGTTAATCATGAAAATTAGGCGTATCAAAATTATTTGTGAATGAGTTCTTGATGCAGTAAATCACTACTTCGCTATTGATACTTTTAGTAGGGTTAGGCGTTTTGTTGTTTTCCAATTTCAAGTATCAAAAAATGTGTTATACTGACAACCCATAGGAAATCCTCAAATATCAATTTATAGGAAAGCCTTGTAACCCAAGTATCAACTCATATGAAAGCATTATAAATCAAGTATCAACTCATACGAAAGCATTGCAAATGAAGCATCGACTCATAAGAAATCTTTCTTAACTAAGCATCAACACATAATAAAGCATTATAAACCAAGTGTCAAATTATAATAAAGCATTATAAACCAAATATCAAATATTATTTTTTTTTGAAGCACAAAGTTTTTCATTGTTATGTAGTACTTTTTCATATATTTTTTGGTCTCATATTAAATTTTTTCAAAACTATCACTGCAGGGATTGTGGAGGTATTGGTTGCAGCATACACCGAGTACATCAGTGATAGGATTTACATCCTAAAGCATCCATTGGTATTGAGTACCTTTGGAGGAGATATGCCACACTGCTATGGAAATATGATACTTACAAGGCTTGCGATGGCTACCTTCGTGAAAATAACAATCCACCCAAGCGTAGAGACCATTTCATTATGCTCGACAATGATAGACTGATCAATATTTCTTAATTTCAGTGTCTCTAAATTTTAAGTATCATTTTTCAGACACAAATGTGTACACTGTGAAGCCAAAACTGTTTTTTTTTTTTTGATGTTGAATAGCTATTTTAAATATTTGACACTTTTATCCAGATGTTTTTTTGATGTTGAATAGCTATGTTAATATTTTTTGGTACTTTTTCGGTTGGTATTTTCAGTAACCATAAAGATTTCAATCTCTATTTCTCTATATGTTTTTTAGAGCATTTTGTTATGAAACGATGAAGAATATAGTAAAACTAACAAAGAATGTAAAGAGAAGATGTAGTGGTATTTTTTATTCACTTTTGTTTCTTTCTTTTCTCACTTATGCATTTTGTTACAAGAAAAGAGGGGGAGGGTTTCTTATGTATACATGGTCATTTATGGTTTTCTTATTGCCATGTATATACCTTGTACACCAAGTATAATACATGGATAAATAAGTTACAATATGTACTAAAATTAGTGTAAATGCATCTTACATTTATGTGTATTATGTGTATATTTATGCTGCCACAAATTATATTATGTAGACAAAGAAAATATTTATTTGAAAATTCATTTTACAACACTCTCCCTAGGATGTCCATGCAATAATACACTTTGGTGATGTCAGCATGATGATAGGTTGATAGAACTTGATGGTCATGAGTATTCATAAATAAACTCTAATGATTTATCTAATCGACTGTTTCCCAATGATTGGTTTGAGCTCTTTGATAGATCGATTGAGATAGAGTTGATGAGATGATGAGAATCTCTATGAGACTGATTGAGATGAGATGAGTGCCTCCACGAGGCTAATTGAGATGATTTGATTGAGATGGATGGTTTATGAGCATTGAGTCTTGGGAGGAGTATCGAGCACCAAATAATTAAGAGTAAATTCAACTCGCACTCGTCAAACTACGTTGCCAAGCGTAGACAAGGATTAGAACCATTACGTAGAGGTCCCCTCTTGATTGGAAGTGCCTGAAACAGTAGAGAAATTGTTGATTGTCGGATCCCTAGTGGATTCGATTTGTTCATTACCTGCAAGTATGGAATGGTTGTGGCAACAACGATAGTTTGTTGTACAATCACTAGCTCATAGGTGATGTTGTCATATAATAGAAACTTCTAGAAAGTTCCCACCTTGAGTACTCTGGGTCGAGTTGAGTTCCATTGAGTTGAGTTGAGTTGAGTGGAGTTTGAGACGATTGATGAGGTTTGATTGGTTGATGGGTCATTTGTCTACTTTTTATTCTTGCTTTAGATAGACATTTGATGTTCTGATTGAGTATTATTTTGAGTCGATATTGTTTCTATACTGCTCTACCATTTCTGTTTCACTCAGCTGTTTTACATACCAGTACATTGCACGTACTGATGTTCCCTTTGGACTGCATCATTTTATGATGTAAAGTCAGGTATTAGAAGTCAGCAACAGGCGTTTCTTTGAGGATCTATTCAAATTCAATTGGTCGAGGAAACCTTCTCATTTTCAGATGATTTCCATATTGTTATTGTCTAGCTTGAGTTAGTAGTTTGTTTTCCTTGAGTTGGATAGCCATGGCCTGTCGTGGTACCATCTAGATGTTAGAGGTGGAGACTTCATAGATATTGAGTAGAGGATGTTGAGTATTGTTTCCTTTTCAACTCTTACTTATTAGAAATTAACTTTTATGTACATACTTGATTTCTTTAATTACATTACAGATTTTTTCCTTGAGTATTTTTCTTCCATTGTGAGTATGAGGTGACGGTGAGGCTAAATGGTTCCTTCCAAGGGTACACTCTGGGATGTGACAAATTTGGTATCAGAGCACAAAGTTCAAGTGTTCTAGGGTGTCTACGAAGCCGTGTCTATAAGAACTTATTTATAGTGGTGATGCCCCGCTTCTATAAATGAGTGACTATTGACATTTAGGAAAAGTTTTCCCTTCTTTTAGATTCTGAATAGTGCAATAGAGCTATTTACTAAGAAATCTATGTTGATTCGTGCATTGCTCTAAACCTTTAGACTATGCCTCGTCCACGAGGCGATAGAGATAGTAGTTCAAACTTTTACAAATGAGATCCTCTGCAAGAAAGTAATCATAATGGTAAACTGCACCAGGCTTGAGATAAGCCGACTAGTGTGCAAAGTTGATTGACTAGAAAGAGTGAACTATTACTTATATGAATCATGCATTTGAGTTAGCTCTAGATGTACCCAACCACTCTTTTAAAAACTTGCTTCCAGCATTACCCATCAGAGAGGAACTTATGCCTCTAAAGAGTTTAATATTACTACCTAAGAGTGAGATGTGAAGTCTTATAAGCCTTGAGTAAAATCGAATCACCCCAGAGTTAGAAGGATGATGATGGAAAGAAAGGGATGAGATAGCAAAAAGTGATGGCTGATTGAGGCTTGTAGTTAGAGTTACATATCTATTAGGTATGTAATGGGGTGATGAGTTGATTTCCATAAGTTGTGACGAAAGAGTAGTAAGTACGCCTTTATTTTCATGATGAAATATAGAGGAAGAGTTATTGTTAGAATGTGATAAAGCATGCTCAAACTAGAAGGAAGTTTATGTTGATGTGTTGTAGTATTCATACTATTGAGAGTGAAGTGAAAATGTTGTATAAGGGAAAAAGAGAGTTTTCAATGTGATAGATCTAATTTAGGCTTATGATTTTTAAGTGAGAGTTCATGAGACTCATCGAGTTATGAACTTAGTCGGATAAGGAGATATGGTTGAATCTGTGAGTGGTACTGAGTTATGAGGAAGGGATGTGTTGATTGAATATTCACCATGAGATTCTAGTGGAATTATGTTCCCTAAAGTTTTACCAGTAGTTGTAAGTTGGCACTAAAGACGTGTGTGATAGCTACACATATTAGTGCTCAACCCTAAGCTTGAATTTTGAGGAGTAGTGTTAAAGAGGATATAGCATCGTGAGAGTGATAGTCTTAGTTGGAGATTATCTCTAAGAGGCTTGCCATAATGTATATTCGAGATGAGGATGTTGATTTGTAAGGAAAGTGATGTTATGGGTAGGGCACAAGTGCCCCTTAGGTAAGACTAGTGAAATGAGGATAGCTCAATAGATAAGAAGATTCTTGAGATGTGTATCCATGATTGTGTTAAAGATGTGTGAAGCTCTAAGTCATGACTGCTAGAAGAATCTAGATTGTATACTTGAGTTGCCGATGTAGAGTAGGCTGATGTATGTAATCTTTGTTGTCATGAGTAGCTAAGGCGATTAGGGCTTATTGATAGATGGTGATTAGTTTTCTATGATAGTGTAAGCCTTATACACATGTAGTTTATGGGGGCACAAGAGTTGAGAGTCTGCAAGCAAAAAGAAGAGGTTAGATTGTAAGAGTTATAGAAAGTAGTTATGTACGTCATTAAAAGTAGAAAATATAGAGAAAAATTTCCATAGAGACAGGATGAATATCTAAGGGTGATATCTTCGAAGAAAGTCTTAGTGGCTAGTCATATATATGCGACTATAGCATAACAGAAGAGTTTAAGATATTCTTGTGGATAGTGATTCCTTTACCATGTGGAGCTATGTACTTATAGCCTAGTAAAGGGAATTGATTCGCAAACTTAGAGAGACGACGCTTGAGCTAAGTGGGAGATGAGGAGGTGAAAAACCTAAGTAAATATTGAGTTTTGATAGAGATGGTTTGATCGAGATGAGACATCAGTTCCTTGCCATATCATATGTTCCTTATTCTTCTGTTAAGGTGATAGTATATTCTCGTCTGGTATACGACTTCCATACCTATGGATTTGTCCCATGCACATCATATTGATTCCTATTCATGTTGAGTTTCAAGGATAAGAAGCGACGAATTCATTCATTAATCTTGATCTTACCCCATGGATCCAAGATTTTCCAGTCCTATGTTGAATGAGATGTGACCTGCGTTTTACACTGTGTATAGTTCTGTGAACCTAGAATGAGTCTCGATAGACTAGAGAGGTTGTATGTCATGCCCCAAGTCCGGTCAGGGCGGACCGGCACCCGTTGCCGATAAGGCTCGGGAGAACCAACCTGTAACGATGCTATTTCTATACCCATTATAAGGGATTTCCATCTTTTACATACTTTAAAATAGATAGATAGTAATAACAGGCTAAAAGAA
>JAABOM020000049.1:1178264-1189532 GCA_011800125.2 Solanum clarkiae
CACTCCACTCCTTTACTTATGCATCATAACTAACTTAAGTGCAATTTCACAATATTTACGAAATTTTTCCAACGCGACAATTTACCACAATTAATTATTTACGGGGCCTAACAGATATAATATTTTCCGTAGGCACAATTAGCTATTCTACCTTACGGCATGGCCTTTTCGGTGGGGTGTTCATACCTTATGATATGATCTTTTCGGTAGGAATAATTAGTCACTCTACTTTATGGCATGGCTTTTTCGGTAGGAATCATTAACTACTCTACCTTATGACATGGCCTTTTCGGTAGGAATCATTAAAACTAGCTCATCTAACCATTACATTTCAATCATCAAGAAAGAACTCCTCATTTTCCAAAGAACACAACAAACATAAGAACCCAACAATCTACATGCAACCCCATAGGTACCTTCCTACGAAACAACTCATACAGACACCCTTATCATCATCATGAATTCATCATATAATCATCATAAGACCATTTAACTCATAAGACATACATTATACCTTCAATTTCTCAAGAAACCTAGCCGGACATTTGATCAAACACTTGGCGGGAGTGTAATGCTAGTACAAAATCATGAATTATAGAGATGAAATCATGCAAGAAAATCCATTTTAAAACAATCAATCAATACCTTGCAACACCCTCAAGAAATATACATCAATACCCCTTATCAAATCTTACAATAGATCTAAGATTTATAGCTAAAAACATAGCAAAACAGTCACAACTTTACACAGCTTTAACATAGTGTGCAGTGAATTTCATAATATGCAAGACCCATTTGTAAATCAACTTTAAATCATGCAATTTGAGTAAAAGGAGGCTCGGGTATCATGGGCAAAAGGAACCCACATACCTTAGGTTGGAGATAAACTTGGTGACGATTGGCCTTGGCCAATTCTTTACTGCCTCAATCTTTTGGGAATCAACCTGAATACTCTCACCAAACACAATATACCCCAAAAATGCCACAGATGGCAACTAGAACTCACACTTCGAGAATTTAGCATAAATCTGCTGATTCTTAAGGGTCTGAAGGACAACTCTAAGATGGTCCGCATGCTCCAACTTACTACGAGAGTAAATCAGAATACCATCTATGAACACGATAACAAACATATCTAGATATGGCCTCAATACCCTGTTCATAAGATCAATGAAAGTTGATGGTGCATTTGTCGGTCGTAAGGACATGACCAAAAACTCATAATGACTATAACGGGTTCTGAAAGCTATCTTAGGAATATCTTTCTCCCCAACTTTAAGCTGATGACACCTAGATCTAAGATCTATCTTGTAAAAACAGGTAGCACCCTGAAGTTAGTTGAATGAGTCATCAATCCTTGAAAGAGGATACTTGTTCTTAATGTTGATCTTGTTCAACTAACGGTAATCTATGCACATCCGAAGAGAATAATCCTTTTTACACACGAAGAGAACTGGAGCACCGCAAGATGAGACACTTGATCTAATGAAACCCTTATCTAAAAGATCTTTCAACTGCAACTTTAACTCTTTTAGCTCTGAAAGAGCCATACGATATGGAGGAATAGATATGGGTTGACTATCTCGACAAGTGTCTATCCCAAAGTCTATTTCCCTATCAGGAGGGACTCTGGGAAGATCCTCGAGAAAGACTTCTGGGAACTCATTCACAACGGGAACAGACTGAAGACCTGGTGCCTTGGCACAAGAATCCTGAACTCTGACTAGGTGATATATATACCCCTTAGAGATCAACTTTCTAGATTTAAGACATGATGCAAACTGACTTTTAGGAACGACTGAGCTACCCTTCTACTCTAAGATTGGTTTGTTAGGAAAGTAAAATTTAACTACTCTGGTTCTACAATCTATGGAGGCATACCCAACATGAAGCCAACCCACGCCTAGGATCACATCAAACTCTACCATATCTAACTCCATCAAATCAACTACAATAGTCTTATGATAAATGGAGACTGGACGACCCTTATAGATCCTTTGGGTTAAAATAGACTCTCCAGTAGGAGTAGAAACACTGAAAGACTCATGAAGACATTCTGGGTTAACCCCAAACTTCAAAGCTACATATGGGGCTACAAATGACAAAGTGGCTCCTTGGTCTAACAATGCATAGACATCAAAAGTAAAGATTTTGAGAATACTAGTAACTATATCTGGTGAGTTCTCCTGCTCCAGTCTGGTGCACATGGCATACAAGAAATTTGTGCCCTCGCTTGTCCCTATCCTAGTGCCCTTATGAGGTGGCTTACCCTGTGGTGCTGAGGAAACCATTTGTGATCTGGTGTCTCTCATATTCTTCTTCCCCATAGGACAATACATCAAGAAATGCCCCACCTGAACACACTTAAAGCAACCAATCGTGCGCACAAAGCACTCTCCGGGACAAGACCTACCACAGTTTCCACAAGTAGGATAGTGGTTTGGTCCTTGAGCTACGCTACCCTGTGACTGGCTACTCAGAAACCTGCAGTGCTGTGATCCCTACTCATTCCTAACCTTCGATGTAGGTGCACTGGCGGATAAAGGTGCTAGTCCTGCTGTTTTAAGCTGGAAAGATGAGTGACCTCTACCTCCAGTCCCTCTCTTGCCTGACTCCTGGCCTAATGTCTTGGTCCTCTTGCTCCTGAAATCCTCCCTATCCTGCATCTTCTACTTCTCTACCTGATGCATATACGTTATTAAATGGGATATGTCCATATCTCCATTCAACATCGCATACTTTCCCTCTCTCTTAGTCATTCAGAGAGCCCGGACATGAAGAGATCCATCCTAGTATGCATATCTGCCACCATAGCTGGAGTGTAATGGGACAGTTGAGTAAACTTGAGGCTGTACTCCCGTACACTCATAGTCTCCTGCTTCAAGTTAAGAAATTCTCTCACCTTAGCCTGCCTCATCTCTCTGGGAAAGTGTTGTCCCAAGAAAGCCTCCTCAAATACTGCCCAAGTAACTGCTGGCGCCCCTTTTCACTTGCTCCTCTTCCACTGATCGAACCAAAGTCTAGCTACCCCCTTGAGATGGTAGGCAGCCAACTCAACCCGATCAGCATAAGCTATACGATCACCTGAAACACCTTTTGGAGCTCCTCAATAAAGTTCTCAGGACCCTCCTTCACATCAGACCCCGTGAACACTAGTGGGTTCATTCTCAAAAACTCCCTAACTCTGGCGGTATCTGCCCCATCATTCCTGCCATCTGCCGACTGACCTCCCTGAGTAGTGACTGCCTAAGCCAATGTTTGAATGGCCTGGCGAAGCTCAGCATTAGTAATGTTAGCTTGTTGTGGCTGCTCCACAGGCATAGTTGGGCCTCTAGTTCCTTTGAAATTTGGTCAGGCTGGTTTACGTTGCTTCTGGTTCCTTTTCCCCTAACTGATCTGTTAGCTATGCGAGGAGGCATGATCTGAAAAACATAGCATGAACATACGAGTTAGAAAGGACTTCGTGGAAATATATTTTGAAGCATGAGACAAGGAATAACAAGTAATGATAACATTTACTAATGTCCCGTATCATCCCTATTATAGATGTGGTGTGCTTTACACCTATAATACAGACTTTTCTAGACACAGTTCCATATACTCCCTAGGACTCTTGAACCTTGCTCTGATACTAAGTTTGTCACACCCCGAGCCTACACCCTAGACGTGGCCGACACTCGAAAACCATTTCTTGTCCCAAGCGAACCACTTGGCCTGGCTACTTACTCAGTGGAAGACTTATTAATATTGGAAAAGGCTATGAAAGCATCAAAATAACTCATGACTAGACTGAATAACTAAATGTAAAGTCGTAAGTACTGTCCAAATAACAAAATACTGACTCATAGTCTGTGGAACCTCTACTACAACTGTTTGAAGGGACTATTGGGATAGGCCCCAAGTAGCCAAAGCAAAAAAGTAAAGAGTGAAATGTAATAACATAAACCAGGGGCCTCGGGCTGAGAAGAGGCCTCACCAAGAGTCTGAAAGCTGGTAGGTTCTTAATGAAGCGGCTGCTGAGGAACTCGGTCACCTGCGTCTACATCATAAAATGATGCAGGTCCTAAGGAAATCAGTACTTGGTATGTGCAGTACATAAGATGGCCAAAACATTTAAATTTGGATAGCATAATATATCTCAAAAGACTTACTCATAATTCATAAAGGAAATAACAATAATCATAATGACTTGTATGCTGAAAGTAACATGCTGAAAATAGTATGCTAAAACTGACAACTAAAACATAGTCTCCCAGCTTGGGGTGTTTCTCTAATCGACAACCACAACTATGAGCTTTGTGGTGATACAGTGTCTTGCCCACACTGCCAGATTCATCCCATATTTTGCTGGGGTAAGGGACGAATAACTAGGGAGTGGATCCATCCCAAATCTGGGATATCTCAGTGGCTAAAGAGGAAGATAGCATAGTACAATCCTATCCTATGCCGGCTATAGTTTATGAGTTTCAGTAATTTATTCTACTCTTACCCATATCGATGCTCAATACTACTCTGAAAATGGTTTATATAGATCATAACTTTTAAAGAATGAATTCTTGAAATCTTATCTTTCGGGGACTTAGCCCAGCTTTAACTTTTTTTGGCTTTCTCACTGAAATCTTTAACTTATTGATAATCAAAATCAACTCATTGACCCAAAATATGCTAGATTTCTTGGCTAATTTGCAAGGATAAACATTTAAAACACATTCTTGTACTTAGCTTAAAAGATGCTCAAACTAGTCTTTTCTTTTCTTGGATTAATATCAAAATTTTAAAAAAACTCAACAAATATAAACCTTGATCATAAATGAATACAAACTTGATTGTAATTCTCTAATTTGATCATATAGGGACCGAGAATTGTAATATTCATCAAGAATCTATGCATACGTAAAGAAACTTTATTAAAAATTCCACGTACTTTTTCATGAATATGATTTCCACCAAACTTGAACTTCTAGAATGAAAACTAGACTAAAGTTTCTAAAATATTCTGAAATTAATACTTTTAGAGTGGTCTTACATACCTTGGAATGAGTTCTTGAGGAATTGAAAGGAAAATCTTGAATGCCCTAGTGTTCTTGAATCCTACGATTGAGGTTCTGGGGAAGGGTTTGTTTTTGAGAGAAAAATAGAGTAGGAATACATTTTAGGAACTGATTATGACTTAAAAATGGATTAATTTAGGATATGGGGTATAGGAAAATTTGGATTTTCCCTTTCCCAGAAAGAAACAAAATTGGTCACTCTCCTACAGTGTTGTATAACACTTTTCGGAAATTCTTCAACTTTTTTTGAAATTTCGGAGAAACTTTCAAGTGTGGTTCCGCGTCGCAGAAGGGGCGCAGAAATTCCACTGTTTTGAGCTCATTTGGACAAAAATAAATCATGTTTTTTTGAGTTTTTGCCAAGTCAAGACCATTTTCTGACTCAATTTTTTGCACTGATCGAAAATCTAGTCTCGGATTTGCAAATGGAGAAAGGGAAGATATGTTACACGTAAGGTCAATTCTAGAGGTATTTTCGTCATTTCACGAGGTGTGATAGTAACATTATGTGAACTCGCTTGATGTGGGGCTCCAGATTGAGCTGATGGCAGATTTTCTAGCACAAAAGTATTAGAAGGACATAGGACAACATCCTGTGAACTCAAATACTGTGGAGGTGCAGGTTGAGATGATGATACATTTTTTGAGTTTAAAACATTTGATGCATACACATGATAATGTAAAATGATATTTTGCTCAGACATTAAGGGATGAATAATTCGTACATGATTCGTAAATTCCATATGAGTAAGAAATGCTCCAGTGAATAAAGGACATTGAAACAAAACACGAAAAGGTACTAAAAATGGAGGAGAAAAATTTGCAAATATGAATAACAAAAGGATTCTCTAAAGTAGAAAATGATAGGAAAAAATCAATTATACACTAAAATTTGCAAAAACGAAGAGAATTTACAGACTACTCGCGGCATAATCATGCTCGTTGTTTATGTTTATTCCATTTTTATAATGAGCAACAACTTTACTGTCAAAGTTTATAATCTACTGATTTCTTTTTCCTAATTTGTAACAGACTTCAAGAAAAATATGAGTGGATATGTTTTCTCTTAAATTGGTTAGTCCTCAAATAAATCAAAGAAAATTATTACTATTTGTCTATATTTAATTAACTAATAAATGCAGATGATATAAATTTTAGATTGTAATAATCTATAACACATAATGGATATTACTGTAAAATTTAAGTCAAGAGTATTAGATTATCTTATTCGTAAGTAATATTATCATATTAATTATGACATAAAGCGAAAATAACATTCATCTGTCTCACCAAATAATTGTAGATTTAAATAATTAAAAAATAGAAAATATTATTTATTTTAGTCAATGTATAATAGTTATTTTAATTATTCTCTATCCATTTAAAAACATGTCTAGATTGAGGTAATTAATAAATTAAGACAAGGTAATGGAGAACATTTATATAAAAGTTGACACATGAAAAAAAAGATAAATTAATGTTTGGTGTACATAAATATATTACACTTTTTTCCCTCTTATTGAGAAAATAGTTTAAAAGGTAATCAATCTTTTATATTTTCAATCTTTGTGAATATTGTTTTCTTTATGAATAAAACTATTTAGAGCACTAATGTTGTCTCATGAAAGTTGACTCATGAGAAAAGAAGATAAATTAATGTTGGATGCACATAAATATATTACACTATTTTTTTTGTATTTAGAAAATAATTTAAAAAGAAATAGGGATGGCAATAGGGCGCGTGCGGAGTAGGTATGGGCCGCATGTGGGGGCGTGTGTTGAGCTCAATCCGCAAGTTTTATTAACTGCCCCGCCTTATCCCGCATGATGACTTTTTTTCATTTTCAACCTGCTTGCCCCGCCCCACATAGACCCGCCCCGCTTGAATTTTAAGTTTTTTATTTTTAATTGAATTTAATTTTTTCACTAATTAACGTCTCAAAAACTAATTAACTATTTTTAGTTAACATTTTAACAACTAACAATTATTGGACATATTTAGTTTAAATTTTAGAAAAAAAAATTTTACATCCATGAGGTATGAATGAATATCCATGAGGACATAGGGTAATATTATGTGAACCCGCATGATGTGGGGCTATAGATAGAGCTGATGGCAAATTTTCTAGCAAAAAAGTATTAGAATGAAATAGGAGAACATCCTGTGAACTCAAATACTGTGGAGGTGCAAGTTGAGATGATGATACATTTTCTGAGTTTAATGTGACACCCCCATAATTCTATCCTCATATGTACAAATGATTCATACCTCATTCCTATATGTGGGAAGTGTTTTAGAGTCATAAGAGACCTCTAGTACTTAGACGAGTCCAAGACTTTCTTATAAATTGAGTTTTTTGTGTTGGATTATGCAAGGGTCAATTTTAAATGATCATAACTTCTAGCATACAAAGAAATATATGACCCATAACATATCAAATGAAAGCCCTTTGAATTAGCTTACTAGCGCAACTGGTTTCACCTTATTCCGAGTTTGGAGTCAAACATTATGACCATTTGACTGAAGACTGCCAGTGCAGAGTTGCACTAGGAAACCTCTGTTATGAGTCGTAAGTCGGGGTATGAGTTGTAGTGTGGGCTCGTAGCAACTTCCAGAAACTCTGAAATTATGCCAAAGGGTGACGAGAGGGATCCTACGAGTCATAGTACAGTGTACGAGTCGTAACGGGATTTTGATAGCTTTTGAGAAAGGTTATTTTCGTCAATTTCCACCCATTTCTTTCAACCTACAGCCGTTTTGGAACTAAATATAAGTCCTAAACAGGTCTTTAGCCTCATTCTTCTTCTATTTTCACCTAGGGTTTTCTTGAGCAAGTAGAGGAGAAAGGAGAAAGAGTAAGGTTCTTGATTTCACCACAAGAATCCATTGAGGGTTAATTGTTCCTTCAATTCCCAGGTGTATAAGGCTCACTAAAGTGTGATATTTTATTCCTCACACGCCCCTTCAACTTCTTGAGTTAAGATTTGGTAAAGAATTGAGCTTTGAGAAATTATATCGTCTAAATATTGAGATTAGGTACTTATTATGAATTCAGTTGATGTTTCCTAGAAATTTATTACATCATATCATTTCTATATGGTATTGAGCTAAAGTTTTACACTTGATAGCATGAACTCTATATTTCATGATTTATGAGAAATCTATGCATATTTTGAGTTGAGGTTGGGTTTTGAAGGCTTGAGTTGAATATTTGAGTTGAGTACTTTGAGTTGAATAAAGGCAACATTTTCCAGCACCAATATCTTGAATGATGGAGAAAAAGAAAAAGTTATCAAACAATCGCTTTAAAAATCTTCTTTTTGTCCAACTAGACAGATAGAGTACAAAATAGACTTCTTTTTATGGTTTGTTTGTTTAATTTATTCCTTATCCCTAAAATCCTATTTCTTAATAGTTACTTTTTTTATTACAAATAAAAATACAATTCTCCCATCAAATATGAATACTAGATTGGGGTTTTACTTTGAGTTGAATAAAGGTAACATTTTCCAGCACCAAGTATGGTGCCATGAGCCTCCACACGGGCTGTGAGGCTCCACATGTACCGTGGAGGTCTCCGTGGTCATGACGAGATGTCTTTTTCCAATCGATTTCCAACTTCAATTTTTGGACTAAGTAACTCGTCACGGGCACTCCACACGACTCGTGGAGTGCCACACAACCTGTGGGACCTTCCATGAGGTAACACTTTGCAAAATTTTTCATCCGTTTACTAATGGTATTTTTGTAAATGCCAATTACTCTATGCCCATTTTAGACTTCCAATGCTAACTTAACCTTCCTAAAAGACCTAAACAAGGTTCCAAAGGATCAAACTCATTACTCTCATATCAAATACACTCTCAATTCTCTCAAAATCCTCCATTAAGCTCCAATTCAATTTCAAGGAAATCCAAGAACAAGATTTGATTCAAATTTCCAAGCCTCTATTCTTCCCAATCTCAATTCCAAGTAACTCTAGACCTAAGGTATGTGGTGTTGAACCATTGGGTCCTTCCACCCATGGTTCCTAAACCCTCTTTTAGTTAATATTGCATAATTTATAGTTGATTTTACAAATGGGTTTGCTAGTATGAACATGTCTATGAACTATGTTAAAGCTATGTAAAGTTGTGACTATTTTGCCATGTTTTGAGCTATAAATTTTGGATCTATTGTAAGGTTTAATGAGGGGTTTTGATGTATATTACTTGAGGATGTTTCAAAGTATTGATTTATGGTTTTTCAATGGATTTACTTGCATTATTTTATCTCTAAATTGCATGGTCTTATACTACCATTTCACACCCGCCAAGTGTTTGATAAAATGTCCGGTTATGGTTTCTTGAGGAATTGAAGGTCTAATGCATGTCTTACAAGCTGAATGATGTTTTGGTGATTATATGATGATGAAATAATGATTAAAATATAATAGTTTGATTAGCAAGTTCTATGAAATGCTTAATCCAAAAAGGGACAGGCTCTTGAAAGTAAGGTCACTTAATCCGAAGAGGGAAGGGCTCCCATAAGGAAGGTCACTTAATCCAAAGAGGGACGGTATCCTATAAGGAAGGCCATTTAATCTTAAAAGGGATGAGCTACCATAAGGAGGGCCACTTAATCGCAAAATAGACGGGCTCCCGTAAAGAAGGTCACTTAGTCCGAAAGGGGACAGGCTCCCGTAAAGAAAGTGGCTCAAAAAGGTCTTATGTTATGTCCGTTGAGGCTTCTTTACACATTTATATTATGATCTATGTAAGTTGAACGATTTGCAAAGCATAACTTACTTAAGAGTTGGTTATACATGCCATATTGTTATTATGTTATCTATTGATCATTATTATACATTTTGATTATGATGCCTATCTCTTGTTGCATTGCATCCCACAAACGTAGTACATTCAAATGTACTAACACATACTCTATACCTATATGATGTTACCATGTAGGAACCGGAGCTCCATTTGGTCATCATCCTCCTCCATGTGGCTAGTGGTATCCATTCAATCTAGTTGGTGAGTCCTCATGTGCGAGGGCAATATCTATGTTCTTAAGCTATGTATTAATGATTATCCTTCTTTTTGTATACTTTTACTATGAGGGTGAGCCCAATTGCTTGTCTTGGCCCCCATTAAGTCCTATGTTAGAGGTGTTGTTGGGCAAGTTATGTATTATGCTTAAGCTTTGACTTAATTATGATATTCATTCTATTTAAATATGAGTCTTTTCCATAGTACCAATTCCCCTTATTTATGTTTCTTACATTGTTTTGCATTGCTTCCGTGACGAAGGATGTGTAATAATTTGTTACGAGGCTTGTTTGGGGTTCCTTCGGGTTCCCTATTTGCTGGTCACTTCTAGGTCCCACGCTTGGGTCATGACAAAGATGGTATCAAAGCACTAGGTTGATAGATCCTCGGAGTCCAACAAACTACATCAATTAGAGTCCTATTCATGGTTGTGAAGTGCGCCACGACTATGAATAGGAGGCTATGAGGCATTTTAGGAAATGTTTCTCTTCTTCATGTTCTAAGTCATGCTATAAAGTTGAGTTAAGTTATCCCTCCCCTCTAGTTGCTCTTCACTTTTCTAGTTGATCATGTCGCTTTAAAAAGGAAGGCGAAGGAAGGTAAGTTGAAGGTTTTGATTTTGATGGATCCGAGTTTCATTATTTCTTTCATTATTCTTTTGGTTGCTAGTGGGCTTCTTGTGTGTCCCAAGTCGTGATTTGAACCTTAGGTGTCTATCTCTTGGTTGAGTATATGGTTGCTATAAAGTTTATATGTGTTGATCCATGTTCATCTTGCATTAGGTTTTGCGTTGTGACTTGTTAGAGTTGGTGTGGTGGCTTGTGGTGTTATACTTGGGATGTAATAGTTGCATGTAGGTTGTGTCTTTGTGGATATTGGTTAATTTATTCATTAGCTATGTTTATAGGTTTCATGAATAGGGTCTTAAAACCCTACCTTGGTATGTTTGTGGTGTTTTCTAGTGATGAGATATTGATTTATTTAGAGCTTCTAGATCATTTAGGAGAGGGGGCGATTGGTTGCTAAATATGATAAGTGTGCTTTGTGGATAATAAGAACGTTGTTAGAATTCTTTAATGATTATGATATGAGTGTGCTTTATTCCTTTTTTTTTTTTTGGTAAGGCTAGTGTTGTGGTTGGTGCTCTAAGTAGGGTGCCTATGGGTAGCTTAGCATATGTGGATAA
>JAABOM020000049.1:1201041-1211864 GCA_011800125.2 Solanum clarkiae
CTAACCCTACTAACCTATTAGCCTGCTACTCTAATTCGCGACCTCCACTCCTTCCTATCTAAGGTCATGTCCTCGGTAAGATCAAGTTTCACCATATCTTGTCTGATTACCTCCCCTCAATACTTCTTCAGTTTTTCCCTACCCCTCCGCGTAACTCCTACATCCAACCTCTCACACCTTCTAACTGGAGAATCGGTACTTCTTCTCTGCACATGTCTAAACCATCGCAGTCTCGCTTCCCTCATCTTATCAGTCACAGGAACCACCTCTAGCTTCTCTTGAATGGTCTCAATCCTAATCCTATTACTTCTGGTATATCCACACATCCATCTCAACATTCTCATCTCCGCGACGTGCATCTTCTAAACATGTGAATTTTTGATTGGCGAACACTCCACCCCATACAGTAAAGATGGTCTAACCATCATCTTGTAAAACTTGCTTTTGAGTTGAGGTGGTATCCTCTTATCACACAATACTCCATTTCGTCCATGCTGCCCCAATACGGTGTGTGACATCATCATCGATGTCACCACTACTCTGGATGATTGACCCAAGATATTTAAAATTTTCTCTGTTGGGTATAGGTTGAGTGGCAAGCCTCACATCAATGTCTGCTTCATCCCTCGCAATACTGAATTTGCACTCCAAGCATTCTGTTTTGGTCCAGCTTAGTTTGAACCCTTTGGATTCCAAAGCGTGTCTCCAAACCTCCAATCTATCATTAACTTTAGCCCGAGTCTCATCAAACAGTACTATGTCATCTTTAAATAGCATACACCATGGAACCTCCTCTTGAATAGACCGTGTCAGCTCATCCATCACCAAGGCAAACAGAAAAGGGCTCAACACAGATCCGTGATGAAGTCCCATCTCAACAGGAAAATATTCCGAGTCTCCTCCCACCATTCTTATCCGAGTTTTAGCTCCATCGTACATGTCTTTTATCACCCTAATATACGACATTGGAACACCTTTCACCTCTAGACATCTCCAAAGGACATTCCTCGGAATTTTGTCATAGGCCTTCTCGAGATCAATGAACACCATATGAAGGTCCTTCTTTCTTTCCCTATACTTCTCCACTAATCTCCGAACAAGATGAACTGCTTCAATAGTCGACCGCCCCAACATGAATCCAAACTGATTCTCTGAAATAGACTCTTATTTTCTCACCCTCATCTCCACCACCCTCTCCCAGACCTTCATAGTGTGACTTAACAACTTGATACGCTCGTAATTGTTATAATTTTGAATATCACCCTTGTTCTTATATAATGGAACTATCGTACTCCTCCTCCATTCATCGGGCATCTTGGCCGTCTTAATAATAGCATTGAACAGTCTGGTCAACCACTCTATGCCATCCTTGACCATGTTCTTCCATAAATCTACCAAAATCTCATCGGGTCCGATCGCCCTCCCTCTCTTCATCCTACTAATAGCACGTTTAACTTCCTCAACTCTGAATTGCCTGCAATAACCAAAATCTCGATGACTTTCAGAGTGTGCCAACTCACCCAGCTCAATATCTCTATCTCCTTTTTCGTTTAAGAGTTTGTGAAAGTAAGCTTGCTACCTTAGCTTAATGGATGTCTCATCCACCAAAACCTCGCCCTTCTCATCGTTGATGCACTTCACTTGGTCCAGGTCGCGAGCTTTCCTTTCCCTCTCATTAGCGAGCCTATACAATCTCTTGTCCCTGCCTTTATCACTTAGCTCCCCATATAGGCGCTCAAACGCTGCTGTCTTAGCACTCGTCACCGCCATCTTCGCTTCTGTCTTTGCCGTCTTGTAACTCTCGTTAAGACTTTGCTTTTCACCCTCGTCCCTACACTCCAACCACTTCGTATAAGCAATTTTCTTATCTTTCATTTTGCCCTGGACTTCGTCATTCCACCACCAATCACCTTGACGTCCACCAAAGGTCCCTCTTGAAACCCCTGGTACCTCGGTAGCTACTTTCCTAATGCAACCAGCAATAAATTAAAAAGCCTCAAGTTGCCGCTTCTTATGTAAGAGGAATATATATATACATATTGATGCACATTTGTTTTGAATCTTTTCATAATTATGGTATATTTTCTAGTATAAATGTTTTATGTCTTAAATATACCACTATACCACTAATCTTGGCAATGTTTTGCACATAATAAATTACAGTCATAAATTGCTAAGAAAATATTATTATACTTCATTCATACCATTAATAATAAAATCAAAATTTGCTCTTTGAGAAAAAATGAAGAGTATATTTTTAGTAGTCAATCCTTTAATGAGAGAAAGAGAAGGAAATATTACTCACTCTGTCCCATTTTACTCTTTTCTTTCTAATCCATCCCAAAAATAATATCAAGTTACTATGACTAGAAATAATTTAACTTTACAATTCTTCTTTTATCCTCAATGAAATAATTTAGAACCACACAAATATCTAAGATTAATTTGAATCTTAAGTTTCAAAAATCTGTCTCTTTTTTTTAAACGCCATGTCAAGTCAAATGGTACCACATAAAATGGGACGGAGGAAGTAACAACTAAAATTTATTCATTATTTGTTATGGATGAGAGATAAGGGGAGGTAATTAATAAATAATTAAAAAGAACTGATCCCTGATTTTTTTTCGGACATTATTCATCTATATAAATTATTGACTATATTTATTGTACAATTGTTGTTTTAAAAATGTTTTGAAAGTTTGAATATTATTGGTGCAAATAGCTATTAGGAAATGAGTTGTCCCGTAAAATTCTCTAAAATAAAAGGGTATGGGTAAATCATATTTGAATAAAGCAAAATGGCTCTTTAAACTGTCTGCGCTTCTTTCAATTGTGAAGTAGTAGTTAGTCAATGCCACTTTGGACGCTCATCATGGGTCATCCGGAAACAGTCGCGCTATGTTTTTAAACATAGGGGTCAGACTGCATACATCCGACCCCCCCGACCCCGCAATGGGCGGGAGGCTTTGAGGCATTGGGATAATGTTGTTATTGTTGTTGTTGTTGGGTAAATCATATTTGAGCATACATTATAGCATGTCGGATTAATTGAGGTGGGTCCATAAAATGGGTATCTTATTGTGAATCAGGATCATTAAACTAAGAAAAAATTAACAGATTACAAGGCTTCTAACAGATCTACAAGATCTTCTGCATCCTCTATATATACATTAATCTTTACACAAAAAATAAAAAGATACGACACAATTCCATTTTTCCTTTACTTTTTTGTTCTCTTCCCTTCTTTCCTTTCGAGTGCAAGAAAGTCAAACAGCAGTAGAATTAGATCATAGAACTATATAAACTCATCTAAATGCCAGAAAAATTTGATCTTTTAAGTGATTTGTGAACCTATCGTGCATCATCGAAGTGGATTCTTCAACACTCTGAGCAAAATAAAAGGATGCTAAAGAAAAATATGGCTTCCAGTATTAGAAGATTATGAGCAACTTTGAAGCAGAAAAAAGAAAGAAACAAAAATAATTGTAAACAATGACCTAAGCAGCTCCAGCTTAACGAAATAACAATCCTGTACCAATAATCTAAAGCTTTTAACATTCACCATAGACAAGCTCGTGACCCTTCTTAAGAACTTGTGCAGTATCATACAAGTATAGGTTATAGGATAAATGTTCCATCGGTATGTGCATTAAAATGTAGGTCTAGTTTATTACTGGAGTTTCTACTAGTTTTGAGTTTCCGATTGTTTTATGCCTTCAATTTTTTATTTGCTAATCTTTGGTTTTGTTAAAGAACTTAGTTTAGAGATAATTTTCTGTAGCAAAGCTTTCTTTCCTAGGTGAACTCTGTTTATGATAATTGATTTCTTGTTTTGCTCTCCTTTTAATTTCAGGGAGAGAGATAGTGACAAAGATGGAAAGGTTAATTTCAACGAGTTCTTTCACGGGCTGTTTGATTTGGTGAGAAACTATGACGAGGAGAGTCATGATACTTCTTATCATTCTGAGGATTCACGAGAGTCTCCGGCGAGAAAGTTGTTTGATGAGCTTGATAAAGATAGGGATGGGTAAGAAACTAGACATCTCTTTCAGTAATTGTTTCGAGTAAATCCATCAACAAACCTTCGTATTTGATTTTATGCAGATATTTGTCAGAAGCTGAATTGCTACCTATAATTGGGAAGCTTCATCCATCAGAAGTTTACTATGCCAAACAACAAGCAGATTACATCATACAGCAGGTAATTTTCACTGAACTGAAGTGCCTGATTCAATAGGGTGCTGAATTGGCTCGTTACGCCTTGCTATTACCAACAATGTGCGTTATCTTTATTCTTAAGCCATAACAAAATGGCTGCTATTGATCTACTTTTTGCCCGCAATAGGCGGGAGCCTTTGAGGCATTGGGGTAATGTTGTTGATCTACTTTTTGCCCGCTGAGGAGCTATAACTAGTATTTTGAAGGAAAATAGCTTATTATACTGCTATGCGAAAATGTATTTGCTTGCCTGTCCTTTTTAATCCATCTCTAAAGTTACAATAATCTTTTCATACTGAGTTTGGGGGTTGGGACTTGGGATGGATGGCTGTTGGTGATGGCGCCCAAACTACACCCTTTTTGCGAGATTAAAGCGGTCGATCCAAAATATAGTAACCCAATTAGGTTGAGATTGAGTCCCATTCAGAGTGTGAGAAATATTTAAGAAAAATATTAGACTTGTGTATCTACATTACTACATAAAGGCTCTATTTATAGATACTATAATCTAATCCGAGTACACCTAGGAAACAACATACTATTCCTATTCCAATTCTAAATAGGACTATATATTCCTATTCCTATTGTGACACTCCCCCTCAAGCTGGTGTATACAAATCAGAAGCACCTAACTTGTTATAGATATAATTAATACGAGGACCAATGAGGGACTTGGTGAAGATATCTGCAAGTTGATCAGTTGACTTCACAAACTTTGTAACAATATCTCTTGAGAGTATCTTTTCTCCGACAAAGTGACAATCAATTTCAATGTGTTTGGTCCTTTCATGAAACACTGGATTTGATGCAATACGAAGGGCTGCTTGATTATCACACAAAAGTTCCACCTAATCAATTTTGCCAAATTTTAGCTCCCTCAATAATTATTTGATCCAAATAAGCTCGCAAGTTGCTGCAGCCATTGCTCGATATTCTGTCTCTGCACTCGATCGAGCAACCACATTCTATTTCTTGCTCTTCAATGACACCAAATTACCTCCTACTAACACAATATCTGGATGTAGACCGTCTATCAGAGGGTGCTCCTCTCCAATCGATATCTGTATCACGTGATATGCTCATGGCGTTGATCTTCGAAGAGTAGTCCTTTTCCAGGTGCTGACTTTATAAATCGTAAAATACGAACAATTGCATCCCAATGACTATCACAAGGGGAAGTCATAAACTGACTTACAACACTCACATGGAAAGAGATGTCAGGTATAGTCACTGTGAGATAATTGAACTTTCCTCCCAACCATCTATCTCTTTCAGGATTACTAAGTAGCTTCCCCTGTCCTGGAAGCAGTTTAAATAGACTTGGATGTCCCAAACGTTTGTGAATTAGGTCCGGAGGATCTATAACAGAGCATGCTGTGAAGGAATTTGAAGAGGTAAGATAGTAAAGGCCTTGTGATTCATGTCTTATGCCAATCATCTGTACTGTACTACGGTCTTGCATAGGAAAAATCATCAAAAAAATAAATGCTACAATGTATGGCTCGTGTTAAACGACTAATACGTGCCAAATTAAAAGGAGAACCAGGGACATAAAGAACAAAATTTAAGGTGACAAAAGGTAAGGGTTGGGCTTTTCCAACCCCTTTTGGTTTTATTTGGATCCTATTGGCTAAAGTAATAGCAGGAAGAGATTGTGAATAAACAATATCATACAAAAGTGATTTGTTACCAGAAATATGATCAGAAACGTCTGAGTCTATAACCCATGATCGAAAAGTAATAGACTGTGAAACACAAGCAAAAGAATTACTCGCAACAGGAATAGTAGGTTGAGGAATAGTAGGTTGAGGACCTGATGCTACTTGTGGAGACATTTGCTTACTTGCTCGATAATGAAGGAACTCATATTCTACTTGAGCAACATGAGCATTATTGGATGATTGGTCAAGCGGAGCAACAGAAACATTAGGCTGAGCAATAGGTGCTACTTGTAGGAGATGTTTGCTTATTTGCGGGATTTCGAAGGGATTTGTTATATTCCTTTATAACAATATAATCAAAATTGGGCGCTGGACCATGCAAAGTATAACATATGTCATGGGTGTGTCCAGACTTGTGACAATAACTATACTTAGAGTGAGGTCTTCTAGAATGACCTCCACCTCGTCGGTTCTCTATAGTAGATCTTCATTTATCAGTAGTTTGAGATGCAAGAATAGAGGAGTCAATGGTGGGTGATGAAGCTACTTTATGATTGGGAGCAAGATGAAGTAAATGAGAGAATAATTCATCCATTGTCGGGATGGTAGGACTAGCTAAGATCTGACCACATATGGAATCATGATCAATAGGAAGTCCAGTAAGTGTAAGGACAAAACAATGTCTGCCTGTGCTCTTGTTGTGTTGTCACATTCGCAATGACTGACATCAACGTTTCAAATTCCTCCATGACTACCTGCACTTGTCCCAAGTTTGTAGACGTATCGGATTGGTGTGTCTTTAAGTTGGTCATTTGAGATACCACATCATAAAATTGAGATATGTTATTAGTATATAAAGCACGAGCCTTTTCCCAAACTGAATAACATGTATGGAATGGGCGAAACAAAGGAATCAACTTGGAGTCAATAGACCGCCATAGGAGACTACACAATTGAGCATCAACCTTCTCCTATTGTGCTTTGGCTATTATAGATTTCTCAGTTTCCTTTCTCTTGTCACCTACCACACAAGCATTCGTTGTTAAGTGTCGTGGACACCTTGACCTTTGCACCATAATTCAACCATGAAGCCCATACTAAATAGTTGGAACTGCCCGTTAATGGTTCTGAATTGATCATAGGATTTGAACTTCCTATTCTTGTACTTTTGGAGCCAACCATATCAATTCCAAAGGACATTTTCATTGGATATCTAATTTGGCCACCGGAAACTGGTCAAAATAAAATATATGTGGTCTGCCTCGGAATGTAGAGGCGACCTCACTGAAAAAAATTTCAAAAAAACTGGCTGGGAACTTCCACACTCGCCGGTATTTGCTTGGGAAGTGTCGGAACCCTAATTCTAAAGGTTGGAATTAGGGAATAACTGTACGGGTAGCCTTGGAATGGAGAGGCGACCTAGCTGGAAAAAAAGTTGGCGCCGAAAGTGGTCGGAACTAACGTCACGCGCCGGCAAGTGTCCAGATCTCGCTGGAAAAACTACAGCTCTGGTCGGCGTGTGTGGGCGCGTCAGATGCTGTTTTTCGATGGGTCTGACTGGGATGTGGTCGCTGGAGGGTGAGGGACCCAGTGGTGGTGTTGATTTTCATGCAACACTGACAGAAAAAATGCCGACTTAAATCAGCCTTGACAACCACCGGAAATTGATGCTCGGTGGCCTCTCGAAAGTTTCTCACCAATGCTCTGATACCATGTGAGAAATATTGAAGAAAAATATTATTGACTTGTGTATCTACAACAACAACATACCCAGTGGAATCCCACAAGTGGGGTCTAGGGAGGATACAATGTACGCAAATCTTACCACTACCTCATAGAGATAAGGAAGCAGACTTGTGTATCTACATTACTACATAAAGACCCTATTTATAGATACTATAATCTAATCCAAGTCCAACTAGGAAACAACATACTATTCCTATTCCAATTCTAAATAGGACTAATTATTCCTATTCCTATTCCTATTCTAACAGAGAGCTTACTAGAGTTCGGTTATAATTTGATGTTGAGATTCACTGGAATTGAATATTTTTAATTATAATCTACTAACTACTTTAATAACTTGTGGGATTCCACTGGATATGTTGTTGTTGTTGCTACTTTAATTACTTGAATTTTTATCAAAAAGGAAAACAAACTAGAGTTACAGTTCTTAGATATCGGAACTCCAACAAATACTTTACTATCCATTTATTAAGGTGTGCTCATGGTGCAAAATTGACGAATCTATAAGTCTCTTAAAGCCTCTCGGCCCTATTAAGAGAATATTACCTTAAGTCCTTTCAGGCTCTTCAGTGTCTAATTAATTTGTTCATCTGTCAAAAGTGTCAAGTAAACTATCCTCTCCAAGCTCAAGTTATTAGATGGTGGTTTCTAGCACCAGTCCTTGTTAATGGACCTTTTTCGTAATTTGTACATCTATGGTCAAATCAGAATAGTTCTTTTGTAATGGTTGCTAATCATTCAAAGAAAATGTTAAGTGTGAAAGAAACTCACTCCTTAATACATAAATATTTTATTGTAAAACAATTCATTGCCATCATTTCTAGTCTAAATTCTATAACCCTAGTCATGAGTGTAGTTATTCATAACTAGCATGAAATAAAAGTATAATTAATTAACCTATTAGAGAACATGAATGTAAGAAGTAATGGAAATCTTTGATAGAACAACACTTGCAAGTGAATCTTGTTCATTCCACAATTATGTTCTAAATTGTAAGTCACCCTAGAAATTAAGAAAATAAATTCTAATACTCTTAATTTTAAGTCCTAATAGCTCTTCTAATATTCGTCCCTTAAAAATGTCGTTAAAAGACGCACAAACACAGACAGAGACATACTGAGGAGCCTTGCCTTGTGTTGTGGGGATTTATCTTGCACTTGACCTCCTTTTGTTGGGTCTCTGAAGTTTAGTTTTCAGACAAGTGTGGTGCGAGACTCATCTCATGTTCTTTGAGCTATGTTTTCTTGTTTTAGCTTGGATTACTTCGCTTTGCATTTCAATCCATCATATCAGTCTCTTCTTGTCATTTTTAGCCTGAAATTGACCTAATAATGTTTATTAGCTCATCACAACATATCATCAATAAACACCAACATATTCACAAGATTATGTTCATAATGTTAGCTAAAATATGGTGTCTGAATGTGTAAATACACCTCAAATCACCGCCCACACTTAGAGCTTTTGTTTGTCCTCGAACAGCTCATCCATTTCTCGATATGCTGTATCACATCGGTACTAGTTAGACAAAGTTACTCTCAAATCCTGATTCACATAAAAAAAATTAATTATGATCTGGAGTTTACTCATTCAAGCACAACTTCAAAAGTTATCATGCAAACCTCACAACTACTAGACCGACTCTTTTATCACATATATAGACCAGCATACTAAGATGCAACTACTGAAGTTATCAAGTTACTAGTTCTAACTATTAAGTGCCATCACAATCAAAGAATTGCGTATTTTTCGCATATCATTAGTATAATATCAGCAGGGCATGAGCATATCAAGTCTCTCACTTGCAGAAAGAAATTGAAGAGATATCAAAACATACCATTGGCTTGTCAATAGTGTATTACTAAGTCAATAAAAACATTGATATGTAAGATCACTAGGACTTTGAAGTTTCTCTCTCTCTCTGGAAAAGATTCATGTAGATAGCACTTGTTTTAATTTCAAGTTCAGAATTCAAAACGCAAACTTGCAAATTTATTGAAAATGTTGAAATTCAAAGTTATACTTGATAAAATTTAAGACTCATTGAGCCTTTGAGTTTTGCTTTTTTTTTTTTTTTTTCAAATTTATGTTAGATACAAATTCCAGTACTAGTTTGGTTATTCACTTATTTGCTAGTTCAGAATTTTGAACATTAAATTTCAAAGTATAAAATACAAACTTAAAAAACTCAATGTAATTTCAAACTTGTAAAAAACAAAAAGAAAAACAATTAACCCAAACTGGCCTTATCCCGGACTGGGCCTGAACCTCCTTTTTAACAGGCTGTGGGATGTGCCCGGTTGCCTCCCTTGAAAACTTAGCCCTGAACTGGCCCATTAAAGGCAGCCCTGCCCGGCTCCATTTTGTAATTTGTGGGCTCACCCTTAATGGGTCGGGTTTGTCGTGGGCTGGCCCACTCGACAAGTCCATAGTTAATAATGTTTTTCTCAAGAAAGGATTTGCTGTCATCAAAATCATTTCCGCCTAATAAGGCCTTCAGGTGCTATCTGCTTGTAGTTCTAAGTTATCTTCTTTAGAATGTATTTCTGGATGACTTGGAAGTTATGCTGTTCACATATATGCTCTTGTGAACAGAGAAGCTACATTGAAGTAACGATTCAAACAATTTTCTGCCATCTCTGATGTAATAATCTCCTAAAGTATAGCTTTTAGTCGGAAAGTACACTCTTATGTCCTGTAACTCGTATTAATATACATTAATAAATCTCATTGGGGGGAAGTACTTATCTCTTGTTATTAATGAACATTTCAATGTAGTGGTGTGACTTTCTGTTTTTTTTTGTTTTGATTTTATGCATCTATTAAAGGAGATATTTCACACACACAAAAAAGGAGGAAGTTGCACAAATATTTCACTATGTTGTTTTCCTTTGCAAACTAGTGAACCTGAAACCCTTTAATGTGATTGAGTTTTTAGCAAATTTAAAAACTTTGATATGGGTGGATCGTACTATCCCGTGTAAAATTGAACTATGAACAACAACAACAACAACATTACCCCAATGCTTCAAAGGCTCCCGCCCATTGCGGGGTAAGGGGGGGTCGGATGTATGCAGTCTGACCCCTATGTTTAAAAACATAAGGCGACTGTTTCCGGATAACCCATCATGAGCGTCGAAAGTTGCATTGACTAACTGCTACTTCACAATTGAAAGAAGCGCAGACAGTTTAAAGAGT
>JAABOM020000049.1:1213943-1227316 GCA_011800125.2 Solanum clarkiae
GCCTTCCCTTCTGCTTACACCATTTCTTTGTGAATGCTCCGCTTTGCTCTTTGTCGCGCTACTTCCGCTAGCAACCGACTTCAGATTCTCCTTAAGGCACCGTGTTGTCTTACTTATGGATCAAGGAATCTAACTGTCATCTGCCTACAGCAAATGATAAAATTCCACATTTATTCCTTGTCTGTCTATTGCCTAACTGGAACCCCTTGAGCGATTTATTCAGCATTGCTGTTCTTACCATGCCATTGAATCCTCCCATAGCTATGCTAAAGAGGAAAGATAGAGGATCACAATCCTCTTTCAGAGGGAAACAGGTTCTCCAATCACAAGGAGAACCTGAATTTTTGCTACAAAAGCTCATCCACTTCAGCCCTCTAACACCAAACCCATCTGCTTCAGACCTTGATCGGCAACTTTAATAGGGTAGGGACTAATATCCCAGCACCAATTCCATTTTTCAGTTGCTAAAGATCTCTGCAAGTTACAGCGAAACTGTCCACCGTCCAAATGATCCACCCATTTTTTCCGATTTTCCTCACATAGTGCCACAAGTATTCCTCTAAGTGATTAAGTTTTTTTGTTCATCAATTTGCAAGTAATTTTCTTATCTGAATATGGCCATGTGGCTTTGTCTTTTAACTGTTTTTTAAATATGTGCATGCATCCTTTACACAAGTTAGTATTGGTTGTTGGATTTTGTATTGTGCCTCAATGGCTCAAGTGTTATTTGTATTTGTGATCAATACAAAGTTGGCTGTGAGTTATTGTCACACGCTGAGCCTACACCCTGGATGTGGCCGGCACTCGGAAACCATTTCTGGTCCCAGGCGAAACACTTGGCCTGACTAACTTACTCAAGGGAAGATATTAATACCGTAATGAACTATAATGGGCTCAAAATTCATGAACTTAATAATATAATAGTAATATATACAATTTAACTCAAATCTTTCAAACAATTTCTAAGAAATAACTTGAACCATATCTTCCTATGAAGCCTCTAAAGTACTGACTCTGAACAAGGCACCGAAGTAGGCTCATGGATACCTTAACTAAAATAAATACAAAGAAATAAAGGCTCCCGAGTTCCTCTGGATGCAAAGAGGCCTCGTCGACTGCTGATAGGGACAGTCTAACTGAACATCTGCTAACATGAATACCAACATCTGCATCATAAAACGATGCAGCGCTAAAAGCGTCAGTACGTGGAATGTATGGTATGTAAGATGGCCAAAAAGTAGTAAGGATAGGATACTCACTTTAAAACTGAACTTTGATATAGCTTAATAGATAAAAGTATGTCATGCAGGTAAAAGATACATTTTAAAACTCGTTTCAAGGTGCAACTTAATACAAAAGAAATACTTACTTTAATGCATTCATGAGCACAACTAAATATATAAAAATGTCATATTCAAATCCTTAGCTCTGCAATTAGCTCAACTCAATCAAATATGCAACATAAAAAAAAAATACTTTAATAAAGAAATAATAAATCTCAGTGTGTAAAATAATAAACTTTACTTCTTGCGGAGTTTCTCTAACCGACAACCACCACTATGAGCTTAGTGATGATACATCGTCTTGCCCACGCTGCCAGAGCCGTCCCATACTTTGGGTAAGGAACGAAAACTACGGGAGTGGATCCATCCAAAAACTGGGCAATCTCAGTGGCAAGTGAGGAATTGTCTTCTAGTACAATCCTATCCTACATTGGCTACGTAGTCTATGATTTCAAGTTTTTATCACTCTCACTCATATCGGTGCTCAATATTACTTCCAAAATAACTTTCATAATGCTCATAACTTCAAGAGTAAGACTTCTCAAAATGCCTTCTTAATCTTTTGGGACTTAGGCCAACTTTAGTTTTTCTTAATCTTTTCTCAACTTGACTCATTTCTCTGATTGAGAACTATATCATTACAAGTATCTCAAAAACATAAATGCATTGCTCAGCTATCTTGCAAATACAAAACTTTAAGCACTTCTTAGACTTGACTCAAACTGTAAACTTTATAACTTTTCATGAAATAGATATAGGGTTCTCGTAATTTCGACCATAGTTGTAAATCTTGTCTTAATATCTTAATTCAATAATAAAATAAGTAAGAATCATGATCCCTATCAAGAAAATATGCATGAACAGTATTTTGATGAAGTTTGCTAGTAACGGAGGAAACTTTGATCTCAATTCATAATTATGATCTTGGGTAGAAACTAGTAGTTAAGAATACTAAAATAATAGTAGAATAACTTTTGGAGGGCCTTAAATACATTAGAAATTAGTTCTTGGAAGAACTGAAGAAGATTCTTGAATTCTTGACTTGGAATCTTTAGAGTTCTTGATGAAGAACCCTGATTCTTGAAAAAGAAGAATCAAGAATCCTTTCTTGGAATTCGTTTCTTGGAACCCTAGGTTATGATTTAAGATTCTATTAGAGATTCATGAATAGTTGAGGAAATTCGGGTTAGGTAGATTGAAATCTTTGAAGAATAACTTACCTTGAGGATGAATCTTGAAAGCAAATCCTAACTTGATGACTTTGTTGATGATTCTTGAGCATTCAGGGTGAAGGAGAGGGTTTGTTTTAATTATGAAAACTGACGTTTTAGGACCTTAAATAGACTCCCAAAGGTTTTAGGATAAAAATACCCTCAAAATAAAAGGAAAAAAACGTCATTGCTTATCCAGTAAGGGTCCGCGTTCAGTTCGCGACGCGCTTCGAGCGCAGACCTTCAGATAGCTCTGCACTCCTTTACTAAAATGGTCATAACTCTCTACTTCGAACTCTGATTAATGCAAAATTAGATGCGTTGGAAAGCTAATTCGAATATATTTGATTTGTTATATTATGGGTCACCTAATTCATTATACTTTAGGAGATATGGTCATTTGAAATTGACCCTTCTATCTACTCATACGAAAACTTAGTTGCTAGAAATTCTTTAGACTTGACATAAAAGATCCTTTATACTCGTTTATTGACTTAGGAGGAGTTGGGGGATGAACAAAGTGCCCTTCCCGAATTAAAAGAATAAAATTTGATCTTGCGACGCGCCTGGGGAGCGGACATGTGTATTTCGCGAATTTCTCAAAATATATTCTTTCCGGGAAGTTTAAGAAAAATCTCAAGTGTATGGCGCGCACTCACACTATCCCAGATTTAATTACGAAAATTATTTTCCGACTTGGTTTCTCTAAAATCGGGTCGAGACCATTTTCTCGCTCCATTTTTCGTGTTGATCGCAAATTCAGTATCAGTTTTTCCATTGGAGCTTGGGAAGACGCGTTATGCGTATGATTCCATTCTAGGGGTATTTTGGTAATTTCACGGGGTGTTACATTATCTTCCCGTTGGGATCATTTATCCTCGAATGATGAATAGAGGTCGTAATAAGGCATGAATAAACTGAAGACTCATCTGAATAATCACTCAATAAATCAAACTCTTGACTCCTCATCGATCTTAATAGTCTCTATTCAGACTAGGAATATAGCTTAATTACTCAAATACTCGAAGTCATGGGTGAACATCAACTCAAGCGTAGAAAACTCAACTCCATCAACTTAAGCTTATAGCTTTTACTCAAATTTCCATCTAACCACCTCATCTACCCTCATCCTCAGTCTACTTCTAAGCCTCAAGGTGCTATTCACAAGATGATTATATTCATACAAAGCTAATCCTTAATACTCAACTCTAAACTCCTGTAAACTCCCACAAGACTTTCATTAAAAAATCACTAGTCCTTTTCACTACTTCACTACTTTTTCTCGAACCCTCATTACGAAGTCTTCACTAGTCTATCATCAGTACTCGCATGACAACAACCATGAACTCAAGCATATCACTCTAACCACTTCAACTATACCTTAGAATTTTCAAGCCTACTTAGAACTTCTACCTCCACCATTCAACGAGTTCTCACTCAAAGTCACACCCACATACTCTTACCTATCTACTGCTCATCATAAGGTTTTATCTCTCTCCCTTTCTATCTCTATCCCTTCATGACACAAGTTCAATACTAATATCATAATAAGGATATACTCACTCCCCCTCATCTACCCTCATCCTCAGTCTACTACTATCAGCATCACTATTTGGACCTGGAGGAACTCATCATCTCCTCCTTTGGCGAAACCTCAAAATACTACCTCTCCATGTAAAATAAGCACGAATATCATCAAGAACTCAAATACTCAATTGCTCGAATACTCATTCTCATGAATAGACTTCGACAAAATGTCTAGAGTTTAAACTTTATCTCCGACATCCTTATTAGGCACGAATTCTATCAAAAACTTGCATACTCAAGTACGCAAAGGCTCAAAAGGAACATCAACTCGAAGATAGGAACTCGACTCCATTATTACAATTCAGGAGCACTCATTCTCTCCTATCCTCCGAAACTCTCTAATATCATCAATACTTCTATCAAGACTGGAAAGCTGAATTAATCAAAGGGCTTGGAATGGAGATCATTAGCACAATTCAATCGAAAAATCTTATCTGAAGGCATTCATAACGAAGTACAATCTCCCTTATCTATCAAATTCACTCTTTCACAGAACTATACGTAGTGTAAAACTCAGGTCACATCTTATTCAACATAGAACTGGAAACTCTTGGATTCACGGGGTAAGATCAAGATTAATGAATGAATTCATCGCTTCTCTTCCTCGAAACTCAACATGAACCGAAATCAACATGATGTGCATAGGACTAAGCCATAGGTACGACAGTTATACACCAGAAGAGAATAGAGTATCACCTCCACTGAAGGGTAAAGATCGTATGAGATGGAAAAGAGTTGATATCTCATCTTGATCAACCCATCACTATCGAAGACTCAAGATCTACTTTGGTTTACCACTTCGTTATCTCCCCCTTAGCTCTCAAGGTCCTCTCTCTAAATTTGGGAATCAATTTCCTCTACTAGGCTGTAAGCATGTACCTCCACTTGGTCAAGGAATCACTACCCACAAGAATATCTTAAACTCTTCTGTTATGCTATAGTCGTATACTATGACTAGCTACTCAGACCCTTTCTAAAGATATCACTCTTAGCTTCCTCTTGTCTCTATGGATCTCTCTCTGTGTCTGCTACTCTTAATGTCATACATAATCACTTCTCACAACTCTTACAATCTAACCTCTTCTTTTCTAGTGCTTCTCCCTTAATTTACTATCTCCATCTAAGGAATGCCTCTACTCCTAGCACCACGTCCCTTGCCAGTCAACACCTTTTCACATCACTCCCCAGAATTCAAGCTTAGGGTCTAGCACTAACATGTACATCTATCACACACTTCTTTATTTAATGCTAACTTACAACTACTAGGTAAAAATTTAGGGAAAATAAGCCTTCTAAAATCTCATAGCGAGTATTCAATCAACACATCCCTTCCTCATAATTCAGTACCACTCACCTATTCAATCATATCTCCTTATCTGACTAAGCTCATGACTCGAAGAGTCTCATGAACTCTCACTTAAAAATCATAAGCCTAATTTAGATCTATCACATTGAAAGCACTCTTTTCCCTATTCAACATCTGCACTTCACCCTCAATAGTATGAATTCTACAACACATCAACATAAACTTCCTTCTAGTTTAAGCACACTCTACCATACTCTAACAATAACTCTTCTTCTATACCTCATCATGAAAATCATGGGATACGTACGACTCTTTCATCAAAAATCAAACTTATGGAAATCAACTCATCACCCTATTACATACCTAGTGGATACATAACTTTAACTATAATCCTCAATCAGCTATCACTCTCACTATCTCGTTCTTTCCTTCATCAGCTCTTCTTGTAAGTATGATCGCAATTGTATAAATGCGTAACGCACGAATTAGACGAGATCTTTCCATAGAGTTTAAATTTATCGCACGAATCAGAGTATAAAAGGAGAACTTTTCCTAATGTCTTATAGCCTCCTGCTTATGAAGTGTGGTGCACAACACACCCATAAACAAGACTCTACTAGATACGGCTTCATAGACTCCCTAGGACACTTGAACTCTGTGCTCTGATACCAAGTTTGTCACGCCCCGAGCCTACAACCTGGACGTGGCCGGCACTCGAAAACCATTTCTGGTCCCAAGCGAACCACTTGGCCTGGCTAACTTACTCAGCGGAAGACATTAATACCATAATGAACTAGAATGGGTTCAAAATTCATGAACTTAAAGATACAATAGTAATAAATACAATTTAACTCAAAAATCTTTCAAACAATTTCTAACAAATAACTTAAACCATATCTTTCTAGTCTATGAAGCCTTTAAAGTACTGACTCTGAACAAGGCACTAGAGTAGGTTCATGGGTACCTCAACTAAAATAAATACAAAGAAATAAAGGCTCCCGAGTTTCTCTGGATGCAAAGAGGCCTTGCTGAATGCTAATGGGGACAATCTCACTGAACATGTGCTAACATGAATACCAACATCTGCATCATAAAATGATGCAGTGACAAAGGTGTCAGTACGTGGAATGTACGGTATGTAAGATGACCAAAAAGTAGTAGGGATAGGATACTCACTTTAAAACTGAACTTTGAGATAGCTTAATAGTCAAAAGTATGTCATGCAGGTAAAAGATACATTATAAAACTCATTTCAAGGTGCAACTTAATATAAAAGAATACCTACTTTAATGCATTCATGAGCACAACTAAATATATAAAAATGTAATACTCAAATGCTTAGCTCTGCAATTAGCTCAACTCAATTAAATATGCAACATAAAACAAAGAAATATTTTAATAAAGAAATAATAAATCTCAGTGTGTAAAGTAGTAAACTTTATTTCTTGGGGAGTTTCTCTAACCGACAACTATCACTATGAACTTAGTGATGATACAACGTTTTGCCCACGCTGCCAGAGCCGTCCCATATTTTGCCGGGTTAAGGAACAAAAACTAGGGGAATAGATCCATCCCAAAACTGGGCCATCTCAGTGGCAAATGAGGAATTGTCTTCTGGTACAATCATATCTTATGCTGGCTACGTAGTTTATGAGTTCAAGTTATTATTACTCTCTCATATCGGTGCTCAATACTACTTCCGAAATTAACTTTTATAATGCTCATAACTTCAAGAGTAAGACTTCTCAAAATGTCTTCTTAATCTTTTGGGACTTAGGCCAACTTTAGTTTTTCTTAATCTTTTCTCAATTTGACTCTTTTCTTTGGCTGAAAATGGTATCATTACAAGTATCTCAAAAACATAAATGCATTACTCAGCTATCTTGCAAACACAGAACTTTAAATACTTCTTAGATTTAACTCAAACTGTAAACTTTATAACTTTTCATGAAATAGATATAGGGTTCTCGTAATTTCAACCATAGTTGTAAATCTTGTCTTAATATCTTAATTTAATAAATAAAATAAGTAAGAATCATGATCCTTATCAAGAAAATATGCATAAACAGTATTTTGATGAAGTTTGCTAGTAATGGAGGAAACTTTGATCTCAACCCATAATTATGATCTTTGGTAGAAACTAGTAGTTAAGAATACTAAAATAATAGTATAATAACTTTTGGAGGGCCTTACATTCCTTAGAGATTAGTTCTTGGAAGAATTGAAGAAGATTCTTGAATTCTTGACTTGGAATCTTTAGAGTTCTTGATGAATAACCTTGATTCTTGAAAAAGAAGAATCAAGAATTCCTTTCTTGGAATTCTTGAATTCGTATGATTTAAGATTCTATTAGGTATTCATGAATTGTTGAGGAAATTTGGGTTGGGTAGATTGAAATCTATGAAGAATAATTTACCTTGATGATGAATTTTGAAAGCAAATCCTAACTTGATGACTTTGTTGATGATTCTTGAGCGTTCATGTTTAAGAGTGAATGAGAGTTTTTTTTTTATTATTATGAAAACTGACGTTTTGGGACCTTAAATAGATTTCCAAAGGTTTTAGGATGAAAATTCCCTCAAAATAAAAGGAAAAAAACATTATTGCTTATCCAGTAAGGGTCCGCATTCAGTCTGTGATGCGCTCCGGACGCGAACCTTCAGACAGTTCTGCACTCCTTCATTAAAATGATCATAACCTTCTACTCCGAACTCTGATTAACGCGAAATTGGATGCGTTGGAAAGTTAATTCGAATATCTTCGATTTGATATATTATGGGTCACCTATCTCATTATAATTTAGGAGATATGGTCATTTGAAGTTCACCCTTCTATCGACTCATACGAAAACTTAGTTGTTAGAAATTCTTTAGACTTGGCTTGACGTAAAAGATCCCTTATACTCGTTTATGGACTTAGGAGGGGTTGGGGAATGAACAAAGTGCCCTTCTCGAATTAAAAGAATAAAATTTGATCTTGAAATACCATGTCTGCTGGGGAGAAGACATGTGTATTTCGCGAATTTCTCTGAATACATTCTTTCCAGGAAGTTTAAGAAAAATCTTAAGTGTAGATCGCGACCTGGGCGCGCACTCACACTGTCCTGAATTTAATTATGAAAAATTATTTTCTGACTCGGTTGCTCTAAAATCAGTTTGAGACCATTTTTCCACTCTATTTTTCATGCTGATCGCAAATCCGGTCTTGGATTTTCCATTGGAGCTTGGGAGGACACGTTATGCACATGATTCCATTTTAGGGGTATTTCGATAATTTCACGGGGTGTTACAATTATCATGTAAGGCTGTAATTATGCTTTGTGTCCAGTATTACTTGCTGAAAAATATTTCAAGTCCCTAATCCAAAAATAAACAAGTGAAGGCTGAGTTGAGTAAAAACCTTGATTGCTATACAATGACTTGAATTGGAGCTATCCAGTAACAACCTACCATCTCATTTCAAAGAAAAGCTGTTAGACAAGCTACATTTTTAGGGATCGTTTGGTAGGATGAATAAGAATAGTGTTGAATATGGGTATATTACTAATGCTAGTATTAGTTATGCTTGCATTAGCTATCCTTGAGATTATTTCTTATGCAATGTTTGATTTGATGCATTAAAAATAACATGTATTGTGTAGTTTCTAAAAGAAATAATCTCAAGGATAGCTAAAATAGTCTTTACAAGTATGGTGGAGGTTTTGATGGACAATTGTGTCCTTAATCGTGCTAATGCATGCATTAAAACCTTTCGCATTGCTAATAATGCATTAATAATACCATGGATTTTCATGTATTAGTTATACATACCTTAATACCAAATATAGTGTATCATGCTTGTATTAGTTATATATAAGTTGAAAAAGTGTGTCAAATAATTTATTAAGTAATACACAAAGCTAATGCATATATTATTTTTTCTAATGCACTCTATCAAACGATCCCATATTTACTTAAATTATTTCTGTAACATGCTATCTCCCACACGCGAGCTTGGTTCTTTCATGAGTGAAACCCATGAAAAATCTTTTTGGTCTACTCACGTGTGTTTGCTCTGATATTAATATTGAATTGTGTGACTATCTTATGAAAGTTTAAGGTGTTAAGAGTGAGCACAATCTTATATATTCAAATTAGTCTTTACGTACACTCTTTGTGCGTATGCTTGTATTAATGAATGTAAAACTTTAAAAATAACATACAATGTGCTTCAGTTGCAAAAATAAAAATTTGTGAACAAGTGCAAGTTCTTGGGGTATGTGTCAGTCATTGTTAAACTCCTTGCTAGCGCAAGTAAGGGGTTTGCCTTCTGGGTTGAGCTCGTTGCACCAGGCTTTCCTAATGGGGGTTACATCTTTTATGTGGTTAGCAAGCTATTGCATAAGAGTGGGGGTTTACCTTGTGTGTACTCATAAGGTAGCGGTTGCGTATTTCCCTTGTCATAAAAAAAGTGTCAAGTCATTATTAAATCAAAGCAAAAATATACATTATTACTCTTTTTTCTTTAATACTAGTAATTGACTAAAATCAACTTAGTTTTGATTCATTTTCTCAATCAAATCTTATATCAAAGGTTTCCCCTTGTAGAACTATTGTGCTGAGACAATCTACCTCCTTAACTAGAATTATTGAGTTTCATAAATGTATTATATAGGCATTATCTTATTTATAGGGCCTTATTGTAGTCTTCTAGCAGAGAGTACTTGTTGAATGTAAAAAAAGAACAACTGTTGTCCAAGGGAATTAAAGGTCCACATTGGTTGTTGAGTTGTTGGGATTGTTACTTGTTAGACGACTATTTTTTAGTAGCAAAAGAAAAATGGAATTGAAGGAAAAATAATCAATCAAGAACACAGTTTCCTGAGATCCATCAAGATTTGCTTCATATAATCACATGGTATAAATACAAACTACACCATAAAGATTCACTAATCATAACTGAGTTATAGAGAAGAAGATTGCTCCATCAACAATATAGGAAGTGCTGAGAGTTTTTTTTACAGAGAAATGTGTTTTCTTTAATTATTTGGGGAGAAGGGGAAAAGAGTTGGTTTCTTCTGACAGAAATCTCTTTTATAATTTTTGGAAGTTTTACGAGTTGCGTCTCTTCACCCTTTTATTTATTAAAGATAATAACATATATACATACTAGATAGCACGGGCCCAATAATTAAGTGTTTTCTATTAAATTTGCAGCCTTTTTAAAAGTGCAATATTGATTTGTATTTTTAATTTTAGCTTTTTTTTAATCAACATGAGTTATCGTGCAGTGGTTGGACTGTTTCATCCTTAATTAGAGGTCTAGGGTTCAAGCTCTGGAGATGGAGAAATTTTATGTTGGGAGCGCCAACCCTGAATGGGCCTTGCAGTGCATGATTCAGATTTAGCTGGGTTACAATGCGGGCTCCGGACACCGGCCAAGAAACCAAAATATTTTTTCTTCTTTGCTAATTATATTTGTGGTTTTTGACTTGAGAGTCATTTTCTTGCTCTTTTAATTAATGTTAGTTTTTGGTACTTGTAATGTATAGACATAATATGAACGCTTCCTTGGGATAGGAACAATATAAATAATAAAAATGAAAATTAACTCATTTTTAATACTAAAAACAGTTGAGATCATTTGTTTGCTGAGTACAACTGAGCAGACAAGTAATAATACATGATATAGATGATTAATTATGCTTTGTTATAAATCCATCCTTTGACAATTCACGTACCAAATGAACACATTAAAGTTTTGAAGTTGAAAAGAACAATTGCAATCTGTAAGTAGCCTCCTATATGAATGTAATATGGAAAAACATAGAAGAAAGAAATAAGAAAGCATTCTCTCTCATATCTCTTATTCAAATATCTCACTTTATATTATGTTGCTAACATTTTACAATGCGTAATCAGCGCATAGTGCGAGTTTCTAACCAATTGAGATTTACTTAAGTCGGGGTCATCTTTTCTTAAGTGTTAATCAATTTTCTTTCCGACTCATGTTTATATTTATTTATTTGTTTATAACATCTTTAACATGACTTCCGTAAGTCTTTGACCAACTTAATTATTGCACGACTTGCTATAGGTATTATTATACTATTATATCAAAATTCCTTCAAAAGAAAAGGAAAGAAAGGTGGTACCTCCAATTCTAATGCCCGAATGGAGTCACATTTGACCCTTAAAGATGATGCCCAAACAGGGCCTTCTCATGAATATAATGAGAGTATTGAGTCAAAATTGACATTGAAATATGATGCTTTTGATGGCCTCAGTGATATTACTCATCTAGAAGCTGAAGATTACTTTGGGGGATCAAAACTGAAGATTAATCATTGAATTAAAAATAAATAATGTTGTGCCGAAGTGTTTTATGTAAAGTTGAAGAACTTAAATTTTGTTTTGCTAGTTTTTTTTCCATACTTATTATGTATTTTTATTTTATGAAGATAAATAAAATATTCAATCTTCAGTTGGATCCTAGATGAGTAATGGAGATATGTGTCTTCTGGATAGTGCCGCAACTCATAAAATATTAAGAGAAAAGACATACTATTTTCATTTGATTATGAAAAGGGCCTGTATTAATACAATATCTGGTAGTATAAAATTGATTGAGGGTTCTAGAAGAGCGACCTTATTACTAACTAGAGGAACAATACCAGTAATTGTTAATGCATTGTATTGTAGTAAGTCTCAAAGAAGCTTGTTGAGTTTCAAGGATATTCGCTAAAATGGCTATCATGTTGAGACTACGAATGAAGGAAATGTTGAATGCCTTTATATTACTAAAATAAGTGCGAAGAAGAAAATTATGCATGAAAAATTACATGTACTTTCTTCTAGGTTATATCATACAAATATTGGAATAGTTGAATCACATGCCATAATAAATAAAAGCTTTACTGATTCTAATAATTTTATCATTTGGCATGAACAATTAGGTCACTCCAATTATAATATGATGCGCAAAATAATTGAGAATTCACATAGGCATACTTTGAAGAGCCAAAATGTTCTTAAGTTAAATGAATTCTCTTGTTGCTTGTATTCAAGAAAAGTTGGTTATTAAACCATCAACAACTCAGGTTGGGGTGGAATCCCCTGCATTTCAAGAATGGATACAGGGTGATATATGTGGGCCTATTCACTCTGCATGTGGGTCATTTAAATGTTATATGGTCTTGATAGACGCATCTACCAGCTGGATGTGTTCTTATTGTCAACTCGAAATATGGCCTTTGCGAGGTTGTTGGCTCAAATAATAAAGTTAAGAGCACAATTTTCAGATTATGCAATAAAGACAATTTGTCTTGATAATGTTGGTAAGTTTATATCTCAGACATTTAATGATTACTGTTTGTCCAGTGGGATAACAATTTAGCATCCTATTGCTCATTTTCATACTCAAAAGGGTTTAGCAGAGTCATTGGTTAAACGTCTTCAACGAATAGCTAGACCATTATTGATGAGAACAAAGTTGTTTGTTTTAATATGAAGGCATGCTATTTTGCATGCAGTAGCTTTTGTGCGCATAAGGCCAACTAATTATCATGATATCTCCCCATTGCAATTGACTTTTGGTCTAGAGTCAAACATTTCCCATTTTAGAGTCTTTAGTTGTGCAGTATATGTTCCAGTTGCTCCACCGCAACATACAAAGATGGGTCCCCAAAGAAGGTTGGGGATATATGTTGGGTATAAATCTTGTTCTATTATAAAATATTTGGGACCTAGAACTAGAGATTTATTTACGACAAGATTTGCTGATTGTCATTTTGATGAATCAGTATACAACATTATAGGGAGAACACCACCACCACCACCAACAACATACCCAGTGAAATCCCACAAGTGGGGTCTGGAGAGGGTGTATTGTACGCAGACCTTACCACTACCTCCTAGAGGTAGAGAGGCTATTTCCTAAACCCTCAACTCAAAACCCAATAGCAGAAATACCTAGATATGATCAAAAGGAGAGTAAGTGAATATCATG
>JAABOM020000049.1:1227416-1257801 GCA_011800125.2 Solanum clarkiae
AAGCGCGTACACAATTTTTTCCAATTATTAGATTAGTATTTTAATAATATTTAATATTAACTATAATAAAAATTAAATGGAGAGTTTTTTTTTTACAATTAAATTCTTATACAAAGAATCCTTTTTCAACTAATATAAACCTGATCCTGAAAGAAAATAGTAAAAATACAAAAAAAAAATTCAAATAATAATTAAGAAGTGTTTATTTTTTTTTTTTAAAAAAAAAGAAAACATCTAGAAAAGAGTTTTAGAAAAAGATTAAAAATCTAACTGTCCAAAAAAATAGACAAAAACTTTCAAAAATAGACTTGATCCAATATAGACACTGGATGAAGAAAAATGATATATATAGAATCAGAAGTATATCCAATTATTTTGTCTATTAAAAAATGACATATTTATAAAGTTGATGCTATTAGATAGTAGTATTTTACGTAATTATTTATAATTGTGTGTTCAATGGTGTAAGCTATATACAACAACAACAATAATAACATACCCAGTGAAATCTCACAAGAGGGCTCTGGGGTGCATACATTAATAGTTTATTTATTTTTATACACTTTTTATTAATTGACGCGGTACACACGTGCAAAGCATGTACACTAAACTAGTATTATCTAAAAAAGTGTAGAAAATTATTAAATTATTCAGCTACAAATTTTAAATCGTTGCTAATAAAATATGACTCATTTTGTGACAAACTATGTTGTTATTAAGTCACCGGTTGATTAGAGACAAGAAAATATTTGTCACTAATTCATTATATGATTAGTGACAAAAAATTAAGGTCTCAATTAAATATAAAAATTTGTGGCTAAAGCTTATAACATTTAAATACTAATTGTAATTTGTCGCTATTGCAATAACTTATCTTTAGTGACAAAATTTTTTCGTGCCTGAAATTATAACTAATCTAAGATAAATAATAGTTTGTCATAAATTGTATGCATTATTAGAGACAAAATAAATCATCATTAATAATTTAAAATTCATCACTAATAGTACTTAATTAATGGTGCCAAATTATTTTTTGGTGGGAAATTTGAATGGACAAAGCTTTGCTACGAAATTATATATTTCATCACTAAAAGTATTTTGCTCATGCATTTAAATACGAAATGTAATCTTTGTCACAAAAAGTGAATAATTAGTGACGAATTTTGTATCGTACCTAACAATTTCGTAGCTAAATATCACATTTCTTGTAGCGCCTCTTGTGATAGACATCCTTTGGAACATCTTTTGCCAAATCTTGCCTGCTTTTATGCATTTAAAAAACAGGTGTTGATGAGTCTCTTTTTCCTTACTACATAGTGGACATAGCACATCATTACATATTTCCCATTCTTCTAGTCTATCCTTTGTGTACAGCTTCTTGTGTATTGCTAAGTAGATTATGAATGTCCATTTAGTATTTCATCATTAAACAAAGATATATATATTTTTTGTAGTTGAACAAATAGAAATTCGTCACTGAAAGACTACATTTTATTTACAAAAAAGTGTTTCATCCCTATATAAATTTGTGACAAATTTGCTTTTATAAAAGTGATGCTGCAATTTTTAGTAAAAATTACTATCGTGTCAATAAAAAAATATTTCTACTTATAACATAGTATAAATATTATAAATATCATGATTAATAACAATTATAATTGCTATAAAATATAAATTTATTTTGTAGTTAATAAAAAGGTGATTCTAATGCAATTATACTTGTGTCTCCAAATTTAATCAACTTATTGACGAACTAATCTGCTAAAATGATATTAAATATTTATGATGTTGAGTTTATTTAGTCATTACTAAAAATTAAGTTTTTAATTAAGAAAGTAGAGTCGTTTAGCATTTTTGAACCCTTTTTTTTTATTTGAGACTTCTCGTAGGTTCCTTTCATATTTCATGACATGTGGGTATGATAAATACTGAGTATTTATTATGATTATTCATTAAATTTAATGTCTATTTGAAAAATCCTATAATAGCTCACCGTCAATTAGAACCAGGTTCTCGTAGCGAAACTAGTTAACATTGGTCCAAGTAAACACAGAAAAAAAAATGATGCATGATGAAAAAAGCTCAAGGAGAAATAACCATTATCTACAATTTGTAAGATTTAAGCAATTTCACTAACTTTAAACAAGTAATGTTGAGATCACAACTCAGCAATCCCTTTCTCACTTCTCACCTTACAAAGCAATCGCTCAGCAGTGATCGAAACCTCTACCCAACCAAGAAGGTAAACCACTCCCAGATCTAAGTTACTCAACAACAGTCATCACTTGCGATGATTGTCACTCAATAATAATTCTAAGTAGGATAACACAGAATTGAAAGAAAAACCCAACTCTAGATCTTCTTTGTTTCACTTTCTTATTCAATGTATTGACACTCCTGCTATTGGATCACCCAATTTCAGTTGCAAAAATTTCTCTTCTAGGGTTTAATTTTTTCTTATATAGTGTGCCCTAGGAGAGTCCTGGTAGGAGACTCATTCTTGGCTAGAATTCGTGTTTTTCTTTTTTTAGAAGTCTTGTGAACTTTAAATAAGCTTTTCTTCCTTTCCATCCTTTCTCTAGTATTTGCCTCCTGTTAGGTAAACCTGGTTCACTGAGTGGCATATACTTCACTAATTACATAGTTCTTTGGTATGATCAAGTTGCTTCATCTAGTATGACTTTCCAAACTTGATTCCGTTTGTCATAGTCAAAATACCTGAAGACTAACAAGTTCCCCCATTTTGATTATGAAAAACATATGTTGTCTTCATCTTGGTAACTATATATTGTACCTGCATGCTCACATTTTACACAACGTTGCTTCTTCCTTTTGACATCTCAATAATAAGAAATAAATAATGAGAACCAATCCTACAAAAGTAGGCTTACATAATATGAGGTAAACGCAAGAACGATTTAGAGAGGGACACACTATAAATCGATTGATATTAATGATTAAAAGTCAGCAAGCAGTAGAGAACAATAACTAAAGGAACAAAGCATACATAAAGCAAGCATGCACATTCATTTAAGCCCATTAGGGCACCATAACAAGTTCAAACAAAAGCACAGATATCTATGACACAAACAAATGATTGCCTATACCAAATGAAATAACCCCAAAAAGTGTCCAAAAATGTGCTTTGGAAGTGTCCGAAATCGTAATTTTCATATATCTCAAAATTCGTGCATGATATCAAAAATCTGACTTCATATTCTTGTTCAGGGGGTCAAATTAAGTGAGTAATGGGTATAATCCCGATTTAAGAGCAACCGTAGAAAAATTTGGAAATCATAAAGATGCGATTTCCAATGTGCATCCGTGCCCCTAGCACGACACGCCAAGGGCGCGCTACTGTGTATTTTTGTGCACTATTTTTTTAACTTAGTCCAAGACCTTTGGGTCTTGGGCCTAAGTGTTTCCATGTGTGAAAATACCTATACTTAGCTGTATTTCACCCACATATCATTTAAGACATTCCTCAATACTCACTCAAATACTTAGCCAAATATTTCACTCCAAATTTCAAGTTCCAAGACTCATCTAGATCTTGAGGTTCTCATGCAAGCTTCAAGTCTCCATCTCAATCTTGTTCAAGGATTCTCCAAAGCTAAGGTATGTGAGTTTCTTTCATGGGTTCCTTTCACCCATGATGCCCAAGCTTCCTTTTACCTGAAATTGCTTGATTTAAAGTTAATTTACTCACGAGTCTTACTTATTATGAATTTCACTGCACACTGTGTTGGGATTTCATGAAATTGTTATTGTTTTAGCATATTTTGAGCTATGAATCTAAGATTTATTGTGAAATTTGATAAAGGGTTTTGATGTATATTACTTGAGGGTGTTACCAAGTATCTATTGATAGTTTTACACTTAATTTCTAGTATGATTCCACTCTTTCATTGCATGATTTTACACTAGCATTACACACCCATCAAATGTTTGATAAAATGTCTGGTTATGATTTCTTGAGGAATTGAAGGTTCAGTACATGTCTTATAAGTTGAATGACTTTATGATGATGAATGGAATGTATATATGTGATATTCTCCTATTATTGTTGGAAAGTGACTATGCCCTACTCGGGGGTTGTGTACCGGGTAACCAGGTTGAGGGTTCGTACCTCAATCACCATAAGTGCTAGGGTGTGACAACCCACTAATCATGTCGAGGGGTTTGTACCTTGATAACTGAGTTGATGGCTTTGTACCTCAATCACCATGGGTGGCAGGGTGCGACGATCCATCAACGAATCAAGGGGTTTGTACCTTGATAACTAATTGAGGGGTTTGTACCTCAATCACTATGGGTAGTAAGGTGAGACGATCCACCAATCATATGATGATGGTCTCTTCTTACACATGTATTATGTCCTATGTAAGCATATTTTACTTAAGCATTGACCATACATGTCATATTACTATTATACTATCTATTGTTCACCATTATGCATTTTGACTATGATTCCTATCTCTTGTTGCATTACATCCTAGATACCTAGCACATTCAAACATGCTAATGCATATTCTATGCCTACTTGATGTTACTATGTAGGAACCGGAGCCCTGCTTGATCATCCTCCTCCTGCACGTGGCTAGTATGATTGTCTCTCAAGCTAGTTGGTGAGTCCTCCATGTTATGTATTAGGATTCTTCTATTGATGTATGCTTATGACTAAGAGGGGTGAGCCCGGTTGTTTGTCTTGGTTCCCCGCTCCTATCTATGTGATAGAGGTATTGTTGGAACCTTATGTTGTATTTATGCTATACTTTATTGAGCTTTCTATGTTCTTATGATATGAAGAATGTTCCTTATTCCCTTATTCCCCTTCTTTCTATTCTTATTGTTGTTGCTTAATTGTTTCCGCGATCAATGATGTATAATGATATGCTAAGAGGCTTGCTTGGCGTCCCCCTTTGGGTTCCCCTTGTGCCATGTCACGTCTAGACCCTAAGCTTGGGTCGTGACAAATTTGGTATCAGAGCACTAGGTTGTTAATGGTCCTCGACATCCAACACACCTTTTCGATTAGAGTCTTGTTCATGGTTGTGTTGTGCACCACAACTATGAGAAAGAGGCTATGAGGCATTTAGGAAATGTTTCCCTTTTTCATGTTCCAACTCATGCTATAGAGTTAAAGTATGTTTTTTCCCCCGAACAATTGTCTTTTTCTTTGCTAGATCATTCCAAACGTAAGAGGAAGGAGAGTCCGCACTCCCGAGGAACAACCGGCTCATGATGAGCTCCGGGATGCTCTCACTTTGCTTGCAAAAGTTGTGTCTAACCGAGCCAACCAAGGAGCCCAAGTCCCTCATACTCCTACATTGGAATCTCGAGTGAGAGACTTCATAAGGATGAATCCCCCGAAATTCTATAGGTCTAGGGTAGATGAGGACCCTCAAGAGTTCATTGATGAGGTCTACAAGGTATTGTCTATCATGGGTATTAGATTGGAGGAGAAAGCTGAATTGGCTGCCTATCAACTCAAAGGGGTTGCACAAATATGGTACAATCAATGGAAGAAGGTGAAAGGAATCAACAATGTGGTGCTTTGGGAGGAGTTCAAGGCGGCTTTGCTTAATCGGTTCTTCCCCCTTAAGCTTAGGGAAGCTAAATTGGCGGAGTTCATGAACTTGAAACAAGGATCTATGAGTGTAAGGGAGTATTCCATCAAGTTCAACCAACTCTCAAATTATACCCAACACTTGGTTACAGACTCAAGGTCTAGGATGAATAAATTTGTGATGGATGTTTCTGATTTGGTAAGTGAAGAATGCTGGTCCGCTATGTTGATTAATGACATGGATTTGTCCTGTTTTGATGACCTATGCTAAAAAAATAGAGGACGAAAAGTTGAGGAAGAGGAGGAGTCATGAGGCCAAGAGGGCCCATTTTGATGGTAAATTCCAAACTCGAAAGGGTGGCCGGTTCCATCAAGGCCAAGGGTCTTCTCATGCTTCTAGTAAGGGGTTTGTTAATGTCTTCCAAAGGGCCCAAGATATTGGTGGTGTGGTCCTTAACAAGGTGTGCTCATAATATGGTAAGGGTCATGGGGGCCCATGTTTGAGTGATACAAATGCATATTTTGAGTGTAGAGAAATTGGTCACAAAAAGATTGATTGTCCTCGTAACCGCAACAAGGATAAGGAGGTCTGTCCACAAGGTCCAAATGCAGTTCCTTTGGGAAGGGGTGGTCAACAAGGTGGTGCCCCAAGGCACAATTGGTTTTATAATTTACATCGGAGGCAAGAGGTTGATGAGGTTCCTGGCTTTGTTACCTGTATGTTAAAAGTCTTTGATTTTGATATGTATGCATTGATTGATATGGGTTCCACTCTTTCTTTTGTTACCCCTTTTGTTTCCAAAAAGTTTCATGTTGAGCCTGAATTTTTGTGTGAGTCACATGATGTGTCTACTCCTATTGGTGCATCTATTGTTGCTAGAAAGGTCTATAAAAATTGTCCCATTTGCATCTTGCATAAAGTATTTCCTTGTGATCTTGTTGAGTTGGATATGGTTGATTTTGATATCATTCTTGGGATGGATTGGTTGCATGCATACCATGCCTCTATTGATTGTAGAACCTATAGGGTCAAATTCCAATTCCCAAATGAACCCATTCTTGAGTGGGAGAATCATGATGTGGTGGTCAAGGGTAGGTTTTGTCTCTTGCATTAAAGCCCGTAAGTTGATCTCTAAGGGGTGGCTTTGTCATCTTGTGAGGGTTAGGGATATGGAGTCCAAGGTCCTTCCCATAGAGTCGATTCCGATGGTAAATGAGTTCCTTGATGTCTTTCCGATTGACCTTCCCGGTGTTCCTCCCGAAAGGGAAATAGATTTTAGTATAGACCTCCTCCCCTATACTTAAAACCCATTTCTATACCCCCTTACGTATGGCCCCAGCTGAGTTGATGGAGTTGAAGGAGCAATTGAGGGACTTGTTGGAAAAGGGTTTCATTAGGCCTAGCCAATCACCTTGGGGTGCTCCGGTGTTGTTTGTGAAGAAGAAGCATAGGTCTTTTAGAATGTGTATTGACTACCGGCAACTTAATAGGGTCACCATAAAGAATAAGTATCCTCTTCTAAGAATTAAATATTTATTTGTCCAATTGCAAGGGGCTAGCCACTTCTTTAAGATTGATCTTCAGTCCAGGTATCATCAAGTGAAGGTGAGGGAGTGTGATATTCCTAAGATGGCCTTTCTGACTAGCTATGGGCATTTTGAGTTTGTTGTGATGTCCTTTGGGTTGACCAAAGCGCCAACCATCTTCATGGATCTTATGAATAGGGTCTTCAAACCCTACCTTAATTCATTTGTTGTGGTCTTCATTGATGATATTTTGACCTATTCGCACAGTGAGGAGAAGCATATGGGTCATTTGAGCATAGATTTTACAAAGATTGAGGGAAGAGAAGTTGTATATGAAATATGAGAAGTGTGAATTTTGGTTGAAAGAAGTTGCCTTTCTAGGTCATGTGGTCGAAGATGTCAAGACCCAAGCCTAGGGTATAGACGTGACATGGCGCAAGGGGAACTCTAAGGGACCCCAAACAACCCTGTTAGAACATCATTACACATCCTTGGTCGTGGAAGCAATAAAACAAGAATCAATAGATAAAAAATTGGGACAACCGGGGCTAAATGAACAATTTCATATCATAGACATCCACAACAATAGAGTCAAGGCCCATAGCATAGATACATAACATGTCCAACAACACCTCTACTATATAGATAAGAGCGGGGGCCACGACAAGCAACCGGGCTCACCCTCATAGTCAATACATAAGCAAAAGATAGTCTTAGTACATAACAAGAGATCATAAGCAACATCCTCAGAATGGAGGAGTCACCAACAAGCTTGAAAGAAAATTGTACTAGCCACGTGGAGGGGGAGGATGATCAAGCGGTGCTCCGGTTCCCACTTGGTGAAATCATGTAGGTATAAAGTATGCGTTAATACATTTGAATGTACTAAGTATGTAGGATGCAATGCAATAATAAATAGACATCATAGGCTAAATGCACAATAATACTCAATAGATAGCACAATAGCAAGATGACATGTATAAATGATGCTTGAAGTAAAATCATGCTTATAGAATATAATACATGTGTAAGGAGTGATTATTCTTAGTGCAATCCAAGGCCTACCACCTCCTCAGAGAGGTGGATGAGGTACAAACTCCTTTATGAGATTGATGGAGTATAAACCCCCCAAAAAAGGTTGATGGGGTACAAACTACCCTAACAAGGTTGATAGATACAAACCGCCAACAAGGTTGTACAGGCTTACCACCTCCTGAGCGAGGCAATTGAGGTATAAACCCCTCAACAAGGTTACCTGGGCCTGTAACCTCCCGAGTAAGGCTAGATTATCCCCAACACTATAGAGATAATATCATATATATACATTCCCTTCATCATCATATAATCATCATATATAAACCTTCCTTTCATCATCACAAAGTCACTCAACTCAAAAGATATGCATTGGACCTTCAATTCCTCAAGAATCCATCCTAGACATTTTATCAAACACTTGACGGGTGTGTAGTGCTTAAAACCATGCAAGTCAAGAGTGTTGTCATGCTAGAAAATCCAATGTAAAACCATCGATAGATACTTGGCAACACCCTCAAGCAATATACATCAAAACCCTTTATCAAATCTCACAATAGATCTTAGATTCATAGCCTAAAACATAGGAAAACAATCACAATTTCATAAACCCCAACATAGTGTGCAGTGAATTTCGTAATACCTAAGACCCATGAGTAAATCAACTTTAAATTATGCAATTTAGAGTAAAAGAAATCTTGGGTATCATGGGTGAAAGAAAACTATGAAAGAAACCCACATACCTTAGCTTGGGAGAATAGCTTGATGAAGATTGGAGATGAAAACTTGAAGCTTAAGTGAGAACCTTGAAATCTGGATGTGTTTAAGACTTAAATTTGGGAGTCAAATATTTGGCTAAGTGTTTGAATGCGTATCAAGAAATGTCTTGAATGATAGATGGACTCGTAGTAGGACTCAGAGAGTCAAAATGTTGGACCAAAAATAGAAGGCCTAGACTACGACAGAAGCATACGAGTCATAGCCCAAACAATGACTCGTACCAGTGGATCGTACCAGTTGAGTCCAAGATGCTAAGAACCTGATACTAGACCTCGACTACGACTCATAGGTCATCCTAAAAGTCATGCCTGCAGGGTTACTAGCTGCCTGCTGTCTTTTTTGTGTAATTTTTAGGGTTATTTTGTAAACACTATAAGTAGTTTAAGTTAGGATTTTCTTTAGGAAGATTCGAAATAGAGAAGACAATATCATCTTTAAAAATACTCTCAAGAAAGCTTTTAGTTTTTTAGCTTAATTTATCTTTTTCTCTTGGAAAACCCTATTTTGGGGATTGCAAATCCTGCTTTGTGCTTATTATCAATCTACAAGCTTGTGGTTTGCAACTTGTAGTGTCTTCAATATTTATTGCCTTGGTTAAAATTGTCAATCATGTCTTTCATTTGCATTTTTGTTGACTTTTCCTTAGCCATGTGTAGCTAAGCACCCACAACTTGGGGTTGTGGGAACCATAGGTATTTGACTTGAGACAACCTAGGTTTATTGCATTTCTATGATTGAGATGTTGATTATTTCTCTCCATTATGATTATTGTTTAGTAGTGGCCAACACCAAACCCCGCCCACTATTACTATCCCAACGAAGGTAGTGACGAATTGGAAAATGAAAGTAGATGACAGAATTCGATTGATGTGTTCTGGTCTAATCAACCAAACCTGATCAAGGAGAGGTTGACTGGGACAATAGATAATGGTTAGTTGGCACGCCATGGTAGCTGAGCAAGTGCCATGGTGAAATTCGACCTTCGCCTTCACAAGAGGTCTAGAAGAACTTAAGTTACCGTCCTGCATGCATCTCCAATTGTAGTTATGTTACCCAGGGTAATGGGAGTCAACGAACCATGGGGAACACAATTCCCAAGTTGTCCTTAAAATTGAGTGTTTTTCCGCATTGTAGTATGGTGTTTATTTTATTTTTTCTTTAATCACAACCCCCCTCCCCCAATTAGAGATTTTAGTTATCGATACTCGAAATGATTGATTCTTGTAGTCAAATCCTATATTCCTTGTGGATTCATCCCTAACCTTTAGTTAGGTTAATTACTTATAGCGACTACTTCTTTATTGGAGAATGAACATCATCACCATGTTGGCTCATGTTATGGACAACTAAATCAACCAATGGGCCCAAGCTCTTCATGCTCCTACTCTAGCCTCAAGGGTGAGGCATTTTACTAGAATGAATCCACCGGAGTTCCATGGGTCCAAGGTTGATGAGGATCCTCGAGAATTCATTGATGAGGTGTATAAGGTGTTTTCCATTATGGGGGTTAATTCGGAGGAAAAAGGTGGAGTTGGCGGCCTACTAACTCAAAGGGGTGGCTCAAATATAGTTCACTCAATGGAAGATAGAGAAGGGGAATGGTGATGCTATCCCTTAGGAAGAGTTCAAAAAAGCATATCTCAACCGATTCTTTCCTATTGAGCTAAGGGAGGCGAAGATGATGGAATTTATGAATCTAAAGCAAGGGTCTATGAGTGTAAGGGAATATGCCCTCAAGTTCAACTAACTCTCCAAGTATGCCCCATAATTGGTTGCTGAGCCAATGTCAAGGATGAACAAATTTGTGTCCAGTGTGTCTGACTTGGTCAATGAGGACTGTCATTCTACCATACTCATAGGTGATATGGATTTGTCTCGCCTCATGACATATGCCGAACAACTAGAGGGTGAAAAACTTAGAGAAAAAAGAAGTGGTGAGTCTAAGAATGCTCGTTTTGAAGGTGGATTCCAAAATTTCAAGGGTGGCCGATTTTCTCAAGGCCACAAGTTCCAAGGCCAAGAGTCTTCCTATGCTCCTAATAGAAGGTTTGCTAATTACAATCCTATATGCCAAAGGTGTGGCAGGAGGCATAATGGCCTATGTTTGAAGCACACTAATGCTTCCTATGGTTGTGGTGAGGTAGGTTATAAGGTGATTGGTTATCCTCGGGCTCAAAGCAAAGGTAGAGATGGTCATCCACAAGGCCAAGGTGCAAATGCTGGTCCAAAGGGGATAGGAGGCCAACAAGGGGGTGCTCCAAGAAAAAATTGATTCTATGCTCTTCAAGGGAGACAAGGGGTAGATGAGATGCCCAATGTCGTCATACATTGATAGATCAGGGTGCCACTCTTTCTTTTATTGCTCCTTTTGTTGCCAAAAAGCTTTACGTTAGTCCTAAATTATTGTGTGAGCCTTATGAAGTGTCTACTTTCGTTGGTGAGTCCATTAGTGCTAAATGAGTCTGTAGAAATTGTCTCGTGTTCATTTTGCATGAAATCTTGCCTTGTCATTTTGTTGAATAGATATGGTGGATTTTGATGTCATTCTTGGGATGGATTAGTTGCATGCATATTATGCTTCTATTGATTGTAGAACCCATGGGTTAAATTTAAATTTCCTAATGAAACCATCCTTAAGTGGTAAAGTTTTGATGTGGTGGTTAAGGGTATATTCATTTCTTGCCTTAAAGACGAAAAGTTGATTTCTAAGGGTTGTCTCTATCATCTTGTGAGGGTTAGGGATGTTGAGTCCAAATCCTTCCTATAGGATCAGTTCCGGTGGTTAATGAGCTTCATGATATCTTTCCTAATGAGCTTCTCGGTGTTCCTCCCTAAAGGAAAATAGACTTTGGTATAGACCTTCTTCTCGACACTCAACCCATTTCTATTCCCCCTTACCGTATAGCCTCGATGAAGTTGAAGGAGCAATTGAGTGATTTGCTGGAGAAGGGTTTTGTAAGTCCTAGTAAGTCACCTTGGGGTGCACTAGTGTTTTTTGTAAAGAAGAAGGATAGTTCTCTTAGCATGTGCATTGATTACCAAAAACTTAATAGGGTCACCATAAAGAACAAGTACCCTCTACCAAGGATGATGACCTTTTTGATCAACTTCAAGGGGCTAGTCACTTCTCTAAGATTGATCTTTGGTACGGGTATCACAAGTGAAAGTGAGGGAGTGTGGAATTCCCAAGGCAGTCTTCCGAACTAGGTATGTGCATTTTGAGTTTGTGGTTATGTCCTTTGGGTTGACTAATGCACTGACTATATTTATGGATCTTATGAATAGGGTCTTCAAACCCTACCTTGACTTGTTTGTGGTGGTTTTTATTTATGATATCTTGATCTATTCCTATAGTGAGGAAGAGCATGTGATCCTGAGGAGGAACATGTGGATCACTTGATGGTGGTGTTGTAAACCTTGAGGGAGGAGAGGTTGTACGCCAAATATGAAAAATGTGAGTTTTGGTTTAAAGAGGTTGTTTTTCAAGGTCATGTGGTATTGGGTATGGCATTAAGGTGGACCCTAAGAAGACGGAGGTGATTAGAAATTGGCCTAGACCTTTGACTGCATCGGACATTAGAAGTTTCTTGGGTTTGGTGGATTATTATCGGAGGTTTGTAAATATTTTCTCTTATATTGCTTCCTATGACAAAGTTGACACAAAAAATGGCGAAATTCATGTGGATCGATGAAAGTGATAAGAGTTTCCAAACTTTGAAAGATAAGCTTGTCTCTGCTCCTATCTTGTCTCTACTAGAAGGGTTGGAAGGGTTTGTTGTGTATTGTGACGCCTCAAGAATTGGTTTGGGGTGTATTTTGATGCAAATGGTAAGGTGATAGCGTATGCCTCTAGACACTTGAGGTACATGAGAAGAATTATCCCATCCATGATCTTGAATTGGCAGCCGCGGTATTTGCTTTGAGAATTTGGCATCACTACTTGTATGGGGTTCATGTTGATATGTTCATCGATCATAATAGTCTCCAATATGTATTCACCCAAAGAGATCTTAACTTGAGACAACAAAGGTGGTTAGAGCTTCTTAAAGATTATGATATGAGTGTGCATTATCACCTCAGAAAAGTTAATATTGTGGACGATGCTCTAAGTGGGGTGTCTATGGGTAGTCTAGCTCATGTTCATGACGGTGGCAAAGAGGTGGCTAGAGAGGTTCATCGGTTGGCTAGACTGGGGGTTAGGTTGGAGGAACTTGATAATGGTGGTATAGTAGTTGTTGATGGTCCTAAGTCTTCATTGATTGGGGAGGTAAAGGGAAAACAAGATATTGACCCTGCCTTGCTAGAGTTGAACATTGAAACGACCCCAAAAAGTGCCCGAAAATGTGCCTTGGAAGTGCTTGGAAATGCAATTTCTATATATCTCAAAATCCATGCGTGATATCGAAAATCCGACTTCATATTCTTGTTCAAGAGGTCAAAATTAGGGGGAAAAGGATCTAACCCTAATTTTAGAGCAACCGTATCAAAATTCAAAATTCTCAAAATGCAATTTCCAGAGAGCAAAGCGCGCCCCTTCTGCGACGCGCACTGCCTCATTTTTGTGATTGTTTTTTTTGTCTCGGTCCAAGACTTTCAAGTCTTGGACCTAAGTGTTTCCAAACGTATATTTATCTATACTTAGTCATATTTCACCCTCATATCTTCCTAAACATTCCTCAATGCTCACTCAAACACTTAGTCATATTTTTCACTCCTAAATTCAAGTCTCAAAACCCTCATCCGGAACTAAGGATTTTCTTCAAGCTTCAAGTCTCCATTTTCAATCTTCATCAATAGCTTCTCAAAGCTAAGGTATGTGTGTTTCAACCATTGGGTCCTTCCACCTATGGTGCCCTAATCTCCTTTTTACTCAATTTTCATGATTTAAAGTTGATTTTACAATTGGGTTTACTAGTATGAACATGTCTATGAACTATGTTAAAGCTATATAAAATTGTGACTATTTTGTTGTCTCTTGAGCTATAAATCTTGGATCTGTTATAAGATTTGATGAGGGATTTGGATGTATATTGCTTGAGGGTATTGCAAGGTGCTGATTGATGGTTTTACAATGGAATTTCTTGCATGATTTCATCTCTATATTTCATGATTTTATACTAGCATTACACACCTGCCAAGTGTTTGATAAAATATCCTATTATAGTTTCTTGAGGAATTGAAGGTCCAAAGCATGAGATATGTTATGATTGATGTTATGATGATGATGAGAGCTTATGTATATGATATAATCTATATAAAGTGTTGCATTAGACCATGCCCGATCTAGGGGGACTAAGAGCTCGGATAACCTTGTCGCAGGGGGTGAGGGTGGGGAGGGGGAGGGGGCTTTGTACCTTGATAACTAAGGTAGGGATTTGTACTTATCAATCATGTGAGAGGTTTGTACTTTGCCACTAGGGTGATAAGGTGAAATTATCATCAACCATGTGAGGAGTTTGTACCACACGACTAGGGTGATTGGATGAGACCATCATCAACCAACCAAGGGGTTTTTACTTTAGAAATCTAGCTTGGTCTCTTCCACACATATGATATCCTATATGAGCATGAGTTACTAAAGCATGTTGAGCATTGATCATACATGCCATATTGTTACATGATGTCCATCGTCTATTGTTATGCATTTTGACTATAATTCCTATTTCTTGTTGCATTGCATCCTACATACTTAGTACATTCAAAAATACTAATGCATACTCTTGCCTACATGATATCACCATGTAGGAATCGGTGCCCAAGTTGATCATCCTCCTTCTCCACATGGCTAGTTCGATACCACTCGAGCTAGTTGGTGAATCCTCAATTCCAAGGACATCTATATATGTTTCTCTTATTATGTATTGAGACACTCTTCTTTATTTTCTAGTTTGACTATGAGGGTGAGCCCGGTTGCTTTGTCTTTGGCCCCGCTCTTATCTATATAGTAGAGGTGTTTGTTGGACACGCTATGTATCTATGATATGAGCTTTGATTCTTTGTCTCTTGATTATGATGTTATGCAAGCTTTCCCCTTCGTCCCTTTGGCCCCTTATTCTTACTCTATAGGTTTTTTATATGCTTCCGCAACCGATGATATGTAATGATAAGTTAAGAAGCTTTTTTGGGGTTCCTTCGAGTTCCCCATTCGTTGTGTCACGTCTAGGCCCTAGGCTTGGGTCGTGACAAAGAACTTGGTGAAAGATGGTAAAATGGAGGTTTTCTCCCAAGGGGGAGATGGTTCCCTTAGGTACCAAGGTAGATTGTGTGTGCCTAGTGTTGGTGACTTGAGAGAGAAGATTTTAGAAGAGGCTCATAAATTCATCCAATTCCATTCACCCCGGTTCCACAAAAATGTATAGAGATTTGAGGGAAGTGAATTGGTGGGGTAGTATGAAGAAAGACATTGCCAAGTTCATATCCGGGTGTCATAATTGCTAACAAGTAAAAGCCAAACATCAAAGGTCGGGTGGCCTAGCCCAAGATATAGAGATTTCTACTTGGAAGTGGGAGGAAATCAATATGGATTTTGTGCTTGAGATGCCTATGACTAAAAAGCATTTTGATTCTATTTGGGTTGTTGTGGATAGAATGTCAAAGTCGGCTCAGTTTCTACCAGTCAAAACTACTTATGGTACCAAAGATTATGCAAAATTATATATTCATGAGTTGGTTAGATTGCAAGGGGTGCCTTTGTCTATCATTTTGGATCATGGTGTCCAATTCACTTCTCACTTTTGGAGGTCCTTTCAAAGAGGTCTTGGTACCAAGGTTAAGCTTAGCACGACCCATCATCCTCAAACGAATGGCCAAGCCGAGGTAACTATCCAAAACCTTGAGAATATGCTTAGAGCTTGTGTTTGGGAGTTCAAGGGTAGTTGGGATGAAAATTTTTCACTCATTGAATTTTCTTACAATAATAGCTACCACTTAAGCATTGGTATGGCCCTTTTGAAGCTCTTTATGATAGGCGCTGTAGATCACCGATTGGGTGGTTTATAGTGCGAAATATGGCTTTGCTAGGTCTAGATTTGGTCATGGAAGCCTTGGAAAAGATAAGGTTGATTAGAGAGAGATTGTAAATGGCCCAAAGTAGACAAAATTCATATTCCGATGTGAGAAGATGAGATCTCGAGTTTAAGGTTGGTGATTGGGTTTACTTGAAAGTCTCACCCGTGAAGGGTATAATCCAATTTGGCAAGAAGGGTAAATTGAGGCCAAGGTTTATGGGTCTTTATAGAGTGTTGAGGAGGATGTGAGGTGGCCTATGAGTTGGAGTTGCCCATTAATATGAATATTATTCATCTGATCTTTCATGTATCTATGTTGAAAAAGTGTGTGGATGACCTAAGTACTATTTTACCTTTGGATATTGTGGGTGTGGTAGAAGATAATTTGACTTTGGAGGAGGTTTCGATAAAAAAATTTTGATAGACAAGTGAAGAATTTAAGAAACAAGGATGTAGCTTCCATCAAGGTTCTTTGGAGAAACCGACAAGTTGAGAGTGCCATATAAGTAGCCGAGGCGGACATGAGAAAATGATATCCACATATATTCCACTCTACTCAAGCCTAAGATGCTAATTTAAGTCCCCCTACATGATTTCAAGTCTTACGTTTCAGCCCTTATGCCATTTTCCATGCATTCTTGTTTATGTTGACAAGCTTAAGGTGATTTTGACATTCATGTTGAGATTTATAAAATAATGTTTAAATGCATTTATTACATTCATGTCGGGCTGAAATGTTCATGATTACTTCTCTCATGTACATTTTTTTGACATTCGGGGACGAATGTTCCCAAGAGGGAGATATTGAAACGCCCCAAAAATGCCCCAAAAATATGCCTCGAAAATACCTATAATCGTAATTTTAATACATCTCAAAATTCGTGCATAATATAAAAAATTTGACTTCAATTCATGATCAGGGGAAAAATTGAGTGAAAGATTGATATAACCCCGATTTTAGAGGGCCCGTAGCAAAAAAATAATTTAGAAAATCAATTTCCAGTGGCGATCCGTGCGTTTGCCTCGACGCGCCATGGGCGTGGATCAGTGTTAATTTTTTCCTGAAATTCTATTTCGCTGAAGGGCCTTAGGATCATAGGTCCATGCCCACTTATGCGTAAAAACACCTATACTTAGCCATTTTCCAACTCTATATCACTCAAGACCCTCTTAAAACCATCTCTAACACTTAACCAAATATTTCATCCAAATTCAAGTGTCTCAAGCTTAATTCCGAATCTCAAGAACTCTATTCAAGCTTCAAGTGCCCTTCAAGTCTAAACCAAGGAAACCAAGTTTGAGGTATGTGGGTTTCAACCACTGGGTCCTTTCACCCATGGTGCCCAACCTTCATTTTTCATAAAAATTGCATGTTTTCAAGTTGGATTGTTTATGAGTATCCCCTATAATGAATTTTGAATATAAACCTTGCTGAGGTTTTATGAAATTTTGATTGACTATGCGTGTTTTGAGCTATGAAACTATGATCTATTATGAGATTTGATGAGGAGTTTCAAGGTATCTTACATGAGGGTTTTACTATGTGTTGGTGGGTTTATTTACTTTAAGTTTTCTCATATTATTTCACTCTTGAATTATATGATTTTTAACTAGGATTATACACCCGCCAAGTGCTTGATAAAATGTCTCGACAAGGATTCTTGAGTTATTGATGGTCTATTGCATGGTTTACAAGTCTAATGGCGTTTTGATGATTAAAGGATTATATGTATGCATTGAATCTATGAAAACTATCTATGGTGTTGCAAGTTGACCATACTTTGTTGGTGGGCGGCATTCTCAATCACCTTGTTGAGGGGGTGACAAACCTCAATCACCTTGTTGAGGGGTGGCATACCCGTACTACCATGTTGAGCGGTATGTACCTCAATCATCGTGTTGGGGGTGGAATGCCCGTACTACCACGTTGAGGGGTAGGTACCTCAATCACCTTTCAAGGGGGTAGCATGCCTTGGAGCCCAAGTAAATGTATGCTTGGGCTATGTTGATATGGTCTCTTCCTACATATATAATCTACATTTGCAAGTTATATGATTTACAAGCATGTTTTACCTCAAACATTGATCATGCATGCCATATTGATATTATACTTATCCATTGCTTATGATTATGCATTTTGACTATGTTGCCTATGTCTTGTTGCATATATTGCATCCTACATACTTAGTACATTCAAACTTACTAATGCATATTCTATGCCTACATGATGTTATCATGTAGGGACCGGATCACCTCTCGATCATCCTCCACGTGGCTAGTTTGGTGCTTTGGAGATACGCTTTGGTAAGTCTTCAAGTCCGAGGATGCTATCTATATTACTCTTGCCTTTTTGTTATTTCCCTTATTTTGAACATTTGATACTATTAGGGTGAGACCGGAGAGTGTCTTGCCCCCTGCTCTAATCCATGTTTAGATGCGTTGTTGGAACAATTGATGTACTTATACTTTGAGCTTTGACTCTTTTATGTTATACACATATCAAGACTTCCCTTTGTTCCATTTCCCTTTCTTATATCTCTTGTTGGTCATGGGTATTATATGCTAAAAGGCTTGTTTGGGGTCCCTTCGGGTTCCTATTCGTCATGTCACGTCTAGGCCTTAGACTTGGGTCGTAACATTAGCTATTTCTGGCGTACCAAAGATTGAGTGGAAGGGTGATAGTGGTTCTTATCCTAGCAAAGCTATCTCCTACATCCATGCTCTAAAATTGATTGATATAGGGTGTTTGTCTTACTTAGGTTTCATTCGAGATAATGGTATTGCACCACCTTCTATGGAGTCCATTCTTGTGGTTCAGGAGTTTGTCAATATGTTCCCTACCGACCTTCCAGGTGTTCCTCCTAATAGGGATATTGACCTTTCTATTGATCTAGAGCCAGGCAGTAAGCCCATCTCTATCCCTCCGTATCAAATGGCTCCAGCTGAATTGAAAGAATTAAAGGAGCAGTTCCAAGAACCGTTGAACAAAGGTTTTATTCACCCTAATGTGTCACCTTGGGGTTCCCAAGTCTTGTTTGTGAAAAAGAAAGATGGGTCTATGAGGATGTGTATTGATTATAGGTAGTTGAACAAGGTAACCGTCAAGAACAAGTACCCTCTTCTTCGTATTGATGACTTGTTTGATCAACTTCAAGGAGCAACTTTATTCTCTAAGATTGACGTAAGGTTTGGTTATCATCAGCTGAGGATTAGAGCATCAGATATTCCTAAGAGAACTTTAATTTTCGAACCCATTATGGCACTATGAATTTTTGGTGATGTCCTTTGGATTGACTAACGCCCCTGCAGCGTTGGTGGAGTTAATGAATAGGTTGTTTCATCTGTAGTTAGATTCTTTTGTGATAGTATTAATTGATGGCAAATTAGTGTATTCCAAGACTGAGATTGTGAAACGCCCCCAAAAGTACCCGAAAATACGCCTCGAAAATGCCCGTAATCATAATTTTCATATATCTCAAGATCCGTGCATGATATCGAAAATCCAACTTCATATTCTTTATCAGGGGAAAAATTGAGTGGAAAATGGACATAACCCCAATTTAAGAAGACCCATAACGAAAAATGAATTTCGCCAACTTTTCAATTCCAGTGAGGGTCCACGACACCTCCACAACGTGGACCCATCGCAGAGATGTGTATTTTGTTGTCAGTTTCACTTTTCCGACCTAAGGCTTTGGGGCTTTGGGCCTAAGCCCTCATATGCATAAAAACACCTATACTTAGTCATTTGTTAACTCCATATCACTCAAGACATTCCTAAAAACCCTCTCTAACACTTAGCTAAATATTTCAACCAAATTCAAGTGTCTCAAAGCTCATTTGGGATCTCAAGAATTTCATTCAATCTTCAAGTTCTCAATCAAATCTTCATCAAGGAAATCTCCAAAGTTGAGGTATATGGGTTTCAACCATTGGGTCCTTTTGCCCATGGTGCCCAACCTTCATTTTTATGTAAATTGTATATTTTCAAGTTGTATTACTTATGAGTATTACTTATTATGGATTATGACTATAAACTATGTTGGAGTTTTATGAAATATTATTGATTGTGCATGTTTTGAGCTATGAATCGATGGTCTATTATGAGATTTGATGGTGAATTTCAAGGTGTTATACATAAGGGTTTTACTATGTGCTGCTGGGTTGATTTACATTGATTTTTCTCATATTATCTCTCTCTTGAATTGCATGATTTTGAACTAACATTGAACACCTATCGAGTGTTTGATAAAATGCCTTTTCAAGGATTCTTAGAGTTATTGATGATCTATTGGATGATTTATGAGTCAAGTGAATTTATGATGATTTTGGGCTTTCAAAATATGTATTGAATTCATAAAATGTTTGTGATTAAGCCCTTTTTCAAAGATTTTACCTCATTTGAGCCTTTGATGTTAATGTAAGGGTAATTTTGATGATGATCTATGCTTATGTTTAAAGTTAGCCTCACTATTAGAGGTCAAATATATTTTAGAGCTACTCATATAATGTTCCTATGTTTATTATAAGTTATTAAAATTATGACTATTTCAATTATTCCGTGGGATTAGACTTAGCACCGATGTATAGAGGGTTTGCTCTCTTTCCTCAAAATATGTGCCAACATAAGAGTATACTTTACCTTGCTTTACTAGTGGATCCATTTAGTACACTTTCTCTTGAGATTCTTCCCGAAATGGGTTGTGTTCCCGTAAGGTGAAATTCTTATGAATTCCTTTCCGAAATAGATCATGTTCCCATAAGGAGGGTTACTTCATATGAAATTGGGTCATGTTCCCATTAGTTTGGAGTATGGTTTACCTTGGCAAATAGACCACCTCTTTACCAATGAGGGGTAATCATCGGGATTCCAAGTTATAGCACGCTTGGTCTTATTCTATGTCGGCTGAGGTCTCTTCCCACACCTATGTATTATGATCTATACCAGTTGAATGATTTATAAGCATGTTTTACTTCAACCATTGATCATACATGTCATATTGAGGCTACATATATCTATTGCATATTACTATGCATTTTGTCTATATTGGTTGTGTCTTGTTGCATTTTATCCCACATACTTAGTACATTCAAATATACTAATGATGTTACTATATAGGAAGTGGAGCACCTCTCGATCATCCTCCACGTGGCTAGTTTGGTGCTTTGGAGTTAAGATTTGGTGAGTCCTCAAGTTCAGGAACACTATCTATGTCACTCTTGCCATTACCATTTCTTTATGTTAAACTCATGATGCCATGAGTGTGAGCCCGAAAAGTGACTTGGGCCCCGCTCCAATCTATGTTTAGAGGCGTTGTCGGAGCAAATGATGTATTTATGCTTTGAGCTTTGACAATATTATATGTTAAGATTATCAACGACTTCCCTTAGTCCCGTTTTCCCCTTTTTATATTATCTCTTGTGGTTATTTGCTTTATTTCTGCGACTAAGGATGTGTGATTGATATGCTAAAAGACTTGTTTGGGTCCCTTCGTGTTTCCATTCGTCATGTCACATCTAGGCCTTAGGTTTGGGTCGTGTCAGGTTGATCATTAGGTTTGGGTCGTGTCAGGTTGATCATGTTCTTCACTTAAGGATAGTGCTACAGAGGTTGACGGAGGAAATGTTATATGAAAAATTCTTCAAGTGTGAGTTTTGGCTTGATTCGGTGGCATTCTTAGGGGCATGTGGTGTCCGCGGAGGGGATAAGAGTGGATCCGGCTAAGGTTGAGGCAGTTATAGATTGGACAAGGCCTACTTTAGCTACCGAGATTCGCCATTTTGTGGGGTTAGCTGGGTATTATTGGCGGTTTATTTACGATTTTTCTTCCATTGCAGCCCCATTGACCAGGTTCACTCAGAAGAATGTTGCCTTCCATTGGTCTAATGAGTGTGAGGCGAGCTTCCAAAAGCTCAAGACTTTGTTGACTTCGGCTCCCATTCTGACATTACCTGAGGTAGGTGTGGACTTTACTGTGTAATGTGAAGCTTCAGGAGTTGTTTTGGTGGTATGTTGATGCAAAAGGGGAAAATTATTGCCTATGCTTCTAGACAATTGAAGGCCCATGGTAAGAACTATCCTACCCATGACTTAGAGTTAGCGGGAGGGATTTTTGTGATTAAGTTATGGCGTGTACTTATATGGTGTATGTTGTGAGGTCTTCACTGATCATAGGAGTCTTCAATATATATTCAGTCAGAAAGATCTAAATTTAAGGAAGTGTAGGTGGAGTAAGTTACTAAATGACTATGACTTGACATCTTATATCATCTGGGGAAGGCTAATGAGGTGGTCGATGCCTTGAGTAGAAAGACTTCCAGCATGGGAAGTCTAGCCGCCATCCGACTTGAGGAACGACCTTTGGCCATAAATGTTCAGCATCTACCTAATGGCCTAGGCAGGTTACAGTTTTCTGATGAGGGAGGTGTACTTGCTTTCTTAGAGGCTCGTTCTTTCCTGATGGACTAGATTCGAGGGTGCCAATTTGAGGATGAGAAGTTGTGCCTCATTAGAGACAAAGTGACTAGATGAGAGGTTAAGGAAGCAATGTTTGATCTTGATGGTGTTTTGAGGATTGGAGGTCGAGTTTGTATGTCTAAGGTGGGTGACTTGATTAGGTTGATTCTTGAGGAGACTCATTGTACTCGTTAGTTTATTCATCTAGGAGCAACGAAGATGTATCACGACCTGAGTCAGCATTATTGGTGGTGTGGAATGAAAAGGGACATCTCAAATTTTGTGTCCAAGTGTTTAACTTGCTAGCAGATTAAGTGTGAGCACCAACGGCCTGGAGGTGAGTTTCTGAGGATGGTTATTCCTATATGGAAGTGGGTGGGTATCACTATGGATTTTGTGGTGGGTTTGCCTACTATTATAGGTTGTTATGACTCTATCTATGTAGTTATGGATCGACTGACTAAGTCTTCCCATTTTAATCCTGTCAAGGTTAATTATATAGGGAGCAGTTAGCTGAGCATTATGTCAGTCAGATAGTTAGACTGCATGGTATGCCTGTTTCCATCATTTCTGACTGGGGTTCACTCTTTACTTCTCATTTTCAGAGGGCCTTGTAGTATGATTTAGGTACTCAGTTGGATATGAGTTCAGCCTTTCATCCTCAGACAGACGGACAACTTGAGCGGACGATTCAGGTGTAGGGGGACATGCTTCGAGCGTGCGTGATCAATTTTGGTTCTTGTTTGGACCAGCACTTGCCCTTAGCAGAGTTCACATATAATAATATTTATCACTCCAGTATTCAGATGGCTCCATTCGAAGCTTTGTATGGCCGACGATGTGGATCCTCGATTGGTTGGTTTTATTTCGCTGAGATGGATTCATTAGATGCAGACTTTCTCCGGATGCTATAGAGCAGGTCCTTATGATTCAGGGTAGGTTGCTGACCTCTCAGAGTTGTTAGAAAAGTTATGCAAATAGGATGGTTCGAGCACTAAAATTTATGAAAGGTGATCATGTTTGGTTCAGAGTGTCACCTATGAAGGGTATGATGCAGTTTAGGAAGAAGGAAAAGCTTAGCCCTTGATTCATTGGCCCATTTGAGATTTTGGAGTGAGTAGGAGAGGTGACCTATAGACTAGCCTTGCCACCTAGCTTATCATCTTTGCATCCTGTGTTTTATGTCTCCATACTCTAAAAGTATGTGCCAGAAGAGTCCCACATACTTTCATTTGATTTGGTAGTGTTGAGTCTAGATTTATCATTTGAGGAGGAGCCTATGGCTATTTTGGATAGACAGGTTCGAAAGCTTAGAAATAAAGAGGTTGCTTTCGTGAAGGTACAATTGAAGAACCGTCCAGTTAGAGAGGCGACTTGGGAGACAGAGTCTAACATGCGTGTTAAACATTCTCATCTTTTTTAAGCTTTAGGTACTTTCTTCTACCTTATGATCGAGGACCAACATGATTTTCAGTGGTGGATGATATAATGACCCATAATATCATTTCTAGAATTAGTCATATTGATTGCATAAAAATATCCCCCTCGTAAAAATTTTAGTGTGTACTTTGAACCATTTGATAATTAAGACTATTTAATTTATGGGTAAGTTTGAATAATTAATATAAGTTGTGGGTCAATTAAGATATTTAATTTATAGATAAGTTTGAATAATCAATATGTTGTGGCTTAAATATTAATTTGTTTTAAACCCTATATCACTTGACACATATATTGAAATAGGTTAGTACAATTTAACAATTTTAGAGGAAAAAAATAAAAGAAAAAGAGAAAACATATATTTGTAACTCGAAGAAGTCGCCACTGCCAGGTGAGATTTTCTCAATTTTCATATTGTTTCAGTGAAGTGTAGAATTGGTTAGTTAAGAGTGCATATGCAGTGTTAATTCTTATTATTGCATTCTTTTAAGTTGAAAAGGAAATGAAAAATTGAAAATATGTACTGCAAGTTTTCATAAGAAAGCTGGGGACAAGTATGGCTTCTAGTGATGCCATTGGGTATTCATCAAAGTCAATATTAGATTGTGATTATCTTTTAAGGTACATTGCAGATTATGTCTATTTCTTCCATTATGAGAAGTTCATAATCATAGGGAAAGATTACTTATATGCTCATTGTCTTTTTTAAAGATGCCTTCACGTTGTTTTTGGAGAATGTCACTTCTGAATGGCTTTTATTTTGGATCCTTTCTGTATGAAATTCTTTTGAGCCCAGAATGCTTTACCATGGTTAAACATCTGATTTGAGAAAAAAAAATAAGAGAAAAAAAATTTAATGTTGGATTTCATTAAGAGACATTAAATGTTCATAGGGCAAATGGAAAAACAATTTGGAATTAAAAAGTGATCCAAGTACTTTTATTTTCTTTTCCCCCTCATCTGCGCAGCACTTCTGCTAGTGCTTTTAATTCTTTGTTTAGGTGAACATATGTCGCTGGTTTATGCACCTTTGGATGTATACATATACGTATATATTTTTGTATTAATATTGGAAAAATCGAAACTAAATTCTAGGCTTGAAATTTTAAAAAATAATTATAGAATGGTTAGCTTTTGGGTCTTGGTTAGACGTATAGTAATATGAGTATTGTTAGTTTTGAAATCTTATTGTGGTAATTTATTTGACTAGATCGTAATGCTATAGATTCTATTTGAAAGAGAAAGACTCAAGTGTTTGATTGATCGTGATTCGACTAAGGCAAGTGAACTTTCAAAACTTTGTAATTCTCGTAGAGTTATCAAATTATCCTTTCTCCTATGTGTGTTTCATGAAGTATTTTAATATTATAAAAATGGGGCGATTGAATGTAAATGTGAGTTGGTGTGGTGTTGTGACACTTGAATTGAAAATGTGGTTAAGTGATGAGAATTCTATTAAGATATATTATTGTGGTTGGTGATTATGAGTGGATTTGTTTGTGAACTTCATCTCATGTTCATTCACTCTATTTCACACATACATGCATTGGTTCTGGATATTGATATGAGTGAGACAGTGAAAATTGGGGTCGAGGTCTTTACTGGTTGAGATGTGATGCCGAGGACGCTACCGGCGAGATTGTGATGATGAGATCGGCAATGTTGTGTTGTTGAGGTATTTTCTAGTGATGTTATGATGCCTACGTCATTGTCTGCGATTATTGCATATTGCATTTTATCCTAGCATATTCTTGTGTAGCATGATTTCATTCCTGTGATTGACTGTATTATCACTTGTGAGTTGTCGCGTGTGACTTTGAATTGTGATATTATGAAAAACTATCGTTATTGTGTATTATGTGTTGCTAGGCTGGGCTAATTTTCTATGCAGATTGTAGTTGTGGAGGTCAGTTGTGATGAAAAGAGTTTGTGTATTCTATTGAACATATTTTATTTTGTTAGTTGACTTGTTGGGTACCGCATTGTTTTGGGTACTCACCCTTACTTCTGCACTTGTGTAGGTTCTAACCCGGAGAGTGAGTAGTATTTTTTCTTGATCATCTGAGGTTTCCTAGGAGATTTAGAGAGATAGATGTTGTCATCTGACTGACTGTCTTGTTCCTATTTCTTTTGTGCTTTGTTCTATTCGACAAGAAAGACAGTTTAGACTTGTACTTCTTTGAGTTTCTATACTGCTAGTGACTTTTACATGTGACAACCAATCCTTGGGTGGTATTTATGTTTGTGCAGATTTTTCAGCTTTAGTTAGCTACTTTATTTAGTTGCTTCTGCACGTTATTTCTATTTTTCTTTGTGTTAAGGCTGACTTGTGTTGGTGGAATTGAATAAGTGTCATCACGTTCATTTTTGAATTGTGACAATGCATCTCGAATTTATATGCACTGTTGACTTGCATAAATTTTTATTTTTTTAAATGCCAAAAACATGAGATGCTCTTCCAAAAATATTTTGTAATAGCATGTCGGCCATCTAGAGTATGTGTGTACATATATAAATAGACATATATACACACACAAATTTATTTTCAAAATATATAATCTAATGATTTATTTTTTCTAATTTATTACTTAAATTTAACTCAATTATTGCGAAAACACTTTCGAAAAAATATGTTTCCTCTCCAAGTACACAAATTTTAGAAGAACATAATTTCCCCAGAAATTGATCAAGTACACTCTTTATATAATTAAAACATTTATTGTCAGAAATTTATGTTTAATGCATTTTTGACTTACGAATTTAATTTTTTTTAATTATCACGAGACTATTGTGATCGCATTAAAAAAAATCACAAATGATTCATGTAAACTTTTAAATTACTCTTTTAGCAATATAATTATGTATTCAGAACATTGTTTTAATTATTTTAATATTAGTTTATGCTAATATGTAGTTCATGACTTGACAAAAACGTGCGATGCACGTGGCGAGAGATTAACAATCTTTTTTTGAAAAATGTGAAAAAAAATTAGAGACTATTCTTTGTGTGATCCTCTTCCTTAGTTTATGTTTATTCCATTTTTATAATGAGCAAAAAATTTATTTCCAAAACTTATGACCTAATGGATTTTTTTAATTTATTTCCTAAATTAACTCAATTATCACGACAAACTTTCAAAAAAAAAATTATGTTTTCTTTCTAAAAAGGCAACCTTGAGAAGAAGAATATGTTTTCTCCTAAAATTTGATCAAGTGCGCTCTTTATATAACAAAAGAATTTACTGTCAGTTATCTAAGTTTAATGCATTTTTGACTTACGAATTTAAATTTTTTTAAATTATCATGAGATTATTGTGTTCGCAATCAAAAAATTCACAATACAATAATTCATGTAAACTTCTACACTAATCTCTTAGCTATAAAATTATGCGTTAAGAACTTTGCTTTAATTATTTTAATATTAGTTTATGCTAATATAATATGTGGTTCATGACTTGACAAAAACATGCAACATATGTGACAAAAAAACTAATAATTATTAAAAATATGAAGAGAATTTAGAGACTATTCTTGGGATAATTGTCCTCCTTCGTTTATGTTTTGTTCCATTTTTACAATGAGTGAAAAATGTACTTTCAAAATCTATAATCTAATGTTTATTTTCTAATTTATTGCCTATATTTAGGTCAATTATTGTAATACACCGTCAAAAAATATTTTCCCTCTAAGTAGATAAACTTTAGAAGAGGAATGTGTTTTCTCCTGAAATTGATCAAGTAGACTCTCTATATAACTAAAGAATTTATTGTTAGCCATCTATATTTAATACATTTTTGGCACGCCTAGGGAGAGGACTCAAAACGTGGTCGGCACCGAGAGACTACTAGTAGTCCTCCAGCGAACCACTTGGCCTCATCATATTCATTCATACATACATTCTACTAATCAGCGGAAGACATAAGGAAATAAATGGTCGCATCTCATCATCTAGTCTCAAATAATAATATAATGAAAGGTTAGTAGAAAGAAATTAGCTCACAAGTTCCAATCATCAACGTTCGACTCTAGTCTATGAAGCCTTTATCACTATTAGGTGGTGCCAATGACAGACCCATGGCTGCCTCAATCAAAAATAAAAGCTAAGTGATTCTAACTCTAAAGCATGATGAAAATAGGTAATGAATCCTCTGAAGTAAGGGAGGCACACCAATCTGCTGAACGTCTAAAGATCCTCAACGATGCGCCTGCTGATGACCTCTATCCTATATATCTACATCATAAAACAAAGAAGTCCAAAAAGGGGACGTCAGTACTTGGAATGTACTGGTATGTAAAATAGCTGAGTGAAACCGAAACAGGTAAAATAATATGAAAATAAAAATCAACTAAATATAGAAACCAATCAATATGTCAAATGTCTATCTGAAGCAAGAATAAAGAGTAGACATGTGACCCACAACCAAACAAATGATCAATCACATCAGACTCGTCTCAGAAGGACTCATCTTAACTCATCTCATTTCACTCATCTCGACTCAGTGTACTCAAGGTGGAAACTTTCTAAGAGTTTCTCTTATCCGACAACAATAACTTATGAGCCAATAATTGTACAACAATCAAGCTGATATTGCCACAGCCATTCTGTACTTTCTAGGTAGAGAAAGAATCAAAACCATAAGGACAAGTCTAAATGGAGACAGCAGATCTATAAGTCCTCTATTAATTTCAGGGACTTCTAATCAGAGGGGACCTCAACACAATATTATGTGGTGGTCCTAATCCTCATCTACGCTCGGCTATGTAGTTTGTCAAATGCGAGTTGGTTTAACTCTTACTCTTTCGGTGCTTAATACTCCTCTCATGATTCAATGCTCATAAAAAAATCCATCCAATCAAACTATCTCAATCCAATCATTTTAATCAGCCTCATGGAGGCACAATCTTTCAATCAGTCTCGTAGAGACTCTAATCATCTCATCAATCAAAATATCAATCAATAGCTCAAGACTTAGAACGATCATTAGGGAACAATTGAATTAACAAATCGTTAGAGTTCATTCATGGAGACTCAAGGGGCTATCAAGTTCTATCAACTCGTCGTCATTCTCACATCACAATCACAATCACAATCGACTCTCTCAATAAAGGCTCTAGACTCAATCCATATCTTCTTTCATGCATGTTTTTAAAAGTTAACACATAGAGTTTATGCAATTTCTAATGAAAATATTCAATTCAAGAAAGCAAGTTTTTGATGATCAAGAAAATGTAAGAAATATAATTTTTCAAGAAAATAATCAAGATTCATACATGTAGACTCAAGAACCTTCAACTCTCTTCTTAGACCATATATGGAGCACATGAGAGAAAAATCTCACGCTTTTAACTTAGCCTTACATACTTGGAACGAAGCTCTTCAAATCACCCGTCAAGAACTCTCCTCGAACTCTCCAATCTCACGTTTTTCTTTCTTCTCTCTCAAGCCCTAACTTTCAAGTGTTGTGAAGAAGGACATAAAATGAGATTCTGAACCCCATTTACTCATCAAAATGACCTAAATTAATTGTGTTTGGAATTTAAGAGTGCTTGAAAAAATTCTAGAATGCCCCTCAAAGAATTTAAAATTTTGAACTTTGGTGGTACAGGTCCGCGACGCGGACCTATCGCGCACCTGTGTAAATCAAAAATTCACTCCCATCAAAAAATTGAAAAAAAATATACGTGTGGATCCGCGATAGTTCCGCGTCGCAGCCCTAACGCGCACCCTCACTGTCTCGATTTTTGGATCAAAAAATTACTTATCGATCCAGTTGCTCTAAAATCGGGTCGAGACCACTTTCCCACACAGTTTTTCATGTTGATCTCAAATCTAATCTTGAATTTTTCATCCGAGCTAGGGAAGACGTGTTATGTGCACGATTCCATTCTAAGGGCATTTTGATAATTTCATCAGGCATTACATCATCTCTCCCTTAGGATCATTCGTCCTCGAATGATGAGTAAGAGTAGACACCAAGGGAAGAATAGACTCAAATCTCATCTCAACACTCACATCTATCAATTAATCTTTCGGCTCCTCGTCATTATCAACAATCTCTATTCAGACTCAAGAATAGACAATCAACAAGAAAAGACAATCAATTTGGCCGAGGGTAAGAAAATTTACCTTCAACATTCTCATCCATTGGCACGAATAGGTGAGGATATTTTGTTCTCATCTCTTTCTCAGCTTCCCATGTGGCCTCCTCAACGAATTGATTCCTCTACAGGACTTTGACTGGTGCTATCTCTTTGGTTCTCAATCTGTGAATCTAAAGATCAAGGATTTGGATCAGGATTTCTTCCTAGGTCAAAGTATCCTTCACCCAGATGCTCTCCATAGGGATTACCAAGTTAGGATCTCCCAAGCATTTCTTCAACATCGACCCGTGGAACACCGAATGAATACCATCTGTTAGACCCCGTAATTAACTAAATGGAGGTCAACTGCTCATTCGGAAAAACTTATTGTGATTGAGGTGTATTTTAAATTTTACTAACTTATGGTGCATGAGTATGGAATCAAGTGAATTTTGCGGGTAAAAATTTAATTGAAGTCGGAAGTCCTCAATT
>JAABOM020000049.1:1257901-1277029 GCA_011800125.2 Solanum clarkiae
TATATAAGTATTCTTGTGAGATGTCTTGACTTAGCACCGATAGCTTGGGGGCGTTAGGGATAATTCCAAGGGTTTTTTCCCTTTCCTTGAACTATATGCCAGCATAGGAATGTAAGCCATTACCGAAATGACTGTGTCGTAAGGAATGGTTACACATTGATATGATATGATATAATAATGAAAATCCTTCTGAAATGATGGGGTCGTAAGAAAGGTGACCATCTACCTAAATGACGAGGTTCGTAAGGTGTGATGTAGATTACCCTTGGCAGCTAATCTTCTCCTATCGATAAGAGTTTTTTATCGAACTAATTCATGTGATAGCTCGCATGAGCTTGATTTGTCAATTATAGTCCATCCCTACTATATATGAGCATTTGTGCATTTCATGCATCATTGGTTTTATGATATATCATATACTATATCTCTTGTTGTATATCTCCTTCTATATTATGTGTCCCTATCATCTAACCTTTGTTTGTTGAATTTTATGGTAGGGGCCATCATTTTATTAATAATTAAAAATGCAAAAAAAAATAAAGTTTGTATACCACATAATATAGGGTCCATTAAGACCTAACATAAGAAATAAATAAGCATTGTTATTGGAAGCTTCCAGTCTTCTCATTTTCCCAAAATGTCTCTTCGACTCTTCTCTTCAATGGCTCTTCTGTGGTCTCAATGTAATGTGCTCTAGTTAGTGCTCAACCGTCATTGTAGTTCTCCTCTTTTTTGAGCTTATCCTGGATATCGAATTTGAAAAGGTAATCCTCTGCTCTTGTTCTTCATTGATTCTTCCATGCATTAGTGTTCTTACCATTCTTTTAGCATATTCTTGGACTTTCCACATCTCCTTTCGCCGGTAGTCAAGCTTTCTTTTTGGTGGAGTTAAGCATAACTTTCCAGGTTATACACAACCTATAAAGTCCGATCTATGTATGGTTGTTGGTATTGGTTTTTGTCTGCAAATCTACTCAGCATTTTGATCTGAGCAGCATCTTTTGACTAATATATAGCTAATCCCCCAACTAAGTATACTGATTTTGTAAATCTTTCTTGAAAGGGATGTAAATATGTTAATCATAACTGCTGCACTGTAATCCTTTTGATTTTTATCCAGAGCGATGGAATTTGGGTCTTATTTATATTGATGATTTGCGGCCCTCATTTGTATTTTCTTGAACTCTTGATAGACTAGGGTTGCATCTTCTATAGCTGCTAAATTAGCTATATAGTCAGCTAGTTGGTTCCCCTCCATGAAAATGTGTTGCACTTTGATTTGTTACTTGTGAATATGTTCTTGTATCTCCTTTACTATCTCAGCCAACTCCCGAGAGACCTTCCAGTTCCTTTTGATAATATTAAGCATCACTACGAAATCGGTTTCTAAAACTTTATAGGTTTGTTTTTCTTTTTCCAAGTACCTCATAGCCTCTAAGATAGCCCTTGCCTCTGCTTGAATGTTTGTCAATAGCCATAATTATCCAACTTATGCATAACAGAGATCTCCATTGTGATCTTTGATGCAAAAGCCATAAGTGCTTGGGCCTGGGTTTCCTTTGCTAGTGCCATCCGTGTTACATTTTTGTTGTCCCAAAGTTGGCACTTGTCCTCTAACATTAAATGAAGGTTTGGCAAGTTATATGCATTGCATGCCCACATACTTAGTACATTTAAACATACTAACGTTGTCACAACCCAAGCCTAAGGCCTAGACGTGACACAACGAATGGGGAACTTGAAGGAACCCTAATCAAGCCTTTAAATGTATCATTACACATCCTTGATCGTGAAAGCAATTAAATAACAATAAAAGAATAGAAGTAGGGAACATGGGGCTAAGGGACATCCTTCATATAATAAAATATCATAGAGTCAATGAGAGTCCAGGCTCATAGCATCATTACATAATTTGTCCAGCAACACCTCTAAACGTAGAACTTAGCGGGGGCCAAGATAAGCAATTGAGCTCACCCTCATAGTCAAACATACAATAAAAAGGAAAGAGAGTCTTTATACCTAGCATGAGATCGAAGACATTTTCCTCGAATTTGAGGACACTTGCTTTGTAAAGAAATTGTACTAGTCACGTGGAGGAGGAGGATGATCAAGTGGGGCTCCAGTTCCTACATGGTAACATTATGTAGGCATAGAGTATGCGTTAGTACATTTGAATGTACTAAGTATGTAGGATGCAATGCAACCATATATAGGCAACATAATCAAAATGCATAATTAGACAATAGATAAACATATAACAATATGACATGCATGAATGATAGTTGAAGTAAACATGCTTATATATAGAACATATTACATGTGTAGGAATAGACCATCATCATAAACCAAGAAACTTATTACTTGGAATCTATGGTAGACCACCCCTTAGAAGTGATAGAGGTGCCAACCCCTCAATTGGTTGATGGCTTACCACCCCCATCTAAGGTGATTGAAGTACCAACCCCTCAATTGGTTGATGGATTACCACCCCCAACCTAGGTGACTGAGGTACCAACTCCTCAATTGGTTGATGTCTTACCTCCCCCATCCGAAAGATTGAGGTACTAATCCCTCAACTAGTTGATGGCCTACCACCCCTATCCAAGGTGATTGAGGCATCACCCCTCAATTGGCTATGGTCAACTCACAACATAATAGATACTTTTTATGACATTAACACATACATATCAATGTTTCATTATCATAAATTTACTTAACTCATATGCCAAGCATTAGGCCTTCAATAGCTCAAGATACATTAACCAGATATTTTATCAAACCTTTAGTGGGTGTATAATACTAGTGTAAAATTATGCAATACAAGAGTGAAATCATGCAAGTAAATTCAATGTAAAACCATCCACTAAGACATGGTAGCATCCGCATGCAATATACATCAAAATCATTCATCAAATCTCAAGATAGATCTAAGATTTATAGCTCAAAACCTGCATAAACAATCACACTCTTACAAAACTCCAACATTCTTCACAGTCAAATTAATAAGGGAAGAACCATAAGTAAAAAAAACTTAGAAACATGTAATTTAGGTAAAAAGGAATCTTGGGAACCATGGGTGAAAAGACCCAATGGTTGAAACCCACATACCTTAGCTTTGGAGGTTTTGTTGATGAAGAATGGAAATAGAGACTTGAAGCTTGAGTGAAATCCTTAAAATCTAGATGAATTTTGGGACTTGCGTTTCGGGGTGAAATATTTGTCTAAGTGTTTGAGAGAGTATTAGGGAATGTCTTATATGATATAAAGGTGAAATATGACTAAGTGTAGATATTTTCACGCATGGGAGGACTAAAGCCCATGTCCCAAAAGCCATGGACTGAGATAAAAATCACTGGCAATAAAATGTATAGGTCTACGTCTGGTCCATGATATGGACCTATCAGGGAGGGCCTTTTTTACATTGGTCCACGATGGCTGTGTGTCGCAGTTCCATCACGGACAGCTACTGGATAAGCAAAATTATGAATTTTGAAATTGTGATTCATTTGCTCTAAAATTGGAGTTAGACCCATTTTCCACTCAAATTTTTCCCCCTGATCAAGAGTATGAAGTCAGATTTTTGATATCACGTAAAATTTTGAGATATATGGAAATTACGATTTCAGGCACTTTCAAGGCACATTTTCGGGCACCTTTTGGGGCCATGCCAATATCTTCCCCTTGGAAACATTCATCCGTGAATGTCAAAGAAATGTATATGAGAAGAGTAATCATGAAGAAATCAGCCACAACAGGAACACAACAATACACTTAAACACCATTTTCAAAAATCTCAACATAAGTGTTAAAATCACCATGAACTTTCTCAATATAAACATGAATGCATGCAAATGGCATAGGGGATGAAACATGAGTCCTGAAATAACATAGGGGACTTAGAGTTAGTACCTTAGGATTGAGTAGAATGAAAGAGATAAGGATATCATCTTTGCATGTCCGCTTCGGCCTCCTATGTAGCACTTTCGACTTGTTAATTCCTCCAAAGGACCTTACGGAAGCAACATCCTTGTTCCTCAACCTCTTTACTTGTCTATCCAAGATCTCTACTAGAATTTATTCATATGTCAAGTTGTCTTCAACACCACCCATAACATCAAGAGGCACAATAGCACCCATATACTTCCTCAACTTAGACGCATGGAAGATTGGATGAACTGATTCTGTTTCACTAGGCAACTCCAATTCATAAGCCACCTTACCAATCGTCCTCATCACCCTATAAGGAGCCACAAATATTGGACTTAATTTACCCTTCTTATCAAAACAAACCACACCCTTCATGGGTGATACCTTCAAATAGACCTAATCATAACCTTTAGATTCAAGCTCCATTCTTCTCACATCGGCATAGGACTTTTGATGACTTTGGGCTGCTTTTGACCTTTCTCTAATCAACTTTACCTTCTCTATAACATCTATATAACAAGATCCGATCCCAACAAAGCCATTTCTCCCACTTCAAACCATCCAACCAGTGATTTACAATGCCTACCATAGAGGGCTCAAAATGAGCCATACCAATGCTAGAATGATAGCTATTGTTATAAGGAAACTCAATTTTATGGAAGATGATCATCCCAACTATCCTTAAACACAAAAATACAAGATCTAAGTATATCCTCAAAAGTTTGGATAGTTCTTTCAGCTTGGCTATCTGTTTGAGAGTGAAGGGTCGTACTAAGCTTTACCTTGGTTCCAAGACCTCTTTGGAAGGACCTCTAAAAGTGTGAAATAAATAGTGCATCACTATCCGATATGATAGACAACGGCACCCATCCCAATCATACCAACTCATGAATGTACAATTTAGCATAGTCTTCGGTCCTATAAATAGTCTTAACTGGTAGGAAATGAGCCAACTTTGTCATCCTCTCAACCATAACCCATATACAATCAAAACCTTTTCTAGTCTTAGGCAACCCAACCACAAAGTACATGTTGATTTCCTCCCACTTCCAACTAGGAATCTTTATATCTTGGGTTAGACTACTCGGCTTTTTATGTTCGGCTTTGACTTGTTGGCAACTATGGCAACCGGATACAAATTTGGCAATCTCTTTCTTCATACCTCCCTACCAATACACATCTATCAAATCCCTATACATCTTCGTAGAACCAGGGTGGATAGAATAGGAAGAATTATGAGCCTCATCAAGAATCTTATCTCTCAAGTCGTCAACATAAGGCACATACAACCTACCTTGGTACCTAAGGGTACCATCTCCCCCTTAGGAGAAAACCTCCACCTAGCCCTAGCTCACCAAGGCCTTTAATTCTAACAAGGAGGGATCAAGATCTTGCTTTTACCTCATCAACCAAGGAATACTTTGAACCATCAACAACCATAATACCACCATTATCAACCTTTTCAAACCAAAGCCCAATCTAGCCAACTGATGGACCTCTCTAGCCACCTCTTTGCCCTCATCATCAATATGAGCTAGGATACCTATAGACACCCTACTCAAAACATCTGCCACCATATTAGCCTTATCGGGATGATAATGCACACTCATATCATCATCCTTAAGAAGTTCTAACCACCTTCTTTGTCTCAAGTTGAGATCTTTTTGAGTGAACACATATTGGAGACTCTTATGCTTGGTAAACACATCAACACGCACTCCATACAAATAATGATGCCAAATTTTCAAAGCAAAAACCACGACGGCCAATTCAAGATCATGAGTGGGATAATTCTTTTCATGCACATTGAGTTGCCTAGAAGCATAGGCTATCACTTTACCATTTTGTGTCAACACATAATCCAAGCCAATCCCATAGGCATCACAATACACAACAAACCCTTCCAACCCTTTCGATAGAGATAAGATAGGAGCGGAGATAAGCTTATCCTTCAAGGTTTGGAAACTCTTTTCAAACTCATCGGTCTACACAAATATAGCCTTCTTTTGAGTAAACTTAGTCATGGGAGAAGCAATAGAAGAGAACCCATTCACAAACCTCCGATAGTAACCCGCTAAGCCCAAAAAACCTTTAATGTCAGAAGGGGTCAATGGTCTAGGCCAATTTCTAATCTCATATATCTTTTTAGGATTCGTCTTAATAACATCCCCCGGCACCATATGGCCTAGAAAGGCAACCTTTTTCAACCAATATTCACACTTCTCATATTTATCATACAACCTCTCTTCCCTCAATCTTTATAGAACTACCCTCAAATGAGCCACATGCTCCTCCTCACTATGAGAATAGATCAAAATATGGTCAACGAAGACCACTACAAACAATCAAGGTAGGTTTAAAGACCCTATTCATAAGATCCATGAAGATAGCTGGTGCACTGGTCAACCCAAAAGACATAACAACAAACTCATAATGCACATACCTAGTCCGGAAGGCCATCTTAGGAATGTCACCCTCCTTAACCTTCACTTGATGATACCCGGACAATAGATCAATCTCAGAGAAGTGGCTAGCCCCTTGAAGTTGACCAAACAAATTATCAATCCTTGGTAGAGGATACTTATTCTTTATAGTAACCCTATTAAGTTGTCGGTAGTCAATACACATTCTAAGAGACCCATCCTTCTTCTTCAAAAACTACACCGGTGCAACCCCAAGGTGATTGGCTAGGCCTAATAAACCCTTCTCCAGCAACTCCCTCAATTGCTTTTTCAACTCCTTTAACTCCACCAAGGCCATAACGTAAGGGGCAATATAAATGGTTTGGGTATCAAGAAGTAGGTCTGTACCAAAATATATTTCCCTTTCGGGAGGAACACTGGGAAGGTCATTTGGTAAGACATCAAGGAAGTAATTTACCATCAGAACCGACTCTATGGAAAGGACTTTGGACTCAACATCCTTAACCCTTACAAGATGACAGAGATACCCCTTAGAGATTAACTTTTGGGATTTAATGCAAGACAGGAACCTAACCTTGACCACCACATCATGACTCTCCTACTCAAGGACGAGTTCATTTGGGAATCATAATTTGACCTTATGGGTTCTACAATTGAAAGAGGCATAGTATTCATGGAACCAATCCATCCATAGAATGACATCAAAATAAACCATATCCATCTCAATAAGATCACAAGGCAATATTTTATGCAAGATGCAAAGGGGACAATTTCTATAGACGTTTCTAGCAATAACAGATGTACCAATAGGAGTAGACACCTCATAAGACTCAAACAACAATTCGGGCTCTATATGAAACTTTTTGGCAATAAGAAGAGTAACGAAAGAAAGAGTGGCACCTGGGCCTGTCAATGCATATACATCAAAATCAAAAACTTTTAACATACCGATGATGACATCGGGCAGCTCATCAATCTATTGCCACCCATGGAGAGCATAAAACTGATTATTCCTTAGGCCACCACCTTGTTGACCTCCTCTACCCAAAGGAACTGTATTAGTACCCCGGCCTTGAGGATGAATATCCATACCCTTGTTGCGATTTCATGGACAATCAATCATCTTGTGGCCTGCTTCCCTACAACTATAACAGGCATTAGTATCCCTCAAACATGCGATACCATGATCCCTACCACACTTTAGATACATGAGTCTAGGCATCTCACCGAGATGTCAGAGTAGGAGTATGAGGGGCTTGGGAATTTTTATTGGCTTGATTAGCCACATCATAAGCTATCAAGGTGAGAGCATCTCATAGCTTTCCATGAGATGGTTGTTCCTCAGGTGTGTGGGCTCTTCGTCCTCTTGTATTAGGCATAATCTATCATAACAAAGAACAATCGTTAGGGGGGAAACCTTACCTTAACATTTATAGCATGACATAGAGTAAGGGAAGCATTTCCTAAAATATATCATAGCCTCTTACTCATAGTTGTGGTGCATAACACAACCATGAATAAGACTCTAATCAACGTGGTGTGTTAGATGTCGAGGACCATTAACAACCTAGTACTATGATACCAAGTTTTTCATTACACAAGCCTAGGGCCTAGATGTGACACGACAAATAGGAAACCAGATGGAACCCCAATTAATCCTCTTAACATATCATTATACATCCTTGGTCGTGAAAGCAATTAAATAATAATAAAAGAGTAAAAGTAGGGAACATGGGGCTAAGGGAGATCCTTCATATCATAAAATATCATAGAGTAAAAGAGAGTCAAGGCTCATAGTATCATCACATAACTTGTCCAAGAACACCTCTAAACGTAGAACTTAGAGGGGGCTAAGACAAGCAACCGAGCTCACCCTCATAGTCAAGCATGTAATAAAAAGGAAGGAGAGTCTTTATACATAGCATAAGATCAAATACATTGTCCCCGAAGTTAAGGACTCACCACTTGCTTTGTAGAGAAATTGCACTAGCCACATGGAGGAGGAGGATGATTAAATGGTGCTCCAGTTCCTGCATGGTAACATCAAGTAAGCATATAGTATACGTTTGTACATTTAAATGCACTAAGTATGCATGATGCAATACAACTATAGATAAGCAACATGGTCAAAATGCAGAACTAGGAAATAGATGAACATATAATAATATGACATGCATGAGTGATACTTGAAGTAAACATGCTCATATATTGAACATATTACGTGTGTAGGAATAGACCATCATCATAGACCAAGAAACTTAGTACTTGGAATCTATGGTAGACCACCCCTTAGAAGTGATAGAGGTACAAACCCCTCAATTGGTTGATGGCTTACCACCCTCATCCAAGGCAATTGAGGTACCAACCCCTCAATTGGTTGATGACATACCACCTCCATCCTAGCTGATTGAGGTACCAACATCTCAATTGGTTGATGGCTTACCACCCCCATCCTAGATTATTGAGGTACCAACCCCTCAACTGGTTGATGGCCTACCACCCTCATCCAAGGTGATTGAGGCATCACCCCTCAATTGACTATGGTCAACTCACAACAAAATAGATACTTCTCATAAAATTAACACATACATATTACCCTTTCACCATCATAAAGTCGCTGAACTCATATGCTAAACATTAGGCCTTCAACAACTCAAGATACATTAACCAGACATTTCATCAAACATTTGGTGGGTATGTAATGCTAGTGTAAAATAATGCAATTCATGAGTGAAATCATGCAAGTAAATTCAATATCAAACCACCCACCAACACCTGGTATCACCCTCATGCAATATACATCAAAACCCTTCATCAAATCTCAAGATAAATATAAGATTTATAGCTCAAAATATGTATAAACAGTCACACTTTTACAAAACCCCAACATTATTTATAGTCAAATTCATAAGAGAAGACTTATCAGTAAAATGAACTTAGAAATATGTAACTTAGGTAAAAAGGAAACTTGGGCACCATGGATGAGAGGACCCAATGGTTGAAACCCACAAACCTTAGCTTTGGAGGTTTTCTAGATGAAGATTGGAAATGGAGACTTGAAGCTTAAGTGAAATCTTTACGATTCTGATGAGTTTTGGCACTTTACTTTTAGGGTGAAATATTTGTTTAAGTGTTTGAGAGAGTATTGGGGAATGTCTTGTATGATATGAAGGTAAAATATGGCTAAGTATAGGTATTTTCACGTATAGGAGGACTTAGTCTCCAGACCCAAAAGCCTTAGATAGACATAAAAATCACTGGTTACAAAATGTATAGGTTCGCGTCTAGTCCGCGATGTGGACCTATCCTGGAGGGCCTTTTTACACTGGTCTGCGACTACTGCACATCGCGGTACCATTGCATACAACCATTGAATAAGAAAAATTATGGATTTTGAAATTGTGATTCGTTTGCTCTAAAATTAGTGGTAGACCCATTCTCCATTCAATTTTGTCCCCTGATCAAGAATATGAAGTTAGATTTTCGATATCATGCATGAATTTTGAGATATGTGGAAATTATAATTTTTGGCACTTTTGAGGCACATTTTTGGGCACCTTTTGGGGCCTTTTCAAATGCATACTTTTGCGTACATGGCTAACCATGTAGGGACCAAGGACTACATTCATCTACCATACGACGTCTAGCTTAGATCTTGAGATTTGCTTGTTGTGGTGAGTGTTATCTGACAAGGACAAACTACCGTTCCTCTACCTATGGTGTTTAATTTTTGTTATTTACTTTGAGGATGAATAAGCATATGTCTTGGCCGCTATCCTACCTTCTGACAGGCATTATTCAACATCTTGTAAACTCCTTTATGATTATATGCTAACCGTTGTGATTAGAGATTATGCTTATGGCTTTAGCTACCTATTGGATATTGTTATGTGGAATGAATATGATTATTATGATATGTTGCTATGTTATAATGTGGAAGATCCTAAGTCCCAAATTACCCTCGTAGAGTGAGTCATACTTACCCACCCTTAGTATTTATGTGCTACATGCTATGTTAATCCATGTCACTCTCATTACCTATGACATCCCTATAGCGTGAGTCCTATTTTCCCGTCCCTTAAAACTACATGTTAACTATTCATTTGTGCTTCCAAATTGATGATGTGAATATGGACACTATGAGGCTTGTTTGGCATCTCTCGAATTCCTATTCGCCATGTCACTCCTAGGTGCTAGATCTGAATCTTGACAAGCTTGGTATCAGATCACTAGGCTTGTAAATAATCCTTGGAGTACAACATGTCGCGTCGAGTAGAGTCCTATTCATGGATGTGATGTGCGCCATGCCAATGAGTTAGATGCTATGATGATGTTGGCACGACCAAAGCTTAGGGCCTAGATGTGACCAGCGAATGGGGAACCCGAAGGACCCAAACAAGCCTCATAGCATATAATTACACATCCTTGGTCATGATAACAATGTAAAACAACATAAGAAACATAAACAAAGTGGAATTGGGACTAAGGGGAAAAGCTTGCATAACATCATAATTAAGAGAGAAAAGAGTCAAGGCTTATATCATAGATACATAATATGTACAACAACACCTCTATTACATATATAGGAGAGAGGGACATGACAAGCAATTGGGATCACCCTCATAGTCAAAATAGAACATAAAGAAGATTGTCTCAATACATAATAAGAGCAACATAAACTAAGGTCCCCGAAGTGGAGGATTCACCAACTAGCTTGAGTAGTACCGAACTAGCCATGTGGAGGAGGAGGATGATCAACTTTGGCTTCAATCCCTACATGGTGATGTCATGTAGGCAAGAGTATACTTTAGTACGTTTGAATGTATTAAGTATGTAGGATACAATGCAACAAGAAATAGGCATCATAATTGAAATATATAACAATAGGCAATAGGCATAATATATCAATATGGCATGTATGATCAATGTATAAGTAAAACATACTTAAGTAACTCATTCTCATATAGGATATTTTATGTGTAGAAGACTCCAAGCTAGATTTCCAAAGTACAAACCCCTTGGTAGGTTAGTGATGATTTCACCCATCACCCTAGTGTGTGAGGTACAAACCCCTCATCTAGGTTAGTGATGATCGCACCCATCACCCCGGTGTGTGAGGTACAAACCTCTCATCTAGGTTAGTGATGATCACAACCATCACCCTAGTGTGTGAGGTACAAACTCCTCATCTAGGTTAGTGATGGTCGCACCCATAACCCTAGTGAGTAAGGTACAAACCCCTCATCTATGTTAGTGATGATCTCATGCATCACCTTAGTGTGTGAGGTACTCACACCTCATCTAGGTTAGCAATGATCTTACCCATCACCCTAGTGTTTGAGGTACAAACCCCTCATCTAGGTTAGTGGCAATCTCACCTACCACCCTGTGTTTGAGATATTCACCCCTCAACTAGGTTACCCGTATCAGGCATGGTCTAATGCAATATTCTATATACATTATATCATATGTATAAGCTCATTTCATCATCATAACATCATTTATATCATATCTCATGCTTTGGACCTCCAACTCCTCAAGAAACCACATCCGGATATTTAATTAAACACTTAGAGGGTGTGTAATACTAGTATAAAATCATGAAATATAGAGATGAAGTCATGCAGAAAATCCATTGTAAAACCATTAGTCAACACCTTGCAACACCCTCAAGCAACATACATCAAAACGCCTCCACAAATCTTACAATAGATCAAAGATTCATAGCTCAAAATATAGCAAAATAGTCAATTTCATATAGCTTTAACATAGTGTGTAGTGAACTTCATAATAAGCAAGACCCATTTGTAAATCAACTTTAAATCATACAATTTGAGTAAAAGGGGGCTTGGGTATCATGGGTGAAAGGAACCTATGAAAGAAACTCACATACCTTAGCTTTGGAGAAACTCTTGGTGAAGATTGGAGATGGAGACTTAGAGCTTGAAGAAGAACCTTGAAGGAAAACCTTAGCTTAGGTTGAAGGTTTGAGTCTTAAATCTTGAGAGAAATATAGGTCTAAGGGTTTGAATGAGTATTGGAAAATGTCTTGGGTGATATGAGGGAGAAATAATGCTAAGTATAGATGTCTCCTCATGTGGAAAGGATTAGGCCCAAGACTTAAAAGTCTTGGACTAAAAATTAAAACTGGACAGAAAATACACTGGGGCACGTTGCGCCCCAAAAGCAGATCAACACTATTTTTGTCAAACTTTGAAATTTCAATATTCGCTATGGTTGCTTTAAAATTAGGGTTAGACCCTTTCCCCCCTAATTTTGACACCTTGAAAAAGAATATGAAGTTAGAATTTTTATATGACGCATGGATTTTGAGATATATAGAATTTAAAATTTTAGGCATTTTGAGGCACATTTTTTGGTACTTTTTGGGGTTGTTTCAGACGTTCTAGGATTGTCTCACTTCTTCATGTCTTATGTAATGCTATGGATCATATGTTTGGCTTCCTTATCTTTACGGTGTCATTGCTCCATTACAGAAGATGTCCCAAGGAAGAGCTCCTCTACCATTACTGGCCCCGGTTAATAAGGGTCAGCACCTCAAGGGCCTATGGAAGAGCCTATCTCTAATGCTGAATTCTTTATGTCCTTTGCTCTGCTTGCCCAGGTGCTGACTTCTCAAACTAGCCAGGTTAATCTTTCTCGGGATCCTAACTCAGCTTCTAGGGTGAGAGATTTCACCCCGATGAATCCTCCAGAGTTCTATGAATCAAAGGTTGACGAGGATGCTCAAGAGTTCATTGATGAGCTCACTAAGGTGTTGACTATTATGGGTGTCACTTCTAAGGAGAAAGTTGAGTTGACTGCTTATTAGTTGAAAGATGTAACTCAAGTGTGGTACACCCAATGGTTGATGGAGAGGGTTTGTGGTAATACTGTTAACTAGGAAGAGTTTAATTTTGCCTTTCTAGGTCATTTCTTTCCTCTTAACCTTAGGGAAGCCAAGATGACTGAATTTATCAACCTCAAACAGGGTGGTATTAGTGTGTGGGACAATGCCCTCAAGTTCACTAAGCTCTCTAAGTATGCTCCTATGCTTGTGGCTGACCCTTGTGCAAGAATGCACAAGTTAATTTTTGCTATATCTGATTTGGATGTAAAGGAACGTTGTATGACTATACTTATTCGGGATATGGACATCTCTAGGATCATTGTATATGTTGAACAGATTGAAGGGGAAACACTCAAGGAGAATTGAGTGTATGATCCTAAGAGGGCCTGTTATGATGGTAGGTTCTCCAACTCCAGGGGTGGTGGTCATGGTCACTTCCAATAGGGTCAAGCTTCTAATGCTTGGGTTGCTAGTGCTAGATTGCCTCTTTCTAAGGCACCAGTTGGTGGTGGACCATGGTTTCCTCGATGTGACAAGTGTGGGAAAATCATTTGGGTACTTGTTGGATGGAGTTGGGTGCATGCTTTTGGTGAGGTGACAAGAACAACAAAGTTCTTGATTGTCCTTAGAATTCTCAAAGACTACAAGGTCAAGTGGCTCAAGGTGGTCAAATCTAGCAAAGAGCTCCACAAGGTGTTAACCCGAGGAACAATATGTTTTATGCTCTTCATGCTCGTTTGATGGTTGAGGAGGCTCCAAATGTTGTGACTGTACATCAAAAGTCTTTGATTTTGATGCTTATACTTTGCTTGACCTGGGTTCAAATTTGTCTTTTGTGACTCCTCTGTTGGCTTTTAAGTTTGGTTTGAGTCCCAAAATTTTGAGGGACCCTTTTTTAGTTTATAACCCCGTGGGCGAATCTGTTATTAGTCATAGAGTTTATCGAGCTTGTCCTATTTCTATATTGCATAAAGTCTTCTCGTTTGACCTTGTGGAACTTGAGATGTTTAATTTTGATATGTTTCTTGGGATGGATTGGTTGCATGCTTCATATGCCCCTATAGATTGTAGAACTCAGAAGGTCAAGTTCCAACTTCTGGATGAACCCATTCTTGAATGGATGGGTAGTGACTCCGCTATTAAAGGTCGATTGATTTGCTATCTTAAGAACCTGAAGATAATCTCCAAGGGGTGTATTTATCATATTGTGATGGTCAAGGATATGGAGCCCAAGGCACCTACTCTTGAATCAGTCCTAGTAGTGAATAAGTTTCTAAAATGTGTTCCCCAAAGTCTTGCTCGATATTCCTCCCAAAAGGGAAGTATACTATGGCATAGATCATCTCCCAGATAGTTAATCTATCTGTATCCATTCATATCATATGTTACTGACTGAGCTGAAGGATTTAAAGTATCAGTTGAAGGATTTGTTGGAGAAGGGCTTTATAGGCCAAGTATATCTCTAAGGGGTGCTTCGGTGTTATTTGTAAGGAAGAAAGATGGATCTCTTTGGCTATGTATTAATTATAGGCAATTGAATAAGGTAACCATAAAGAATAAGTATCCATTTCCTAGAATCGATGACTTCTTTGATCAACTTCAAGGGGCTACCCATTTCTCAAAGATTAACCTTTGTTCTAGTTATCATCAATTAAAAGTTAGGGAATATGATATTCCTAAGACTGCTTTTCGGACTAGGTATGGACACTTCGAATTCGTGGTGATGTCATTTGGTTTAACTAATGCTCCGGCCATGTTTATGGATCTTATGAATTGGGAATTCAAACCATTCTTTGATAGTTTTGTGGTTGTCTTCATTGATGATATTCTCATTTATTCTCGATGCAAGCGGGAGCATATGGATCACTTGAGGTTGGTTCTTCAATCTTTGAGGGAGAAAAATTATACTAAGTTTAGCAAATGTGAATTTTAGTTGGGTAAAGTAGCTTTTCATGGTCATGTGGTATTCAGTGATTGTATAAAGGTTGACCCCAAGAAGACTAAGGCTGAGAAGAATTGGCTTAGACCATTAACTCCTTCAGATATTCAGAGTTTTCTTGGGTTGGCTGGCTATTATAGGAGGTTTGTTGAAGGTTTCTCATCTATTGCATCTCCATTGACTAAGTTGACCCAAAAGATGGTTAAGTTTGTGTAGTCAGATGAATATGAGAAGAGTTTTCAGACTTTGAAGGATCGACTTACATTAGTAGCTCCTACTTTGGCCTTACAGGATAGCTCAAATAGGTTTGTGGTATATTGTGATGCTTTTCAAATTGGGTTGGGTTGTGTGCTTATGCAGCATGGTAAGGTGATAGCTTATGCATCAAGGCAATTGAAGTTACATGAGTGTAATTTCCCGACTAATGATCTTGAGTTAGTGGCGATAGTATTTGCTTTAAAAATGTGCGGACATTATTTGTATGGAATGCATGTTGATATTTTCACCAATCACAAGAATTTGCAATATATGTTCACTCAAAGGGATCTTAACTTGAGGCAAAGGAGATGGTTTGAACTCCTTAAGGACTATGACATGATTCTATAATATCATTCCGTCAAGGTGAATGTTGTAGCCGATGCTCTTAGTAGGTTATCTATGGGAAGTGTGGCTCGTGTTGAGGAAGCGAAGAATGAGTTGGAAAAGGATATTCACCGTCTAGTTGAATTGGGTGTTAGGTTGGCCTACTCTAATAATAATGGTATTCATGTTCAAAATAGGGCCGAATCTTCGATTGTTGTTAATGTAAAAGCTAAGAAAGATCTAGATCCATCATTAGTTAAATTGTAGAAATTGATTGTCGAAAAGAAAATATAGGTGTTCTCCTAAGGGGGAGATGGTGTGCTTCGGTATCAAGATCGATTATGTGTTCTGAATGTGGTTGATCTTAGGAGGGTGATCATAAGTAAAGCTCATAACTTTCATATTATATTCATTCGGGATCTACTAAGATGTATCGAAATTTGAGAGAGGTGTATTGGTTGCATGGTAAGAAGAAAGATATAGCCAAGTATGTATCTGAATGCCCTAATTGTCAACAAGTGAAGGTAGAGCACCAAAGGCCTCGTGGTTTGATTCAAGACATTGAGATTCCTACTTGAAAGTGGGAAGATGTGAACATGGATTTTGTGGTTGGTTTTCCTTGGACCTGAAGGCAATTTGACTCCATTTAGGTTATCGTTGACCGGATGACCAAGACGGCTTATTTCCTATTGGTCAAGACTACTCTTCATGCTGAAAATTATGCAACGTTGTACATCCAAGAGTTGTTGAGGTTGCACGGTGTGCCTAGGTCTATCATATCGAATCGTGGTACCCAATTTATTTCTCCCTTTTGGAGGTCATTTTAAAGAGGACTTGGTACTAGGTGAAGTTGAGCATCGCCTTTCATCCTCAAACCAATGAACAAGCCGAAAAGATAATCCAAACTTTAGAGTACATGTTGAGGGCTTTTGTGTTGGAGTTCAAGGATAATTGGGATGACCATCTTCCACTCATTGAGTTTGCTTATAATAATAGCTTTCGTACTAGCATTGGTATGGAACCATTTTAGGCATTGTATGGTAGGAGATATAGACCTACGGTAGGGTAGTGTAAGTTGGGAGGGATGGCTTTGATTGGCCCAGATTTGTTGTTGGAGGCTATGAAGAAAGTGAAGTTGATTAGGAAGAGGTTGAAGACTGCCCAATGTCGCCAAAAAGTCCTATTCAAATGTTAGGAAGAAGGACCTTGAGTTTCATATTGGTGATTGGGTATAAGTGCAAGTCTCATCTATGAATGGTGTAATGCGTTTTGGCAAAAAGGGTAAGCCAAGTCCCCTGTATGTAGGCCTTTATGAGGTTGTTAAGCGAATTGGGAATGTGGCTTGTAGGTTGGAGTTTCCTATGGGTTAGATCTCTATTCACCCGGTCTTCCATGTGTCCATGTTGAGAAAGTTGGTTGGTGATTCTAATACTATTGTGCCTTTAGAAGGTGTTGAGCTTGAGGATAACTAGTCATATGAGGAAGTTCTGATGGAAATATTAGATAGGCAAGTGAAGTAGCTCCGTAACAAGTATATGGCTTCATTTAAGGTGCTTTGGAGAAATCAACATGTGGAAAGTGCTACATGGGAGGCGGAGTTGGACATGATGAAATGATATCCCCATCTCTCCAATCTACTCAAGCCTAACATATTGGGTTCTTCCTTTTCCTAGTGGCCCTAACTTTTTCATTCTTGAGTTTCATGACATGACATGCATACATGTGCACCAAAATGATTTTTATGATGTTTTGAATTATTTGAATATATTTCAATATGAGTTTCAAAGACCTTATGATTTTCAAGTAATGAAAATTTCTTGTGGTTGGATGTTTCATTTTCTAATTCAAGCCTTGTTCTTGCATATTCGAGGACGAATATTCCCAACATGGAGATGATATAAAGATTCAAATGTTGTAGGACCTCATTGGAACTTGATAATATGGTTCTGAAAAAGTATTGGACCAAGGTGACGCATCCTCATAGTCTGTGTGGAGCCTCATGGAGTGGCCCTTGGCCTTATGAGTAGTATTTGGCCCTTAACGTGGGGTTTTGAACTAAGGCATGCCACACATAGACCCCACACGGGCCGTGTGGCACTACACGAACCGTGTGGTTGCCTTAGTCTTGAAATTCCATAGTTTAGGACCAAGTATGGTGGTAAGTATATGGTCCATACAAGGTGGTACGGTCCGTATGGCCTCCCGTATGGCTTCCACAGTGAAATTTTTCTAAGTATTGAATCACCATCTCAAAACTTTGTCGTAAAAGTAATTTCCTAAGGGAGGTGGTATTACCAAGCATAAGAACTGTGTGGCCTTGCACGACCCGTGTAGCCCTCCGTATGGGTGATTTCATTGAAAAATTCTAAGTATAAGATTATCGTTTCGAACCTTTGTCACGTGTATTTTTCCCAAGTGTTGGATCACGAACATCTATACGGTCCACATAACATGTCATGGACCGTATAGTCCTCCAAGAGATGGCATTTTTTCAATTTTTTCAATTTGTTTCATCAATGATGTTTTTGTAATTATGAATTATCTTTTGTGACTTCCTATGCTACCTAAACACTTCCTAATGACCTAAATTTTATTCCTCTCATTCAAATTTATTCCTCACATTTTAAATTCTCGCAAGTCTCTCTCAAAGAACTCTAGTGGAATTAAGCTTGGGAATCAAGGGAAGGCTCATTCTTCCTCAAATTTCTTCTTGAATCTTCTTCATTAGCTAAGGTATGTGGGATTGATTCTTGGTCCCTTTCAACCAAGAAGACCCAAACTCTTTTACACTTGATTTATGAAATTTTTGCTTACTTTAAATATGGATTTTGAGATTTATTATTTATTAAATTCAATTAAAGTATGGGCTATGCTTATTTGATGATTCTAAGTTGATTTGAGCACTAATATGATGAATTGCATTGAAGTTATGAAGTTATGAATGTGCATATCCTCTTTAAAGCTTGATTTGTGCATAGATAATCTTTATTATATTTAAATATGAATTTTACTTATGTCTCTACTTAAATTTCATAATGTACTATTGATTTGAATTTGAATCTCTATTACTCATGTTATTCTCACATTATTAATAGCATATGCATTCATGAACATTGAATTTATGAAGTTATCATGCTTTTATGAAAATGATTTCAATGAGTTAAGCTCGCATATTAGTTATGATAAGAATGTGATCACATAAATGTCTATTGTTATTTTCTCTTTGAGCATATTAGGTGCTTGCACCATATTGTTTGATGAATGAGCTATTACTATAAATGAGAAACATGATATCAAGTTATTTTTTGGATTTTTAGCCCATGAATAAATAATTATGAAGAATGTTTGGCTTTTAAGCCTAAATGTGCATTGAAATGACTATTGCCTCTTTTGAAAGTATGTGTATA
>JAABOM020000049.1:1277129-1327690 GCA_011800125.2 Solanum clarkiae
ATTGGCCTTGAGTTTGGGACTTGAATTTAGGGTTAGAAATGAGTCTAAGTGTTTGGGGAAATATTGGGGAATATTTTATGGATATATGAGGGTGAAATAAGGTGAAAATATGTTTGGGAAAACTTAGGTCCAACACTTAGAAAAATCTATGCGAATAGGAAAAGACAGTGCAGGAAATACACGTCTCCGCGTCGCAGAGAGGTCGCAGAGAGGTCGCAGACCCTCACTGAAAATTGCACCAAGTGCAAATTTCATAATTTGATTCCTTTGCTTTAAAATCGATTTAGACCTTTGTCAGCCTAATTACAACCTCTTGAACAAGAATATGAGGTCGGGTTTTCAAAATTCCAAATGGATTTTTAGATATATGGAAAATAAGATTCTGAACACTTTCGAGGTACGCTTATGGGCACTTTTTGGGGTCATTTCATACTTTGACACGAATGAGGTTATTGATGGCGGATACGACGATCAAGAAGACAGAGGGAATACTCTATTGTGTATTAGTCAAAGTGGATAAGTTCATATTCCTAACAGATTTTGTAATTCTTGAGTGCAAAATCGATTTTGAGGTCCCTATTATTCTAGGAAGACCATTCTTTGCCACAAGGGGGGCCCTGGTGGATATGGATTCAAGTCAACTCAACTTTAGTGTTAATGATGCAGTAGTGGTTTTTGACATTTGCTAATCTTTGAAGCACCCCAATGAACTCAAAAATGAAGTGTGGGCTATTGAGGAATCTTAATGAATTAAGATGACTAAGTCATGCCACGACATTAAATAAGACACTACTTGGGAGGCAACCCAAGATTTTTAAATGCTTTTGCTTGTTTTTGGTTTTATTGGTATTTTGTGGATTCTTAGGTAGTGGTTTGATCTTTCTTTAAGATATTAAATCAGTTGTATGTTTGGATAATGGTGTATTTTGTGATAAAGGTTTTGCAGGTATTGAACAAGTGTAGAAAGTTCGCAGAAAATGGCATTGGAAGCAGCCTCTACGACCACGCCTACGAGGTGTAGTGCATACTACGAGTCCCAGTCATGCCTCATAAAGGATAATAATGATGATTGACATTGGCATGTACACTACGAGCTAACTTTACAATTCTTACTCTCTACTATAAGTCGTAAGTGGGGTTTGTAGTGCGGTATGATTTTTGAATTTTTTCTAAGTGTTGAGTGGTCTACGAGACCAAGACCTACAGGTCATAGCTAGGCCTACGACCAGTAGTAAGGGTTTCATAGACCCAACTCGTAGAATTTTAAAAGCCAACCCAAATCTTTTCCCTACGGCTCCTCCTACTCCATTCTGGTAAACTTTTTGGCGATCCCATGTCATTTTCCGGCAAGTCTCCCTCAACTAGGGTACCCTCTTTCTCATTTTATTTATTATTCGTCATTATCTCCCGAGGTATGTTTCTTAGTTAAATTTCGTACACAAAATGTATGTCCTTTGAACTTCTTGAATGAATTTGTGACTGGAATGGTAACTTAGAGTATTCATGGGGAGAATCGGTACCTTTGAAAGAGAATTGGGGTGTTTGTCGATTAGAATTTATTGAAATTGACCATAGTTGTAAAAATTACCCTTGTTGCTTGGTTTTGATTATTATGCTTTACCATGTGTTATTGATTAAATGTACGAAAAGGGTTTGTGTTGGTTGGTTGATTGACTAAATCATGGTAGCATGAATTTGTGTATTGGGTATCTTGATCATGTTGGAAATGGTGGTTTGAGTGAATTCTTGATGTGCTCGTAAACCCAACTCCCTGAACATTCATGTATAAGTTGAGTGATGTTGTTGTAGGTTCTGGGAATAACATTATGAGCATTCTTGAATGTGTTGGGGGAAATAAAATTTGATTATGTATTGTTAGGTGTGATTTTTGTTAGGTTGAATTGAATATCATGTTTGGGTGTCTATTGTTTTGTGCTTGACATGTTGATGAATGATTGCTTCGATGCTATTTAAATTGTTGATTTGTTGTGGTTTGAAGTCCATGTGGTGATGTGCTAGGCACCTTAGATACCTGTTATTCTATGCTACGAGGGCTTTCTACGACCCGTAGTTGCTCCTCTTAGGGAATAATAGTTTCCTACGGATCTTGAGAACTTACCCTAAGAGACCTACCTAAGGCTCGTAGTGCTCACTACGAACCATAGTAGGGTCTTGTGGGCTCATACCTGTGTTTAATTTTGCGAATTGAAACCTTATACGAGACCTATCTATGACTCGTAGTCAAGGCTACGAGTCGTAATTGTGTCTCGTACGTAGTTTCAGTTTCTAAAATTGGTATGCCCTTGACGCCTACGAGGCCTCAGTTTGACTCATTGTCCACACTAGGAGTCATACCAAGAACTCATATTTGTCAACCACAACTATTGCAGTGTTGATTTTTGAGTGTTTTCTCTTTTTGTTTTTGTTCCCTTCTATTTCTTTTGACTACTTTTGTTTTCTTTTATTGACGATTGCTTGGGGCTAATTGTGAGTTTTGATAATTTCAGGCATAATGGCCCCCAAAAATCGAAATTCCACTATCAGGGCATTCAACTGGAGACTTCGCAATGAAGATTCAGATGCCGAGCAGTCAAATGGATCAAATGAGGTCCATCATGTCCGGATAGACCCTAAGGCACAGGTGCCTCAGATGAGAGCTAGAGTTGCCATGCAGGTTGAGAGTACCTCCCAGTCTGATGAGGAGGGAAGTGAAGAGGGGTCTGAGTCTGATGATGTTCCCCAAGACGGAGGAGCAGCCCAGTCCTTAATTGCCCCATCTATTTCTAATACAGGTCGTCAGCATCATCAATGGGGTATCGTGGGCATGGAGGCCATATACAGACAGGGGTTGGAGCCTTAGGGACAGGGGAAGCCCGTGTGACCATTTTACGAGGAGCCCCAGCTAGTAGATTTAGGCCTAAGCCTTGTCCCATCATTTTAGAGGTCAAGATAGATCGACATAGGCTCAGGTGGTTGATAGGGAAGCTTCGCAAGAGTTCTACGCGATTTATGCTGCTACTATTCTTCGAGATTTTTCTAAGGGGAAGACAGCTATTGAGCATCCTATACTTCGAAAGGTATTGGTGTGAGGCCAGCGGGTCGCCATCTCGAAGGAGACGATCCGCCATATAGAGTTTGGGCCTACTGATAGAGCACCAGAGTCCATAGACGAGTATGATAACCAGATAGATAAGATGAGACGGGCTGTGATCGGAAAGAATATGGACCAGAAGATCTATCTTCTGAGATGGGTGGCCAGCCAGATAGCAGAGAGTGTCCCCGAGCCTACATGGGTCACTACACAGACAGAGCCCATTATGAAGTCATCTCTCTCCTTCCCCACCAAATTTTGGTAGGCCATCATCCAATCTCATATCCGACCCACGTTTACCAATGATGTCATCACATTGGAGTGGGTGGTTCTGCTAGCCAGCATCTTAGTTGGCTATGATATTAATTGCACGCATGTGATGACCGAGCAAATTCAAAAGTCAGCACTTTAGAGGAAAACATGCATGTCTTTTCTGATCCTGGTCTACAAATTATGCATGGAGGCAGAGGTGCGAGGCCCCCTCCATATTTATGCACATGTCGAGGCCCTTCACACCATGGATCCCATCCTGATCAAGGCTGATGAGAACCCAGTGGCTTTCCAGTGAACAACACCTCCTCCTATGCCCGAGCATTTTTCGTCTGAACCACTTGTAGAGGGTTTGACTCCAACTGCCACTATTACTCCAGCTACACCAAAGCAGCTTGCAGTAGCCAACATCGAGATAGGTCCCTCCACAACCATTCCTCCACTAGAGCCATCTACATCTCAAGTTCCTTTTGTGGGCTTCCTATTATATTTGCTATTGGTTTTCAAACTAAAGTTTGATGATTATCCAGGACAGAGACCCAGCTAGCTTAGTTGGTGCAACAAATCAAGACCTAGTTTCAGCAGACAGTTCAGGCATCGGAGGAGAGATCTAAGGCATTCACCATATCAATTATGGATCAGAGATTGCTTCGAGGTGAGAGTGCGGAAGAGACTTGCTGAAACCCAACCTACAAATTTATTAGCCTTCAGTCAGGAGTTGATGAAGTTCAAGGCAAATTTGGTTGCATCATTGGTGGCTCTAATCCTAGTTCTAGAGACTACACTTGCAGATGAGCCAGTATTTGACATGTTTGAGGAGGGTCCATTGCATGCTCCTAGGAAATGGCCTATGGAGGAGACTGATGCAGAGGAGGGGCATAAACGACAGAAGACCTTTGAGGAGAATGAAGAGTTGGAGGAGCAGATCACGGAGTTTATCTTACAGAGATCGCGAGAGGAAGAGAAATAGAGGAGAGCTCTTGAGCTTGAGAGATTGCAAGGCGTTGCCTCATCTAGCATGGATGCAACATAGGCTACTCCAGAGGAGGGAGCTACTCATGACCAGTCAGATGTCGTTGCTTCAGCACCACTTGATGTTTGTTATTTTGACCCCTAGTTTTAGTTATTTTTGTTATGTACATTTGAGGACAAATACATTTTTTGGTGGGGTGTGGGTAGTTATGAATTAGGGTGAAGTCTGAGTGACCTTTAGTCCATTAGTATCCTAGCTTTTGATATCCTAAGGTTTTCTTGCTGTGTTCTTTTGCCTTGTGGATTATTTTTATTTTTATGTTGAACCAACACGTTTTAGATGTTTTGGATAATTTATTTGAGATATGGTGATTGAACTTTTGCCATGTACATTGTTTTGAATGGTTTTATGAAATGTTTTGGAAAATTGGCACCCTTAAAATTTTTGGGATTGTTGGTTATTTTTTCAATCATGCATGTGTGAATGGTTTGGCCAATGTTTGTTCTGATTAAGTGAAGGCAAGTTGATGCTTGAAGCATGATCTGTGAGTCTATGTTGGCTACGTATGCAATGCCATGTGTGTGAGCTAAATTTTGTTGTATTCATGTATTGTTTAGTAATTCAAAACTTACCTTGTTACTCTGAGTTAGATCGAAGACTGTATGAATTAGGAAGGGATCTTAGGCCATTATTCTTTAATTTAGTCCACCCTTACCTAAATAACCTACTAAATGAAAGATTTTGTCCCTTGTTCCAAATGTTTGTGGCTTACATGTACTTTTTCTTTCTTAATACCTAGCTAACCTAACCTTATCTAGTGAGATTCCCTGATATTGAACCTGGTCTATCCTTGAACATTGTGAACCTTGATTGAGGTAAAAAGCCTAAGTTGAGGGTGGCTACCAAAAGTGGTTGTGGTTTGGAGATTGGGTATTGTGTACTTCACCTCAGGCTAAAAGCCTAAGTTGAGTGTGGCCTATGTTGTGATACATTAGCAAAATGAGGTGAGGAGTTGGAAATAAAAGAAAGAATAGAAAGTCATGTATCGGGTGAGAGAAAAAGTGAAAATTATGCCTTAGTATGAGTTGAAAAGAAAAACTAGATTGAAAATAAGGCACAAGCTGAAAATGAAGAGAAAATACTTGAAAAGCTTGAAAATAAGAAGGGAGAACTATTTAAGAATGGTTGAGTTGTTAAGGTGAAAGTGTTAAAAAACATAGTTCAAGGTTGGCCTTTAGTCAGTAATTGCCCAAAATGCCACACCAAAGCCCCATGAACCTATGTTACAAGCCTATGAAGTCCTAATGTTATCCTAATCCAATTAGTCAACTGAAACGCCCCAAAAACACCTGAAAAATGTGCTTCAAAATGGCCATAATCGTAATTTTCATATATCTCAAAATCTGTGTGTGATATCGAAAATCTGACTTCACATTAGTGATCAGGAGGCAAAATTGAGTGGAAAATAGATATAACCCTGATTTTAGAGGACCCATAGCAGAAAATAATTTTTTCAAAAAAATCGATTTTCAGTAGTAATCCACGTCCTAGCCGTGACACGCTGGGGGCACGAATCAGTGTCAATTTTTCCCTAAAAATCTGTTTCGGCTATAGGGTCTTAGGGTCATAGCCCCATGCTCATTTATACATAAAACACTTATACTTAGTTATTTTTCAACTCTATATCACTCAAGACCCTCTCAAAACCCTCTCTAACACTTAACTAAATATTTTATTCAAATTCAAGTGTCTCAAGCTTAATTCCGGATCTCAAAAACTTTATTCAAGCTTCAGGTCTCCTTCAAGACTACATCAAGAAACCCAAGTTTGAGGTGTGTGGGTTTTAACCATTGGGTCCTTTCACCCATGGTGCCCAATCTTTCTTTTTATGAAAATTGCATATTTTCGAGTTGGATTATCTATGGGTATCTCTTATTATAAATTTTGATTATAAACCTTGTTGGGGTTTTATGAAATGTTGATTGAATATGCATGTTTTGAGCTAAGAAACTATGTTCTATTATGAGATTTGATGATGGATTTCAAGGTATCTTACATGAGGATTTTACTATGTATTGGTGGGTTGATTTACATTGAGTCTTCTCATATTATTTCACTCTTGAATTGCACGACTTTGAACTAGCATTACACATCGGCCAGGTGTTTGGTAAAATGTCTTGATAAGGATTCTTGAGTTTTTAACTAGCATTACACATCGGCCAAGTTTTTGATAAAATATATATTGCATGATTTACAAGCCTAATGACGTTATCATGATTAAGGGATTGTATGTATGCATCGAACCTATGAAAGATATCTATAGTGTGCGAGTTGATCACACCTTGTTGGGGTGTGGCATGCCCAATCAACTTGTTGAGGGGGTGATAAGCCTCAATCACCTTGTTAGAGGATGGCATGCCCGTACCACCTTGTTGAGGGGTATGTACCTCAATCACCTTGTCGGGGGGTGGCATGCCCATGCTACTACATTGAGGGGAATTTACCTCAGTCACCTTGTCGGGGGGTGACATGCCTGTACTACCATGTTGAGGGGTAGGTACCTCAATCACCTTCCAAGGGGATGGCATGCCTTGGAGTTCAAGTAATAGTATGCTTGGGCTATGTTGACATGGTCTCTTCCTACACATGTAATCTATATTTGCAAGTTATGTGATTTACAAGCATGTTTTACTTGAAGCATTAATCATGCATGCCATATTGATATTATACTTATCCATTACCTATGATTATGCACTTGGACTATGTTGCCTATGTCTTGTTTCATTGCATCCTACATACTTAGTACATTCAAACGTACTAACAATACTCTATGCTTACATGATGTTACCATGTAGGAACCAGAACACCTCTCTATCATCTCCATGTGGCTAGTTTTGGCATTCCAGAAGATAAACTTTGGTGTGTCGTCAAGTCTGAGGACACTAGCTATGCCACTCTTACTATTTAATATCTTTTTTTGTTGAAAACTTGTGTTATTGGAACAATTGATGCACTTGTGCTTGAGCTTTGACTATTTTATGCTATATACTTCTCTTAATCTCGTTTCCCTTACTTATATATCTTGTTTTTGTTTATTTTGCTTTTGCAACTAAGGATGTGTGTATGATATGCTAATAGGCTTGTTTGGGGGTCCCTTCAGGTTCCCATTCACGTGTCATGTCTAGGCCCTAGGCTTGAGTCGTAACATTGACAGTTCGAGTTGTGAGCATGTGGGCAAGCTTATGATATTAGTCATCATGCATGAATCTCATTTGTGAGAGTGAGTATGCTTGCACAATCCCTTGAACAACTTTGAAGGAATATTTAATGAAAAAAGGGGGACTTCTTTTCTGTATGTGAATTTGTATTGCATGTTTAGCATTTGTCTTGTTCAGTGATAGTAAAATTAGTGATACTCCTTAACTTGTCAAAGTTGGATAGTCAAATGCATCAGTATGTTGTGGTTTGCTTAGTAGCTATATGATCATATTTTGAAAAATGCTAGTCTGGGTACCTGAGTTGAAATTAAGGTATATGCCAGTAGGATGATTCCTATGTATTGGTCATTATCTATTTAGATTGAGTCATCACTTGAGGACAAACAACAATTCTAAGTTGAGGGTGTTGATATGTTTTCAAAATATAACACATTTGGTGAATAAAACAAGGAATTTTGTGTGTCCTCAATGCGACTTTTCATGATTTTTTATGTGTTTTGTGTTTATTTTTGCAGAAAATACAAGTTGGCCTAATTTTGGGGAAAAGTAGCAGATTTTTTTGAATTTGAGGATCTATGAGACCCATTATGAGTCGTAGCCCAAGATAAGAGTCGTAGAGAACGATCGTAGCAATTAATAGTTTCCAAAACAAAAATCAGAGAAATTGAAGTTCAGCCACACGAGCTCAAGGTACAGGTCGTAGCCCTTACTATGACTCGTAGAAGGGGGCCTCATAGTGATTAACAATGTTGATTAAAATTGGACCAAGAAATATAAGGGTGGATTACGAGAAGGCATTACGAGTGGTATACCAGAATATGACTCGTAGAGGTGGATCGTAGCTGTGAAATCCAAAATGCCAAGTGCTGACAACGAAAGCCCGATTACGGCTCGTAGGTCACCCTACGAGCCGTAGCTATGAGTCATAATAGTTGTTGATCTAAATTTCCTAATTATTATAAGGAGTTTTTTGTAAATAGTATAAATAGTATATGTTAGAATTTTTAGAAGTTAGAAGATTATTACATAGATTTTTAGAGAGATTTTAGAGACAGAAGCTCTTAGAATATTGTAGGGTTTTTGACTAGTGTTTTAATTCGAAGACTCACTTTGGAGATTTGGGATCACTTGTAAATCAATTTCATCATTCAAGATTGTGATTCTAGAAGGGTTTCCTTATTCTTTATTCTTCTTGGGCAATTTCTCAACTGTGTGTGCTTCATTCATTGTTTGTTTTCTTTCCCAAGTCATGTGTAGCGAAACCACCACAACTTGGGTGTTGTGGGAACCATGAGTAGCTAGCTTAATAACCCGGATTATTTGTACCTCTTGAGTTGGATATTTATATGTATTATCAATTCTTCTTCATTTTTCTTGTTGTATAATGGTGGCTAACATTATAACCCACCTAGTGTCATGATCCCGACCAAGATAGTGATGCATAGGAAAAGGAAACAGGTGACAAAATTTGATTGATGTGTTCTCATCTAATCAACCAAACTCGACCAAGGAGAGGTTGGCTGGGAAAATAGATAATGGTTAATTGGCACACTATGGTTGCTGGCTAAGCACCATAATGAAATTCGACCTTCATCTTTACCCAAAGGTTGAAAGATCCTAAGTTACCATCCTGCATTTAATGTCCTAAGTTAGGTTGTGTTATCCGGGGTGTTTGAGTTAGTGAATCATGGGGAACATAATTTCCCAAGTTGCTCTCCAATTTGATTGTCTCTTCGCGTTGTTAGTATAGTTTTAGTTTCTTATAAATAATTTCAACTCCACGCCCCTTTATTGAGAATATAGTCAATTGATGCTTGAAATGATTGTTGGTGAATCAATGCAGCAAAACCCCATATTCTCTTAGGATTCGACCCTAACCTTTGGTTAGGTTTTATATTTGACAGTGATCGCTTTATCCTCAAAGTGAGAGATACTGTTTGAGCGTGATCAACATCACTCCTCAAAACTCAAGCTTAGGGTCTAGTACTAACATGTGGATCACACACTTCCCTTATTATACCAGCCCATAACTACTTTTATACTTCCCTCATGTTATACTAACCAATAACTACTAGGTAACAATTAGGAATATATGCTTACTAAAATCTCACAGCTAATACTCAATCAGCACATCCCCTTCTTCACAACTCAAGTATCGTTCACTAATTCGCTACACTTCCTCATCTGGCAAAGCTCATAACTCTATGAATCTCATGGGGATCTCACTTTAGAATCATAATCCTAGTTTAGATCTATCACATTTAATGCACTTTGTTTCCCCCTATTGAACATCTATACTTCACCCTCACTAATACAAATATCAAAATACATCAACATAGATCTCTTTCTAGTTTGAGTACACTTTAACACATTCTAACAATAACTATTCCTTTATACCTCATCATGAAAATCATAGGGTACTTACGACTCTTTCATCAAACTTATGGCAATCAACTCATATCACCCCATTACTTACCTAACAGATACATAACTCTAACTACAAGCCTCAATCAATCATTACTCTTGCTACCTCATCTTTTCTTTTCTATCATTGTAATACTATCTCTTGGATGACAACTCTACCTATGGTTTACAGTACCTGAAGTGCCCCAAAAATGCCTCAAAACGCCCCATAAATGTTCTTCGGAAATGTCCATAGTCATAATTTTCATATATCTCAAAATCCATGCGTGATATTGAAAATCCAACTTCATATTCTTGATCGGGGGAAAATTAAGTGAAAAATGGGTATAATCCCAATTTTAGAGGATTTCATTTTTGCCAACTTTTCAATTTCCAGAGGGCGACACAGACCTATCACAGAGGTGTGTTCGCCCTTTTTTAATTTTCATTTCGGCTCTAAGTCATTGGAGTCTTAGCCTCATGCCCTTTTATGCGTAAAAATACCTATATTTAGTCATTTTTCAACTCTATGTCACTCAAAAACTCTCTCAAAACCCTCTCTAACAGTCAACCAAATATTTCATCCAAATTCAAGTGTCTCAAGCTCAATTTTGGATCTCAAGAACTCAAATCAAGCTTCCAGCTCTCCCCAAATCTACATCATGAAATCTCCAAATTTGAGGTTTGTGGGTTTCAACCATTGAGTCCTTTCACTCATGGTGCCTAACCTTCTTTTTTTATGAAACTTGCATGTTTTCAAGTTGTATTACTTATGGGTATTACTTATTATGAATTATGATTACAAATTATGTTGGGTGTTATGAAATAATGATTGAAAACACATGTCTACCTATTTCAAGCTTATACTACGAGATGGTTTGTCTATTGTGACTATGTATGCTTTGAGCTATGAAACTATAATTTATTATGAGGTTTGATGAGAGATTTCAAGCTATCTTGGATGAGGGTTTACTATGTGTTGGTGGGTTGATTTACATTGAGTTTTCTCACATGATTTAACTCTTGAATTGCATGATTTTGAACTAGCATTACACACCCGCTATGTATTTTATAAAATGTCTTGACATGAATTTGTGAGTTATTGATGATCTATTGTATGGTTTACAAGCCAAGTGACTCTATGATGTTTAAGGGAATGTATATATATGTTGAGTCCATACAGAATATCTATAGTGTTGTAAGCTGACCACACGTTGTTGAGGGGGTGACATGCTTCAACCACTATGATGGGGGTTGGCATGCCTATCTACCTTGTTGAAGGGTATATACCTTGACCACTATGATGGGGAGTGATATGCCCATCTACCTTGTTGAGGGGTATGTACCTCGACCACTATGATAGGAGGAGATATGCCTATCTACCTTGTTGAGGGGTATGTACCGTGACCACTATGATGGGGGGTGGCATGCCCATCTACCATGTTGTGGGGTATGTACTTCAATCACCTTCCAAGGGGTGGCATGCCTTGGAGTTCAAGTAAAGCTTGCTTGGGCTATGTGGATATGGTCTCTTCCCACACATGTAAACTATATTTGCAAGTTATATGATTTACAAGCATGTTTTACTTCAAACATCGATCAAGCATGCCATATTGTTATTATACTTATCCATTGCTTATGATTATGCATTTTGACTATGTTGGACATATCTTGTTGCATTGCATTCTACATATTTTAGTATATTTAAATATACTAACACATACTTTATGCCTACGTGATGTCACTATATAGGAACCGGAGCTCCTCATTGCATTCTATGGCTAGTTTGGCATCTTGAAGATAAGCTTTTGGTGAGTCCTCAAGTTTGGGGACACAAGCTATGCTACTCTTGCTTTTGTTATTTCTCTATGTTGATCTTTGGATACTATGGGGGTAAACTCGAAAAGTCTCTTGTCCCCCGCTCCAATCTATGTTTAGAGATGTTGTTGGAACAATTGATGTATGTATGCTTTGATTTTTGACTCTTTTATTTTTTATGATTATCCAAGACTTCCCTTAGTCCTGTTTCCCTTCTTTATGTCTCTTGTTGTTGATGTTTTTCTTCCGCAAAAAAGGATGTGTTATTGAAATGCTAAGAGGCTTGTTGGGGATTTCTTCGTGTTCCCCATTCTCCATATCACGTCTAGGCCCTAGGCTTGGGTCATGACAATACCCGAAGTCACTCACTTAGGTCGCAACATTAAACTCTCTAGAGACATAAGTTTCTCTCTTATGGATAACGTCAAAAGCAAGAAAAGGCTCAAATCATACCCGTCATAACATCTTGGGAAGCATCTGGAGAACTTTCCTAATCTTGACGTCCACCCATGACATATTGATGGTCTGTGGCCCTATTAAGGCCGGAAGTATCATCTTTCTGATCTTCCCTAACAAGTGGTGTAGGTGTAGAAGCTTGGGCCTTTTGGCTCACTTTGGACATTTCCTCTAGAAGTGACCCTCTTGGCCACACTTGTAAAATCCAGCACTCCCTTCATGACATTCTCCTAAGTGAAATTTTCCACAATGTGCCTTGTCTTGGGAATCTTGAGCCATACTAGCCTATGACTTATATCCCTGAGCTATAAAGTTATGAGACCCTACTTGAAAGTGACTCCTATTCCTATTCCTCCTCGGCCTCTTAAACTTAGGTGGGTTTATCCTTAAGAACTCAAGGACTCTGGATGTATTCAGAGCATCCTGCCTTCCTGCGCCCTGTCTAGCGGCTAGTGCTATCACAGCATGGGCCAAAGTTTGGATGGCCTGGCAAAGCTCAACATTGTTGATAGCAGCTTGTGGTGGCTGCACAGCAGGGACGACTGGGCCTATGGGTTCATCCTGATTATGGGGCTCGAATTGGTCAACATCTTGTCTAACCAGACTCTCTTTCCCTTTATCAGCTCTTCTTAGAAGCATGATCACAATTCTGTAAATGCGTAATGCACGAATTAGAAGAGGGTTTTCATAGAGTTTAACTCTATCGCACGAATAAGAATATGAAAGAAGTGTAACAATTCTTATGTCCTATAGCCTCCTACTTATAAAGTGTGGTGCGCAACACACCAATAAAAAAGACTCTACTAGACATGACTTCATAGACTCTCTAGTACACTTGAACTTTGTGCTCTGATACCAAGTTTTTCATACCCCGGGAGGGTACCCTAGACGTGGTCGGTACTCAAAGACTATTGCTAGTCCCCAAAAAAATCACTTGGCCTTATCACGTTCATTCATTCAATAACTAATCAATTAGCAGAAGAGTAGAGATAATAATGGGCAATCTAAGTCTAAAATATCATATCAAATAAATAGGCTAGTAGGAAAGAAACTAACTCAAAAGAATCTCAAGCTAACAACTTGACTCTAGTCTATGAAGCATCTATCACTATCAATTGGTGCCAATGATAGACCCATGGCTACCTCAACTCAAAAATAAATCTAGTCTAAAGTCTGACTCTAATAGCTAGATAAAAATAAGATAAGGATCCTGCAAAGTAAGGGAGACTCACTAACTCAGCTGACTACAATAGATCCTCAATGGTGCGCCTGTTGACAATATCTAGTACCTGCCTCTGCATCATGAAATGATGCATTTCAAATGGACGTTAGAACGTGGAATATACGGGTATATAAAATGGCTGAATGAAATAGATATAGGCAGAGTAATGTAGAATAACATCAACTTATAAGATACTTAATCAGAATGTCAAATGTCTATCTAAAGCAAGAAAAAAGAGTGGACAATGACCGATCTATACCAATCCAGTATCATCCAATCAAATCAACTTGGGAGTTTTTCTTATCTGACAACAATCACTTATGAGCTAGTGATCGTACAACAATCCTGCTGCTGTTGCCATTACCATTCTGTACTTGCCAGGTAAAGAACAACTTGGATCCACAAGGGATACCGCCTCTAAAGTCCTCTATTGGTTTTAGTGACTTTAACTCAAGAGGGAACCTCCAATGAAGTGGTTCAATCCTCACCTAGGCTTGGCGACATAGTTAATGAGTGAGAGTTTGACTTAATCTTACTCATTTTGGTGTTTGATACTCCTCCCAAGACTCAATGCTCATAAGACTATCCATCTCATCATCTCAATTAGTCTCATGGAGACTCTCCTCATCTCAATTAGTCTCATAGAGACTCTCATCGTCTCATTAACTCAAACTCAATTGGGCCTTTCGGCCTATCATCTCAATATCTCATCAACTCAATTCTCATTTAATAACTCAAGGACTCAAATCAATCACTAAGAGGAAGTTAATTTGACAAATCTCTAGAATTCAATTATAAATACTCATAGGACCATCAAGCTCTATCAACTCATCATCATACTCATGTCACAATCACAATCAACATTCTCAAGTCAAGGCTCTAGACTCAATCCCTAGGTTCATTCATGCAATCTTTTATAAAGTAACATACAAGGTTTAGGCAGTAGCTCATGAAAAGTATTTAGTTCGTGAAATCAAGTTTATGATGATCATCAACATATGAAAATACATATCATCTGTCCCATATTAACTGAATTTGTGAGGTAATGTACACATATTAAGAAAAGCATGCAAAGAAAAATTTTACACTGTACTTTCCACTATTGCCCTTTGTGAAATCATAAATATATAGTGTAATTTATCCCTTAGAAAATATAAAATTTCAATAAATGAAAGGTATATATGGAAAAAAATTTCAAACATTCATTTTGAACTTTGAACAATTCAACTATTTTAAACATTGAAAAAAGTCTCAGAAATTTAATTAATTTTAGATGGAGGGAGTATAATTTTCAAGAAAGCATTCAAGAAACATGCATGGAGACTCAATATACTGACAATCTTTCTATTACCATCAATGGGGGTATATGGAAGAACAATTCCATACTTTAGTTTAGCCTTACATAATGGAAAATTAAAGAACAATTGCAACTCAAAGGACCACAGTCGAATACTTGGAAACCCTAGCTTCTCTTCTCTTCCTCGCTTAAAGTCTCCTATTAGTTTTAGCGTAATATGACTTAAGAATAGGTTTTGAAACTCCTTTTTAGGCCAAAAACGGCTTATATTGGTCGTGGATTAAGTTTAGAAGGGGTGAGGAAATGTTTTGAATTCCCCTCTAAAGATTTAAAATTTTGAACTTCGCTGGAAAAGGTCAAGGAACCTGGTCAGCGAGGCGGACCTGTCGCGTAACTATTCATTTTCTTTCAAAAAACTTTCGATCGATTTTCTAATCTCGTAAAAAATATTAGAACCACAGTTAAGTGTAAATCCGCGACAATTTCATGACATAAACATGTCGTACACTCTTTCTGGAATTGCGTTTTCACATCAGAAAATTATCTTTTGATCTGGTTTCTCTAAAAATCAACCAAGACCATTCTTCCACATAATTTTTCATGCTGATCGCATTTCTAGCCTCAGATTTGACTTCGGAGTTTGGAAGAAACGCTATGTGAGCATCTATCATCTATGGTTATTTTTATAATTTTACTAGGTGTTATAGATAGACGCTAGTCGATACTTACTATGTCCAATGTAGATGTCATGCCCCGAGAGATGTCATGCCCCGAGCCTATGCCCAAGACGTGGTCGATATGCGAAAACCATTGCTGGTCCCCGCCGAACCCTAGGCCTGACTGACTCACTAAACTAAAGAATTTAATATACATGCAAAAGCCTTATAAAGTGAACCTTTAAAGCATTCATGTAAACTATATGCAAACATCTAAATGAGTCTGAAATTTAAATGCTCGTAATAATAATAATAATAATAATAATAATAATAATAATATCTAAAATATTTGAATACAAAAGATTGGACTAACTCACTAATTTTGATCTATGAAGCCTTTTCTAACTGAAGATAGGTTTTGCAATAAGACCCACAACTACTTGACTATCAAATACATACCCAGAACTAACTCACTAGAGCCCTCTGAAAGCAAGGAGGTCTCGCCTATTGTTGATGAAAAATGTCTTACTGAATGTCTGCTATTATGGGTACCTGAAGCTATATCATAAATGATGTAACGCCAAATGGAGTTAGTACATGGAATATACAACATGTAATAAAGCAGAATAAACTAACAACTGACCTGAATACTCATGCCAAACGAAATACTGAAAATAACTTAACTAAAGGTATAACATGAATCTAATGTAAACGACTTATTGCCAAGAGGGTTCTTTAATAACGTGTTCAATGTTAAAGTACTAGATGAGCAGTATGATCATCAATCCATAGAAGGCAAGATTGTTGCTGATATTTAATATGTCCCATTAATTTAGAAACCTGCTAGGAGTGGAAACTTATGGCAGTTCCCCAAACATCCAGGTATAATCGAGATTGGACAAGCTTATTTACTGTAACGATGTAATGTTGCTTGGATTTCTCTTTGGAGGTGAAATGAACAGGCTCCTAATGATCACGATGCAGATGAAGATGAACAGGATCTTGATCAAAATGGAGGCACGGAGGGAGTGTGAAAAGGACAACATAATTTTGATGAATATTTATAAAAGATTATTACAAATGTATATATACACTTTGTTGTAGTATGAATTTTTAAAAAATGTGTTATATATCATCTGCTTATGTAATTCTATAAGCTCAATTACAAACACTTAATGCATACAATAGAAACTATGGTATTGACTGAACAAGCTTATAAGCACAATTACAATAAAATGATTGGGTCACATATCATCTGATCTGCTCACTTGTTGTTTAATAGTCACCGACCTCTTGTTATAATAAAAAAAACCCACAACCACCATATAATGGACCTTTTCTCATGTCCGAATGTTGAAATTCTAGATCCATCATTTTCTTAGTCCGAACATTATAGGAGACCAGTTGTGAACCTTTATCTGCCAAAATGAGCGAGCTATCATAGCAAGACTTAATCCGTGTGAAGCATTCAAAGGTAATAAGTTTTTTCCAAACCCTTGGTCTGACCATAACCCATGTATCAAAACAAAGCATACTATACAGGTTATAGTTCAAGACGGCGATGGAATCATCAATCACCATCAAACCCAACACAAAAGTATAAACAAAGTGACAGTCTGGCCCTTCAATCTCCTCAAACATCTCACTCCCAAAGTCGAATAAAACAACAGTCTAATCACTTGTACGACAACGTCTCTTCACCCGCTAGTAATAAGCTCCATTCAATTAAGCAATACCAAATGTGTGTTTCACCATTGTATTGAAGGGGATTGGTTCTTTAGGTTTAAAAATTCTCCTTGAGTCTAGAGAACAGGAATAGACTGCTGCAGCATATTCACGCAATAATTGAAATGAAATAAACAACTTTAGAGTCATTAGTTAAAGGTCCAATCCGAACCTGAAGACATGGGAATCATGGATTGTGGGTGCAAGAGAGGGACATGGAGGGATCTCACCCCCTAGTAACAGGATTCCATAATGCATATGGAACTGTAATGTTTATTTTTCCATACATTAAAAACAAGTTGTCGACATGACCTATGAGTTTTGTCATACCTATGAATGTTTGTGATTTTTCTTCTGAAATCAAAGTTATTGATTGGGTACCAACAGTATAAGTGAGGAGTTGTGGGGACCTACGAATCATTAAGTGTTGTTGAACAAATTCAGGAGTTTTGATAAGAGTATACCAATTCTTACAAACACATTTGAATTGCAATATTGACTTTATTGGACACCTCAGTAGAATCTCCTTCACTATATCTTCAGGAAAATTAACCGCACAATCATCCATTTTTAGGTTTCAATAGAATCAATTTTTCTTCTTCTTTAAATATACCTTGAAGAAATTCCCTCATTGCCATCCTTCATTTTTGTTATCATAATTCATTTTACCACCATTAAATTTTATTCTAATTTAGTCATACAAATTTAAAATACTTTGACTACTTTCTAATATTAAATTTTGTTCTAATTTAGTCATGTAAATCCAAAATACTTTACTTTCTCATATTAAATTTTAGAGAAAATACATTTAAAAAAAAAACCTCAAATTTGGCAGAGAAACTTACTTTAGCACCTACTACGAGGTGTTCATATACCCCCTTAATAATTCACAATTGGAAACTTACTTTAGCACCTACTACGAGGTGTTCATATACCCCCCCCCCCTTAATAATTCACAATTGAATTTATTTTCACCCAAAAATCTGACATGACAGAAAAAAAAATAAAGGCTCGTTTTATATTAATTTTTAGAAAAAAAATCCTATTTATATATAAATAAAATAAAAAACCCACCCAATCCCACCTCTTTCTTCATCTTCTTCAAAGCCCTCCACCCCCTTTTTTCTTCTTCAAAATACCCTACCCACCTAAAACCCACCCCCACTTCTCCTTCTTTGTCTTTGACTACATTTCTCATATTAAATTTTATTCAGCAATTAGTCGGTTTGATTCGATTTTCTGATTTATTTAATTGGGTTGGTTCGATTTTTTGATTTGGATCAATTTATATCCAAACAGTGAATAGCCCTAAACATAGAGAATAAATTAACAAAGAATATTTCGGTACCGATTTCAATATTTACAATATTTTAAATTTTTTATATATTTTAAATGAGAAATATACATACTCTAAATTACAAACTTGAACGTCTTTTTCCCCAAAAGGACAACATTGTACTTCAAAAAAGTTCTCAAGTATTAAATTGGAATATAATCGATATATAAATCTACCCAAAGCAATCGAAAACAGCTTCTAGGGTTCATCTTTTCGTTTGCTTTGTTCTGCAAGTCAAAGAACAGTGATATTTAGCTTGCTTCGAAAGATCCGCCGCCGGAGAGAAATGTCGGATTATTTACCTCCATAATTGGTGGTTAGCATTCTATCAAGAATGTCAATCCAATCAATCACTCGATGCAGAACTGTTTATAAGTCATGGTATGTTCTCATTTCTGGCCCCGACTAGCACCGTTAAACTACATTTCTTGCACCGAATGAGACTTAGTGTGTTCTATTCTTAGCACCTTGTAGTCATTTGTAACAGTACAAAACCCAAATCCCTGACTTACATTTGTGAAAATTGTAAGTCATGGGATTTGGGTTTGATTCTGTTACAAATGACTACAAGGTGCCAAGAATAGCACACACTAAGGCTCATTTGGTGCAAGAAGTGTAGTTTAATGGTGCTAATTAGGGCTAGGAATGAGAAAATAGCATGAATTACAAACAGATGTGCATTTAAGGATTGATTGCATCGATAATCTTGATAAGATGTTAACCACCAATTCTGGAGGCAAATAATCAAACATTTTCCTCTGGGGGTTGATCTATCGAAGCGAGCTAAGCAACACTGTTCTTCGACTTTGAGAGCAAGACAAACCTAAATATGAACCCTAAAAGTTGCTTCTGATTGCTTTTGGGTAGATTTATGTATCGATTATATTTCTAGTTTAACACTTAAAACTTTTTTGAAGTACAATGGGGTCCTTTTGAGGAAAAAGCGTTCAATTTTGTAATTTAGTGGATGCATATTTCTTATTTAAAAATATAGATCTAAAATATTATAAATATTGAAACTGATACCAAAATATTCTTCGTTAAATTATTGGCCATGTTTAGGGGAATTCACAGTTTGGATATAAATTGATCCAGAACAAGAAATTGAACGAAAACGATTAAATAAATCAAACCTCTTTTTTCCATTGTTTTTCAGCAATGAATAGAGTATGATCTATCTTCCCATAGATCAAACTAGAGATACATTCCATGAAGATCTTCAACACTCCAGGGGTCTCCTCATATATCAGACTAGAGATATGCTTCACACAACCCCTGTACTGCTTGGCTCCTCCCGTGCCTCCCTTTCCATGACCAGGCATTTTCACAGAAACATTGAAGAAGAAGAAGAAGTTTCAAGGTTTTTTATTGGGTGAAATGAGCTCTCTTGGTTGAGATGCTGGTGCAATTTGGTGGGTATTTATATTTGGTGGGCGGTTTAAAATGTGGAGGAGCATAAATCTTAGCCGCTAATTATTTGGACATCAACAGATGATAGTGTCAGTCCACGTGAGAGGTGGAAACTTAATATGAACCACTAATTATTTGAACATTGATGGATGGTAGTATTAATCCATGTGAGAGGCGAAAACTTAATCTGAACCGTTCATTGGAAGATCTAGGGATGTTAATTGATCTAGTAAATAATTGTAGATTTCTACAATTAGTAGTTTACCTTTTATATTTTGGTAGTCAAATTAATTTATTTTTATAATATTTTTTTATATAATTTAAATTTTACTCTTTTTTTGAAAAACAATAACTTATTTTCCTTTTTAGTCTGTCTAAAAAAGAATGATCTATTTTATTTTTTGACAATACTTTAATTTCAACTTGCACATACTATGTTTAAGCCCACAAGATTAAATGATATTTTAGTACAATTGACACAATTTTAATTTAGACCACAAGATTGAAAACGTCTTTATTTTCTTAAACTTCATGCCAAGTCAAACTAGATTATTCTTTTTTAAATAGAGAGAATATTATTTATTTAAATTTAAAAAAGAAATCTCTATTTAAAATCAATAAAAGATAATATAAACACATGCTATTGTGTATTATTGGAAAAGTCACAACCACAAAAAAATTACAATCCATACAAAAAATTAGTATCTCACTCATAAAAGCTGCAAAAAGTCACCCTGTTCGAACAATATCCATTCAATGTGAAAAGGTACTCTTCAAATTATATCTTTTTTCCTTACGTCAAAACACTTCATTTACACCTTATAAAATTCACATAACTCCTCTCATCTCAATTCATTCAAGAATAAAAACCTGGTCTCTATACGTCAATTCATTAGGCGTCTACTCAATCGTAAGTCCCAACCATTTTCTTAAATTCTCATTATTAACCATCTTTGTTACATTTTTTGTCTGGTTCGCTGCTAGTTTTTTAATATTCATTTTCTAGCAGTTTCTGATGATTTTTTTTTGTCCTTTAATAGTTTAAACATATTGTGAATACAGTGGGACGGATATTTTTGGGTGATTATGATGAATTTCCAGAAGAGGATTTTGTCCTTTGTAAAGTATGCAATACCCAAATTGGATTAGTCCAGGACTTCATTGATGGGGTATGGATTCTTACTCTCTCTATACCTTTCTTGCATTTACATTATTTCGTTGTTCAATAGAATCATTGTAAACTGTAATTTGTTATGCATACATGTACATGACATTGCTTGCAGTTTGTGTCATGAAATTGAGTACTCTTGCACAAAAATATAGCTAATTTTTGGCTTGTAAGTTTGTAGATTGCAATCCCTTCCACCAATCGGACCGAGCATATTAGATAAGAAAGATTCTTGATGAGTAATGAGTTTCTTGCCATTAGGCAAAATGCAATTCCTGTGTAATATGAATTTGTTTGATGTGTGTGGCAGGAAGGTACATGTTTTTCTTGAATAATGAGCCGATGATTATTAATGAAGATGAAGAAGATGATGAACAGGATCATGATCACGATGGAGGTGTTAATGAACATGATAATGATCAAGATTAAAGCGTATATGATCTAAATGAAGATATTAATCAACTTGTTAATCATATAATATAGATAATATTTGATCTTAATCCAGATATATGGACTATCTAGAGATGAAAATGCAGACATGTTTTCTTGATAAATTGACTTCCAAGTGATGTGCTTGATTATCCTATGGTGAAAAGCTGTCTTTATAGTACTATAAAATATAAAATATTCAATTCTAGTTTTGTTCCTAGTTGTGCTCGGTCTTAGTATACAGATCTTCACTAACTTTAGTGTCCAATTTTATACATATCTAGACACTACACTGTGTGCACTGAATACAGAATCTATGGTTTCTCCAGATTGCATTCTCCAAACTACCCAAATTGCAGTCTCCAAAGTACTCAGAAATTATAATATAAACTTCTAATCACAAATTTGCAAATTGAGACCATACAAATATGTGACATGGCATATAAGGTCTTAATATATAAGAATATTCTGTAACTAGAACAAGCTTATTTACTATAATGATGTAACATTGAGCAAAATGAGGAACATGCGGGAGGTGCTTGAGCAAAATGAGGAACACGCAGGAGGTGTTAATCAGTGAGGAGGACTGTTGAAGCATTGTACGAATTCTATCAATATATAATTCTTTTCATTCATCACTCCTTTACACCCAAATCTAGATGTTATTTAATCCAGGGTTCCTTTATCTTTTCATTCATCACCCCTTCATACTCAAACATAAATATTAATTAATCCATGGCTCCATTATCTGTTCCAGTAAGATATATGTGAGTATTTGACTTGGAGATGCTATATTTTTCCTGTTGATTTTCGTGTTATCTATATGTAGGCTTGTTTTTACCAGTTATTTTCGGGCAAGTTTGATGTGATGGATATATCGTTGAATATTGCTCAAAATAGAAAAGTTAACAAAAAATTTTCATGAAACAAGGAAAATTAACTGCAACCAAAATAAATAAAAGAAAAAGATAATTTTATTAATGAATCTTTAGTGAGTACAATTCAGTTGTTCTCTTGATTCTTCTCTCCTAATGTATTTCCGTGATTCGAGGGCCTGTAGCAGCATATTTCTCGAATAATACAGGATTGATGTAGACTCCTTGAGATGCGTTTAGATCTCTGGGAATGTCGGCAGCCCTTCGTCGTTTAAAGTTGATATCCGAGAAGAACTCCATTGACCACCTCTTCAAAGAGCTATGTAGTTGGTGTTGTAGCTTTTCTCCAATACTTGCAGAATGTCCTTAGAGAATTATGTAACTCTCCTATTTATAGTTGTAGGAGTGAGGCAGTCCAAATGTAGATGAACTCTTTGCCTTTTTCTGGTTAGTTCTTGTAAGTCATCAAGCTTATCACAAACACTATGTGATAAGATCGATTTTTGATTGGTTGTTGAACTTTGACCAGGATTGCCACATCATGAGAGAACATGGCATTTTCTTGTTGATCTTGAACTTGACTAGAATGCCAAGTCATCTTGACACGTGGCATAAGTTTAAGCCTCAAGATGAAATGGAGGTTGGAATTGAAATTAATAAAAGTTGGCTTATTAATTTGTGAAGTCCAAATTAATTAATTTAATCCAAATGATGTCTACAGATGCCCCCTACTTCAAGGCTTGTCAAAGTATTGATTGGTTGAATTTTAACGACTAGGCTTGAAGTACTCGGTAGAGTCAAGGCTCTTATGTAGAAACAATAGTGGCTCTTTTCTTGTCGGAAGCAATTTCACACTTCCGTTAAAACATATTTTTTCCAATTAATTGAACATTTTACGCTTAGCCCGTAGCCTCGTGTGATTTTTTTGGGGCTAATCTAAGCTGTTAATGAAACAAGAATTAATTAAAAAAAATGTGTTAAAACACTTAGTGTTCACGTGGTATTCATAAAGAATTAATCAGAAAATGTTGGATAAGTTTTTGGATTCTTATCCAAACTTGGTGTTTTTCATGTGGGATTCTCCAAGTGGATTTGGATTTGGCTTTCCAACGTTAATTAGGATTTCAAGTCCTTTGCAAAAACAACTTCTTGGGTGGATTCCTTGTTGAAATCTAATTGGATTCTTCCTTCTTTGAGTCTACATAAAGGTGACAAAGTCTCAAAGAGAACACCATGGATTTGCAACATAAGAACAAGTTCTTGAGAACAAGAAAGCTTCAATTCTTCACGCCTTCATGAGAATCCCAATATCTTGACTTAGGTATATCAAGACCACGAGCAGTTTACGGTGCTGGAAAGTAGACACAAAGGGATACATCTCATGTGAAAACAATGATCGGATTACGTATAGATTATCCCAGGTCATATTTTGAAAACCGCATTTACTTTCTAATTCGCTGGTGATTTCAACTCTCTGCGTCCTCACGAAAATCGTCATATCTTGATGTTGGAATATCGAAATCACAAGCCATCTGAAGCATTGGAAAGCAGACACAAAGGGATACATCTATTGTGGAAATGATAATCAGATTCCTTATAGATTGTTACAGCTAAGTTTTTGAAACCTGAATTCACTTTCTGGTTCGCTGGTGATTTTAGCTCTTCATGACTTCACGATAATTGTCACATCTTGATGTAGGAATATCGAAATTGTGAGCCGTCTGAAGAATTGGAAAGTAATCACAAAGGGATGCGTCTATCATGGAAACGATGATCAGATTTCTTATAGATTATTACAGGTAATCTTTTTGAAATTCAGCATATAAATTCTAATCTGCCATTTTTTTTCACCAGTCTCGGCTTCAAGAATCTCATCTTTTTGCTAACACTTTCTCGTGGGTATCCAAACGCAAAGGATATTGTTGCATCTTTCCACAAGAAAGATGAACTTTTCATGATCTCCATTTGCCTCATCCGCAACTTGAGATTTCAAACGACAAGCAAACCCACATGCCAAGATCCTTACTTTGGCAGTTCATCCTCCCATGGTTGGTGCTTTCTCGCTTGATAGAGGATCACCTAATGACTCCCCTCATCTAAACCAGTGGTTAGTAAAGGAGGAAATTGATGTTCTTAACTTTAACAAGCCGGTTGCTACCATCGCTTTTATTCTGCAATCATCTACTCATGACAAGGCAACTGATGCTGCTTCGCCCAAAGTTTCTGATAAAGGTCTCGCCACATGGAGCTATCCTTCTTCTTGTTTTGGTGAATTTCAATACATGGCTCGCTATTGGGAATGGCTTCAAGATGTTCTTAGCATAATGAGGAGGTGTTGGAGCAGATCAAGTTGTATGATGCTATTTTTGCCTCTTTATTTACGTACGACATCAATGAGAACGTGTTGCGGGCTTTTTGTGAACTTTGGCATTCACAACCAATATAATGTGTGTCGATATCGGTGAACTTTCTATTTCACTATGGGACATGTGCATGATTGGAGGACTTCCTATCCACGGAGCATTCTATGATGAAGTCGTGCCTCTAGCCCAAGAGTTGATGCAAGAAAATCCACAAGGCGAGCCATTTCTTCTTAGGACTTGTGCCTATCTATTTTCAACATTTCATCGACTTGAAAGAGGTGCGTCTCAAAAGGTTTGTGTCCGTGACTGGTAATTTTCTGGTTCAGAGGACCAAAAAGGTAGCAAGAACCCCCACCACGATCGTCCAAAACACCGACCTAGGCCTAGAACAAGTCATAACCCTTCAGGCTACATAGGCATGTCTTTTTCACCGCGAACTGAGAAGAGAATGCTCCTTTCATTGAGTTAGGCGTGGATGGACCTCTCAGAGAAGATAAATTTAGCTGACTTTTGTTGCATGTTGGCTTTGTAAGTTTGCTCTTCCTATCAAGAATTTGGGCCACATTCATCCTCGTGTCTTCAAAGTTTCCAGTTTAATGGCTCATAAGGAGAAGGTTTGAAAGAGATTTCGTCTTCATCAAACTTGAGAGTGAGTGACATAATTTTTCCCATACAATATGTCTATGGATGGATTTGTACTTATTTTGACACTTACCATCATAGTCATCATCACAATGGTGCTCACATGTGTAATATTGGTAGAGAGAAAATGGCCAAATACTTTGATCTCACAAGTGCACAAAGACTATTTCAAGATGTGAATATTAATCATCTTCACCACTTGGCTATGTTGCAGTCTAAAGAGTTATCTCTTGAGGATAGCGGCGACTTGTCTAGCTCTTGGAGAGATTATTTCATCAGCCTTCGTTCGATTCACCTTGTCGTCAGGCATGATGACCGCCTTATTCTGGAGCCTTATAGTCCTCATAGATTTAGTCATCAATTCAGATTCGTCCAAGATTTACCTAATAACTTGATTGAGTTACGATGTAATGGCACACTTCAAGAATTGGTAAACCTTTAGGATTCCTATACTCACCTAGGCAGCACCTCAACAGTTCTCATTCCATCTTCTCCTGATAGGCCTTTAATGACTTGCAGATATGCAAATTGGTGGTTAGCTGGTCAAACCAATCCTATTGGACAGAATAAGATCACTTTAAATTGTTCAAAGCGTGATGATGCTCATGAATCATCTAAAGTTAAGTCTTCTTATTCTCCCCTTGTTAAGTCACAAGAAAGTCAGTCATCTAAGTCTTTGACTTCAAAGGGAGTGTCAATGTGGAATGGGAATGGAACTAAGCCTCCTTCATTAACATCAAAAGTGTGTATCACTTCCACTACAACATCAGAAAAAGTTGGCAAGAGAAAACACCTTCCCATCTCATCTGAAAAAGCTACTGGGCGATCATCAACCAAAGCGCATTCCAAAGATAAGACATCACTTATCCCTTCAGATGTAGTTGTAGGTGTGGATGGAGACACTGGTTCAACAGAAGGTGAACCAGATCGAGATAAACATTGGAATTGCAAAAGGAAGAAGGTAAAAGACCAAGATGCCAAGTCTGACCTGGACACGATCAACATAGACACCAAAATATTTTTTGCTGATTCTCCTAGCTCTGTCATGCCATTGCCTGAACTTGCAAAACAAGTACAATCATTTTCTTCCTTTACCTTTTTTTAATGGTTAACCTCCTTTATTTATTTATTTATTCATCCCTTTGTTAACCCTTTCTGCTTTTTTTTTTGAAGTTCGGTATCAAAGGTGCGTCCATCGACACGCTTAATGGCATCCTAGATGAAGGTGGCATTACTAGCCAAGTTGTCCTGATATATCTGCCCTTCCTCCTTCAAATTCTTTGGAGAATGAAGTAGAACTTGCTATTCCAAATTTTGAGCCACAAGAGATGATATCTTCCTTCAAGATGCATTATATTTCCAAGATGTGAGGTGCCTTGTGCGAGTGGATGACAAAATTCTTCCTTGATTCCCGAGATAACTTTTCAAAGATAAAAGATGGTGTCAACCTGATTTTAGAAGAGGTCAAAGCAACTAATGTTGTCAATACACCTACATTGGAGGATTTTGTTAAGGCTTTCTTCGAGACATATGAGAAGTATGATGCTATGAAGTTGTCTTCATCTCAAAAAATGATTAAAGAATGTCACTAAAAAGTTACTTTTTGATGCACGACATCGCCTTATCAAGGCAAAGGAGGAAAGCACAAAAGCTAATGGGTGCATGGAGGATCTTCAGGCAACTCTTGCGAAAATCGATGAAGAATTGAAGATCTTGACCGCAAAGAAGAAGAAGACCATTGCAAATATGGAGGAACAAAATGAACAACTATCTAAACATCAGGAGGAGATTATCACTTTTAAAGGTGAAATTTGTTCCATTGAGGAGATACCTCCATTTTTAGACGATGAAGTGGTATCCAAACTGAAGAAAGCAGTCGAGACGAGTCGCCAACAAATTCTAGAATTCAATCCCGTTCCATAGTTTAACTTCTTGCTTAAGATTTACTTATCTCTTTTTGAATTTGCTTATGTTGATGTAGTGACATTGTTCTTTTGATGGAATAAAAGTGGAATCTTCCTCTTAAATGTATTTCTTTTGTTCACTTTTATATTTATTTCCAATCGTTCCAACCCTCATGCTTTGACATTTCTCATCAAACTTTTCAGGCTTGAGCATCCATGATAGAAAATCAATAACGCGATGTAGACGCATTAAAATAATGAGATTATTATTGTCTTAGAGTTCAAACTCATAAAAATACCATATATATAAAAATCACGATCAATAGATCTCTAGATTTATACATATATATTTTCAAAGTCGACTCAAGTTCTGCCTCGTGCAACTTTTCAGCTTTGAGTACCTATGGTAGGAAATTAATAACTCAATGTAAGAACATAAAAATGATGAGATTATTATTCCATTGGAAGCATAACCCCCACGAGTACAACATATGTAAAAATCACGGCCAAATAAGGTATGGATTTGTCCAGATATAGTTTCAAACTTGACTCAAGTTCTTCCTCGTGCAACTTTTCAGCTTTGAGAACCTGCGATAAAAAAATTAATATCTCGAAGTAGAAGCATCCAAATGATGAGATTCTTATTCCATTGGAAGCGTAACTCGCAGGGGTACAACATATGTGAACATCACAGCCAAAGAACCTACGGATTTGTACAGATATAGTTTCAAAGTTGGTTCAAGGTCTGTCTCGCACAACTTTTCAGCTTTGAGCCTTTGTGGTAGAAAATCAATAACTCAACATAGAAGTGACAAAACTAGGAAATTCTTTTTTCGTTGCAAAGACAGAACTAAGAGAAACAATATACATGAAATTTGCAACAAAAGTCATTCCAAATTGACGAGAATGAATCTTTTTGTAGGTTGACTATGTGTGTTGACCACCAGTTTCACATCTTTTTTTTTTTTTTGAAAAAAAAAATCTCTTGAGGTAGGAGTGTCCAAATTAGGATTTTTGAAAATATACCACACAAATGAGTAAGCCTTCAACTAAAAAAAGTATTTTTCATTTGATGTCGTGGGTAAAGATGCACCTAATTTTGAGTAACTTTTTTTTTTGTAGCCTCAATGAGTTACACAAAATTGTCCCTCTACCGCGAGAAGAACTTAAATTGAGCTTCAAGTTGCCTGATCCAATAATTGTGGATTTTAACAGTCTTTCATATGCTAAAATTTCAAATGTGACCTTTGTTTCCTTACTGTGATTGGCCTTAACAGAAAATTCTTAACTCGATGTGTTGCTTCTTTCGTTACGAAGAGGAATTCAAGAACTACAACTTATGCAAGAATTTTCATGCTTTTGTATAGACATGACACTTCTAAAACATATATTGTGATGATTGATACATGCTACAAACCACTCCTTTTTTTAAACTCATACGACTAAACTTAGAATGATATTCTAAGCTGCCTACGTACCTCAGTAAAGAGGATCAAGTCATAATGTAGTTCGAAGAGATTTTTTATTTTATTTTATTTTATTTTTTTGGTTGTATACAGTTTAGACTCATACAGTCCCAGAGTATCAGGCGACTTTCATGGGAAGTATTGCTTCAAAAATTTGCCATTGATTGGACCAACTCTCAGGCCATCGTTATTCATGATTTTATATGCTCCATTTGAATATACTTCCTTCATGATGTATGGACCATCCCATATTGAACTTTTCACCTATGCATTTGTTAAGGATTATGGGTCTTCGAATAGCTAAGACCAAGTCTCCTACTTGAAATGATCGTGGCCGCACTTTCTTGTTGAAGGCTTTAGCTAGTCGAGCTTGATAGCATTCCAACTTCTGTTATGCTTTGAATCTTTTCTCGTCCAATGCCTCCAATTCTGCTAGACAAAGTTGAGTGTTGTTTTTGACCGTAAGTCCCTCTTGGATTGCCATTCTCAGTGATGGAATTTGCCATTCTAACGGAAGGACGCTTCTACACCATATACCAGAGAGCATGGAGTTGCTTGTGTAGCAGTTTTGAAGGTTGTTCAATATGCCCATAAAGCTTCGCCAATCTTCTCATGCTAATCCTTCTTATTCTTGGTGATGACTTTCTTTAACAAGTTACCTAGTGTCTTGTTAAAAGCTTCAACAAGGCCATTGGCAGGTGCATTGTACATTGAAGACTTGCGTTGCTTAAACCTGATTTTCTCGCACAAACTCCTCATAAGCTTGTTATCGAAAGGCGTCCCATTATCAGTGACTATGTACCTTGGTATGACATACCTGAAAATTATGTTTGACTTGATAAAGTCAACAAATTTTCCTTCTTCACTTCCTTCAATGGAACAGCCTCAACCATCTCGAGAACTAGTCAGTGGCTGCTAAGATATATATCTGATCTTTTGATGACTTGGGAAGAGGTCTAACAATATCAAGTCCCCATGCATCAAATGGCCATGATGCTATGGTTGGGTGAAGAGGCTCAGGGGGTTGGTATATGTAATTGGCATGGAATTGACATGCTTGACACCTTTTAACATGCTCTAGACAGTCCATCACCATTGTCAGCCAATAGTATCCCATCCTCTTAATGCGGACATGAAGCTTGGGCCCTGATTGGTGTGCCCCACAAGTGCCAGAATGCAATTCTTACATTGTTTGTCGAGCTTTTTCTTTGTCAAGGCATCGTAGGAATAACCCTTCGTACAAACGACGAAATAATATCCTCTCATAGAAAATGAATTATGGTGCTCTTCTCATGATTTCTACTCTTTTTTCTGACATGTTCAAGTAATATTCCATGTTCAAGGTAGTCAATCAGTAGCTGTCTCCAATCCTCTTCTTCAATAACCTGAATAGACATATGATGACTCTCATTGACATGAAGATCAAGACAAAAGAAATAACCCATCGATGACATATAGACACTTTTGTCGAATCACTTTCTCCAAGTGCCATCGTTGTGGCTGAGTGAGCCAAAGCATCAGCCATGCAGTTTTCTTCTCTTGGGACATGATTTAATAATACTTGATCTAAGCTCTCGAGCAAATAAATGATATATTGATGATATGGCACAAGATCCTCTTTTTTTACCTCATAACATCCCAATAGTTGATTGATGATCAACTTAGAGTCATCATGAATGTCCAAATGTGGACCTTCATATCTGATGTTATTTCAAGAATAATAATCAAACCTTGATATTCTGCAACATTGTTAGAGCAAGTTTCACCTAGAATAAATGAAAATGGCAAGATTAGTCTTTCAGTACATATCAACACAACTCCTGCCCCCGCTCCATCTCGATGTGAAGACCCATCAAAGAACATTGTCCATGTCAATAGACGTTCGATGAATAATGCATCTTCATCAGGAAACTCATCTGAAACCTCCCACTCTACTTGAAGAGGATGATCAGCAAGGAAATTTGCGAGTGGTTTCCCTTTTACAACTTTTTGAGGCATGTATACGATGCTATATTAGTTAAACAATATATCCCATCTAGCTGGACATCCAGAGAGAATTGGTCTGGTCATTACAAACTTTATAGGATTAGCTCGAGAAATCAATTGGATAGTATCTAATTCAAAATAATGCCTTAGCTTCTTTATCGCATAAAGCAATGCTAAACACATTTTTCAACAGGCGTGTATTTCAAATCAGCTCCTATTAAAGTCCAACTCAAGTAGTACAATGTTTGTTCCTTATCATCCTCATTCTTCTGATCCACTAGTACCCCAAGTGATTGCTCTTGTGATGCGACATAAAGTATCAACGATCTTCCAAGTGTTGGTGCCCCTAAAATAGATGGATTCAATAAATACCTTTTGATGCTTTCAAAAACATTCTGACACGATTGATCCCAATGAAAAGAGATGTTCTTCCTCATTAGAGGGTTGAAAGGTTGGCATCGTCCGGCTAGATTAGAGATGAATCTTCGAATGAATGCTAGATTTCCTTGTAAACTACGAAGCTCTCTCAAATTCTTTGGCTCGGGCATTTTTTGAATGACATCAATCTTTGTAGGATCAACTTCAATTCCATGATGACGAACAATGAACCCAAGAAACTTTCTTGAAGAATCTCTAAATGCAAATTTGTGTGGATTCATCTTCAAGTCAAACTTTCTTAATCATTCAAAAACAATTCGAAGTTCTTCAATATAGTCATGCCTACGCTTCGTCTTTACCACCAAGTCATCAATATAACACTCTATCTTTTTTGTGAAGCATGTCATAAAAAATATGTTGCATTGCACATTGGTAGGTGGCGTCATCATTCCTTAAACCAAAAGATATCACCTTGTAATAATATATTTCTTTTGGAGTCTGAAAAACAGTACAGTCCTCATCTTTTTGAGACATTCTGATTTGATTATACCTGGATGACCCATCAACGAATTACATAGCCTCACGCCCAGTTGTACCATCCACCACGTGTTCGATAATTAGTAATGGAAAGTCATCTTTTGGACACACTTTGTTCAAGTCTCGAAAATCAACATAGACACGTATTTGGTCATTCTTCTTCTTGACAGGTACAATGTTTGAAATCCATGACGGGTACTTCACTTCTCGAATAAATCTAGCCTCAATGAGTTTGTTGACTTCAGCTTCAATTTGTGTCACCAATTCAGGGCGAAATATACATTGCGACTGTTTTATGGGAAGCACCCCACTTTTGATTCTTAAATGGTGGATAGCTACCTTAGAATTAAGGCCGGGCATTTCTTTATACAACCAAGCGAAGACATCTTTGTACTTGAAAAATATCTTGAAATATTCACTTTCTTCCTGAGGCGTAAGCAGTGTACTAATGAAGGTTGGGAGTGAATCTTCCAAAGTGCCTAGATTCAACTCCCTGAGTTCATCCATTGTTGATTGCACATCATCTTCAAGTTGAGGTAGAGCTTTTTTGATATTATCATCCACATTATCAAACCATAGACTATCTTCTATTGTTATGTTATATGACGTTTGGCCAAAGTTTGAATCCGCATTTTGTATTTCGCCAAAGGATGTAATGACTTCTTCTTGTTTCTCATTTGTTCTGCCATGAAATTGGTTGGTGAGTATAATGGTACTTTTCTTCACCTTTAACTAGCCTTCAATACTGATTGATAAAATAGCCTTCCTTTTCATACGTGATGGAAGAACGCTGTGGATTTCTTTATTATCCATCTCTTCACAAAAATCTTGTCTTTCATGCTTCACTACCTTTTCTGATATTGAATTCCTTATGGCCCCCAAATGATGAAAGACTGAGATTTTTGAGGTCACAATGTCTTCTTCGATTTGTTTAGAAGCTTCACCTTTATCTTTCATCCTAATCTTTCAAATACAGAGGTTTGGGGTGTCAATCTTCCTATGTTGTTGAACGCTGAAACTCGCTATTGAGTTTTCTCTTCTCCAACCTTCTCTGCCTTCTATATGGAGGTGTAGTGCGACTAAGTCATCTCCCTCTTGGATGAAATTCGTAAAGGTTCCGCTAAGTAAATCCGATCCCAAACTTAGGAGTGCTGACATAATACCCCTATTTTCTCAACGTCATTTGAGAATCTGTAAACCCATATATCTTTTCACAAGTGACTTCGCCTTTCAACAAGCCCAATCTTGTTGGATTTGAGAAATCATAACCTAGTATTTGAAATAGCCTGAAGACCTTTGGGTCAAAGCGTCCTCTTATTCCACTAATAGGGGTATTTTCCTTGGAAGGCTCGGGAGTTACAAATGGTATTTGAGCAATAGGGATGGTCATATTCTCTTTCAAGTCGTGGCATAGACCATTACTCATATCTTTGCTTGAAGGATAAACTTGTTGAGTACATTCTTCCAGTAGAGGTTGCCCTTTTCCTTGACGTTCTCGTGGGACATAGCGAAAAATTGGGTATTCTTTACCAACTCTTTCCTGCATATGTTCTTCAGATGGTGAAAGCTTAATAGATACTTCTTTGGTGTTCTTCTTAAGAACGTTGACAGCAGTCCATTGAACATTATTCTCTTCTTTCGAATCAACATCAATTAAATCATTTAATGTGAGTTTCCCCATGTTTGATTTACAAGATTCTAAGTAGAATCTTGCATCTGCAAAGTATGACTTAGTCTCAGTAAAAGGATTGATGTCTGCCTCAATTTTGACTATTCTCCATCTTTTACATACTTCACAATCTGATGCAAAGTAGATGGTACCAGTCCATTTTCATGAACCTGGGATGTCCAAGAAACAAGTTATATGACATTTTGGCATCTATGACATAAATCAACATATTCGTTTTTATGTTGCCAATAGATAACTCTATGTGAATCGTTCCAATAGCCTGTTGTCCACCTTTCATTGAAACATTGGATCAGTAAGTTGCTCTTGGACAATTCATCAATGGTTATTCCAAGCCGCTTCAACACTAGTTTTGGCATGATGTTGACTGTTGAGCCTCCATCTACTAATATATGATTAAAGTGTTGTTCTCGAAAACAGATGTCTATTGTAGGTCTTAGACCCCAACAATAAGTCATTATATGTGAAGCCATCTGTACCAAAACATGGGGAGACTTGTTTGTTAGCATGACTTTCTTGTTCCATCATTGGCTTAAGACCATCTTCCATTTTCTTTGCTTTGTCGCTGCTAGAAGCCACATATGCTGAACTAATTTCACAGCCTTGCAGGAACTTCTCAGGAAAAAATTCATGCAATGTAATCGGCTTCCGAACCTTCTGCAATGAAGGACCATTTGTCTTCTTGCTAGTAGGAGAGCGGACATTCTTTAATGCATGTACTTGTTCCATATCATTCTTCATAACTCTTGGCTTGGGAACTTGTATCTTTAGAACTTCTTGATGCCTGCACTTCTTATGAGAAACCAAAGTCCAACCATCCTCTAAATTATCTTTAGATTCATCGTTTGCCTTTGGTGATCTTTTTGGAGTCTCCTGTAGAAAATCAACTCTAATGGGAGTAAAATTACGAAATTGCAAAAAAGTAATGTTTGTCGACTTTGAACACTGCATATGGTCAGCCATTACACTAGCATGATTTGCTCCTGCTATTTCATCCATGCCAACAATGATTTTCCCTTCCCTCACAAGCGTTAGAATTTTCTCCTTCAAGACGAAACATTTTTCCGTCGGATGAATAATGACATGGTGAAACTTGCAGTACTTAGGATCACTAACTTTATTAATTTCCTTGGGCCTCTTTGACTCAGGATGCTCAATGACCTTCTTAGCTAGCAACTCATCGAGAATCATAGGCACGTCTGAGTTAAGAAATAGGTAAACCTTTACCTCTAACTCCTTTAAGGTTGGACGATGTTTCTCCTCCCTTGGATATTGACTCATAATTTCTTCTTCCTTCAACTTTTGCTTGGTTGTGACCTTCACAGAAGTTGCCTTTACTGCCATAGATTCCTTAGTTTGAACCTTTGAAGTCGTACCTTTTTTGAACTCCTTCTTTTCTTTGGCCAGCTCAGCAAAAGGGGATGCCTTCCCATGACACCGATGCTCAACACCATGTCATGTGCTCGCGTAGAAAGTTCTTCAAAAGTCTGTGGTTTGATCCCTTGTATGATGTACAACAGACCCCAATGCATCCCTTGAATACACAGTTCCACCGCTGATATTTCAGTAAGCGATCTTTACAGTCCAAAGTCAACGCTCTCCAACGGTTGATGTAGTCCACCACAGACTCATCTTTTCTCTGTTTAGTGCCAGTCAATTCTATCATGCTCTAAGTTGGTTGAGTGTTATAGAAACGGTTGAGAAACTCCTTTTCTAATTGCCCCCAACTATCGATGGACTCATGGTCTAGGTCGATATGCCAGTCAAATGCATTTCCTTTCAGCGAACAAACAAATTGTCTTACCAAGAGATGACCATGTGTTCCAGCATTGTTACAAGTTTCAACAAAGTGGCCAATGTGTTGCCTCAGATTTCCTTTGCCATCAAACTGTTGTAAGTTTGGTGGTTGATAATTCATTGGCATGGGCAAACAATCAATCCTTTTGGTATAAGGCTTAGAGTAGTACAACGAACTTTGTGGAGCTCCACTATATTGAGCTTTGATGGTGTTTGATATCATGTCTTGCAATTATTGAACAGAAAACTCAGTGGTCAGAGCAGATTGTTGTTCCATTTGAAATTAAGACCTAGCAGGTGACTCATCAACATCCTTATTTTGCGGAGTAAATCCAGGCGGACAAGTGGGGATGTTACTTGACTATCCAGGTGCAAATGCCTCTATCTTAAGTTGAGCAATTTGCAAATCTTTATCTTTGACAGACTTCTTCAAAGCCTCAATAGTTTGTTCCATCATTGCAAAATTCTCATCTAAGTCAGTTGCATCAGCCATCAAAGCGTTGACCTTTTCAGTCTCAGAGAGTTCGATGAGCTCTCCGATTCACCCATGTTGAAGCCAGTATGGGAGAATTCATCAAAAAATATAGATGCAAGGTTAACTTTAAGGTTTGTAACTTCAGCCGCCAGATGAGATTTGCTCTTTTTCGCCAGCTCCAAGGAAGTGAAGTATTCATGTCAATTCAAACCACTACTTTTGAAGTTGCATCAAGTGACGAGGCCACCATGACTAAGCTCAGCAGATGTGGAAGTAGTAGCATCCTTGCATGAAGCATCATTGATTTTTTTAAAGTCCATTGCCACAGTTGAATTGATTAGCCGGAAGAAGAGATGAAAAGCAGAATCAGTCCCATTGAGCGTGCCAAATTTGTTTGCAACAAATTTTTGTGAAACGTGGAAAATTCACTGCAACCAAAGTAAATAAAAGAAAAAGATAATTTTATTAATGAATCTTTAGTGAGTACAATTCCATTGTTCTCTTGATTCTTCTCTCCTAACGTGTTTTGTGATTCGAGGGCCTGTTGTAGCATATTTCTTAAATGCAGGATGACGTAGACTTCTTGAGATGTTTTTAGATCTCCGGGACTATCGGCAGCACTTCGTCGTTTCAAGTCGATATCTGGGAAGAACTCTGTTGACCACCTCTTCAAAGAGCTATGTAGTTGGTGTTGTAGCTTTTCTCCAATACTTGGAGAATGTCCTTAGAAAATTATGTAGCTCTCCTATTTATAGTTGTAGGAGTGAGGCAGTCCAAATGTGGATGAACTCTTTGCCTTTTTCTGATTGGTTCTTTCAAGTCATCAAGCTTATCACAAACACTATGTGATAAGATTGATTTTTGATTGGTTGTTGAACTTTGACCAGGATTGCCACATCATCAGAACACATGGCATTGTCTTGTCGGTCTTGAACTTGACTGGAATGCCAAGTCATCTTGACACTTGGCATAATTTTAAGCCTCAAGATGAAATGGAGATTGGACTTGAAATTAATAAAAATGGACTTATTAATTTGTGAAGTCCAAATTAATTAATTTAATCCAAATGATCATGAATTTAAATTCAAATTTTGTATGAAACTAGTTCACTAAAATTTTTGTGTCTAGATATACTACACAATTTAGTACTGTACGTGTTAAGGACTACTTACTTATATATACAATATAACATTTTGTAGAGAGAATTCAGGTGAACACCTTCGAGGACCCCTAGATTTACCCTTGCTTATTGAATTACAATTCCTATGGTGTCACAAATTGTCATAATTAATGACATAATTAGCACATTTAATATGTATTGATTATGACAAACAATTATTATGTATAAATGTAAGTTTGACCATAACCATCAGACTACACATGTGAGGCATGCATACACTAAAATTAGTATATTTATAGACTAATTTTTATCTGTGAAATCTTCACAGAGTTGCATAATTAAATTGCAACTCTATTTCTCATAAGTGAAGTGAATGAAAGAAGAAAAGGAAATATAATTATACTTATGTCCCTCCAATCTGATTACAAAATTCAGGAACTGATTTTTCAGTATTAAAGAACTTCTTCTCAGTCCTTTCTATTCTACTCCACTCTCATTGTATCCAAGTGGATTCATGTCACACCCTGTAGGGTACCATTGGCATAGTTGGCACTTGAAGAACCATTGTTGATTCCCCAAGAGAACCACCTATCCTCATTGTCACATCAACTCGACAGCGGAAGAAAGAACTCATAATATAAAGACCTCATATGCAAGAAAGAAAATAAAATGTATAACTCTGTTGTATCATAATTTCGAATAATATAAATCTAGATACATCAGTACTCAAATACTCTTCTAATCAAGGTCTATGAAGCCTCTACTCAATAACTTAGATGGTGTCATGATAGGCCATGAACACCCCAAATGAAATTAAATAAAATACTAGATCAATTCAAAATAGAAAGGGCTCCTCCAGAAAGCAAGGATCGGCTCCCAACTCTTGGAAAATGCACTGAATCGGACCTCAACGGTGCACGGGCTAAATCCTCTATTACCTATATCTACATCATGAAAAGATGCAGGCCCAAATGGAGGAGATATCGTTGCCACGCCTGTCCTAAATATGCCACTGTAAAGGATGATCAACTCTCTCTTGGATCCATAATAAATGTCCACTTGCGGGACAAGAATTGCCAGAACGAGCTGTGCGACTATCTTACGATGACAACATAGTTCTGTGGGTTAAAGTAGATATTTACTCTCTCTCCAGTCGGCACTTGATACTCCTCCCAAGACTAAAACATGCTCAACTCATCAATCAACTCAATCCTCAATGCTCAATCAATCAACTCAAAACTCAACCTCATTGGATTACCTCATCTTAACTCATCTCAGTTAGTCATCAACTCATTCAATCAATGCAATTCATCAAATTCAACTCAGACTCAAATGGTCATTTAGACTCAGTCAATTTGACTCATGATGTAGTCCAAACAAGGTAAACATATATAGAAATGTATATGAATCAATGAAACATGTTTCTCATACCCAATCCTACTAAATTTACTCAACTCAAATACTCAAATAACTCAACTACTCAATGTTATGCATAGAATTTCATAAAATCATGTGATTTAGGGCTCATGCTATCAAGTATAACACTTTACCTCTATTTCATACATAGAAATTATGTAATATAGCTAATACCTCATAAAATATCAAGAGAACTCATAACTATAAAAGAATTTAGTAATTGGATCAGAGACTTTCCCAAATCTTAACTTCCTTTCCAAATCTTGACTCAAGAAGATGAAGGGACGTGTGAGGAACGAACTTTCACACTTTAGTAAGCATTACATACCTGGGAACAGAAGGAGCAATCAAACCTCAATCGATCCTTGCCCTTGAATTTGAAACCCTAGCTCTTCTCCCTCATCTAGTACACCCAAGAAAGCCCTAAGTGTGAAGAATGGTGGAAAATACCCTTAGGTTTGTATTTCAGTACTTAAATTGAGTCCAAAATATCCGAGGGTTGAATTAAAAGGAATCAGAATAAACAAAAATACCCTTCATTAAAATTGTCTTCTGAGTCTATGAGACCCCATCTATGAGTTGTGGACCATTCTACGATTCGTAGACCACCCCTCATAAACTAGGTTCTTGAAAATCTGTGTTACTGAAAATTAGCACGAAATCCCTCTCTATGATCGGCAAAACATTCTATGGGTCGTAAACTTCTCTCATGAATAAAAGGGTTCTGAAACTTGAGTAGCTGAAATTTGTCATGACACCTTCTCTATGAGTCATATAACATTTCGTATATAGGCCTTAGACTTAGAATTTCACCAAGTCATCTGGGATTTTATGAGACCCATTCTATGAGTCGTAAACCCGACTACGAGTCATATATGTCCCTCGTAAACTTTCTTCTACTGCTTTTCTCAGTTATTTCTCAGCAACCTCTGCACCTCCACTTCAGTTCAGGTAGAAAGAATTAGGAGGGGTGTTACAATTCATATGTATATGACTCTCTCGCTCGCCTCTCACCTCATGTATATATATATTTCAGAAAGTATCTAGGATACATGGACTATCTCGCTACCTCTCTCCTATATTGCTCGTCTCTCCCTATTTAAGTGTATATGGTACAAATATACTTGTATCTAGTTGTATCTGACTTGGAATCTAGTATGAAGTTATTAATTAATGAGAAAATATCTAATCACTTCAAACTATAGAGAGAATTAGTAAATATGGTATGGATGTATGTCTAATAAGATTGTTTTTTCTATTTTTTATAGCTTAACAGGAAAAGCGAAATACATAAACCCTGGCAGATTAATGAATATAATTGTATCACTCTAATGGTAGTGTCAATATATAATTTTATGCAATTTTGTACATATCAACCTATATCAGCTTGGATGTAATGAAAATAGAAAACCTGTATTTCTGTGTTCTGAACCATGAACGAATACAAGTGCTACAAAAGTGAATGAACATGCTTATAAGCTCAACAGACGATTAATGGTCTATCTCTTCATTCTCTCATCGTCTCATTACAAGCGATCCTTATGATTAAAAAAACTCCACAATCACCATATCGTGCAACTTTTATCAAGCCCAAACATTGAAATCCAAGATGCCTTGTCTTGTTAGTCCAAACATTACAGGAGACCAGTCAAGAAGCTCTAGTTACAAAAATGAGAGGGCTATCATAACAAAACGTAATCTCAGGGAAGCATTGAAAGTAACAAGTTTGTTCTAGAAACCTGGTTGGATCATTATCTATAAATCAGAAGGGAGTCATCAACCAACATCATATCCAATCAACCAACTCTCATCTCACCTATGCAATTAATTAAGTCAAGAATTTCAATAAGTAAAACAATCAAACAATCAACAAATCACACCAATCCTCACTCGGACTCTCGAACTCTATCGTCTATCAAACTCGGGATAAAAAGAAAAACTTAAGCATGGGGAATTCAAGGATTCATAAGGAATTCATTACCACCAACTCTCTCATCATCAGCAAGATGGAACAAATGAGGGTATTTGGCCTTCATGTCCTCTTCTGCCTCCCAAGTAGCCTCTTCTACAAATTGGTTCCTCCACAATACTTTGACTGATGCAATCTCTTTGGTTCTTAAGTTGCGAACCTCACGATCAAGGATTTGGATAGGAACCTCTTCGTAACTCAGACTGTATTTCACTCCAATACTCTCGACAAGCACTACTAACTGTAGGTCTCCCAAACACTTCTTAAGCATAGAAATATGAAAAACTTGATGGATGGCCTCTAACTCTGATGGTAGTTCTAACTCATATGCCATATTTCCCACTCTCTTGATGATCTGATAAGGGCCAATGTTCCTTGGACTTAGCTTCCCTTTCTTTCCGAACCTCATCACATCTTTCATGGGTGACACTCTCAAATACACCCAATCATTGACCTCAAACTCCAAGTCTCTTCTCCTAATGTTTGTGTAGGATTTCTGTCGACCCTGCGCAGTCCTCAAACTTTCTCGAATGATCCTCACCTTCTCCATAGATTGATGAACCAAATTTGGCCCAATCAGTTTTGCTTCACCTACCTCAAACCATCCAATCAATGATCTACACCTTCTTCCATAGAGTTCCCATACAGAGTCATCTGAATGCTCGAATGAAAATTGTTGTTGTAAGCACACTTGATCAAAGGAAAGTGGTCATTCGAATTACCTTTAAAGTAAATGGAACAGGCTCTTAATATATCCTCCAACATTTGAATAGTCCGCTCTGCTTCGCCATCTTCTTGTGGATGCACTTTTGTACCCAAACCCTTTTGAAAAGATCTCCAAAACTGAGTGTGAATCGAGCTCCTCTATATGAGATGATAGAAAAAGGGACTCCATGTTGTATAACATTATCCTTTATGTATAGTCGGGCATGATCCTCCCTGATGTCTGTCATCTTAGCTGCGAAGAAGTGGGCAGATTTTGTCATCCTGTCAACTATCACCCAAATTGAATCACGTTGTCTGTGGGACCTCGAAAAGGTTGTTACAAAGTCCATGTTAATCATCTATCACTTCCACTTTGGAATCTCAAAGTTCTGAGCTATTCCACATGGCCTTTGGTGCTCAACTTTAACTTGTTAGCAATTCGGGCACTTGGAAACAAACTCAACAATATCTCTCTTCATTCCACTCCAATAATAGACTTCCCTCAAGTCATGGTACATCTTGGTAGACCCTGGATGGATGGAATATCTGGAATTGTGGGCCTCTTCCATAATCCTCTCTCGAACGCCATCAATTTGGAACACATAATCTACCTTGATACCTCAATACTTTGTCTCCCCCTTTGGAGAAAGCCACCACCTTCTGCTTATGCCCACCCTTCTTCAACTATAATAATGTAGGATCTTAATCTAGTTTCTCCTTCACCTCCACTACTAGAGATGATGCAAATCCATTATGCACAAGAAATCCTCCTTCGCCTGATTCATCTAATTAAACTCTCAATGGTTCCAGTCTTTGAACTTCTTTAGGAAACTCTCTTTTCTCCTCCTCCACAAGGGTGGTGCTCTCCACGAAAAACTTACTAAAAGCATCAACAACCAAATTAGCTTTACCTGGGTGGTAGAAGAAGCTCATGTCTTAGTCTTTGAGCAACTCAAGTCATCTCCTCTGTCTCAAGTTAAGCTCTTTATGGCAGAAGACGTATTGCAGGATCTTGTGGTCTGTGAATACATCCATATGTGCTCCATACAAATAGTGGTGTCATAGTTTGAGAGTTAACACCATTGCCAACTCTAAGTCATGAGAGGGATAGTTCTTTTCATGCAGCTTAACCTGTCTAGAAGCACAGGCAACAACCTTCCCCCTCTACATCAACACATATCCCAATCATACTCTCGAAGCATGGCAGTAAATCATGAACCCATCCATCCCATCGGGCAAGGTCAACACCGGTGCAGTAGTCAACCTCATATGTAGCTCTTAAAAGCTTTTATCACACTCGTCAGACCATTAAAACTTAACCTTATTCTGAGTAAATTTGTTCAACAATGCAGATATGGAAGAGAACCCATCAACAAACCTTCAATTGTAGCCAGCCAATCCCAGAAAGCTCCTTACCTCAATCAAAGAAGTTGGTCTAGGCCAGTTCTTGACCGCCTCAATCGTTAGAGTATCCACTTCAATTCCATCTCCAGAAATCACATGACCTAAGAAAGCCATGAATTTGAGCCAAAACACACACTTAGAGAACTGTGCATATAGCTCATTATCTCCGAGCATCTGCAAAGCGATTCTAAGGTGATTTGCATGTCCTCCTCATATTTAGAATACACCAAAATATCATCAATAAACACGATCATGAACATCTCAAGATACTGTATGAATACTCTGTTCATCAAATCTATAAAGGTTGCAGGTGCATTTCTCAACCTAAATGACAACACCTAGAAATCAAAGTGACCATATCGGATTCGAAAAGCCATCTTTGAGATGTCACATTCTCTCACTTTTGATTAGTGATACCCTAATCATAGGTCTACCTTAGAGAAAATAGTGGCACCTTGAAGTTAGTCAAACAAGTCATCAATCCTCGGAAGGGGATACTTATTCTTGATTGTCACCTTATTTAATTGACGGTAGTCAATACACATCCTCAGGGAACCATCTTTCTTTCGCATAAACAAGATCAGAGCACCACAAGAAGAGACACTCGGCCTTATAAATCCTTTCTCTAACAAATCCCTCAACTTCTCCCTCAACAGCTCATGGGCCATTCTATAGGATGGAACAGAAATAGGTTAAGTGTCAGGGAGAACATCAATTCCAAAGTCGATCTCCCTATCAAGAGGGACTCTGGGCAGATCATCTGGAAACACATCAGGAAAATCACTCACGATCAGATAGACTCAAGAGTAGAGGGCTCAACTCGTTAGACTTGACTTGAACGAAGTGATAGATACATCCCTTAAAGATTAGTCTTCGGTCCTTGAGATAAGAAATAAACATACGCTTTAGAGTAATAGAATATCTCTTCCAATAGATAACAGGCTTATTCGGGAACTAAAATTTGACAGCCTGGGTTTAGCAGTCAACAGAGGCATAGCAGGCATAAAGTCAGTCCATACCAAGGATCACGTCAAAATTGACATCTCTAAGTCAATCAAATCATCAAGAGAATCCTATGATAAATGGACACCACACAATCTCTATAGATTCTCTTAGCTCGAATGGACTGACCAATAGTTGGCTCAAACAAGCACTCAGGAAAAATCTCAAATCTACTTGCCACATATAGTATGACACGCCATAACTCCACGCTTTTATGTATCCATGTTTCATGGCTAATTCTTTTATGTGGAGAGTGTATTAGGGTTATGGGAGACTCCTAGGACTTAGACGAGTTCAAAACTTCCCTATGAATTGAGTTTTGGGTGTTGGTCCATACAAGGGTCAACTTTAAATGCGCATAACTTTTAGCACACTTGGAACTAGCTGGAACACGACATGTCAAATGAAATCCCTTTGAGTTATCTTTCCAATGCACTAGGTTTCACCTCATTTTAGGTTTGGACTCAAAAGTTATGACTATTTTACTAAAGACTACCGGTGTAGAGTTGCACTAAAAGCCCACGAGTCGTACCCCGACCTATGACTCGTAGGTTAGGCTCGTAACAATTTCCAGAGACTCTGAACTTCAGACTAGGGGTCATGGGAAGGGTCTTACGAGTCGTAGTGCTACCTACAGGTCATAATGGGGCCCGCAACAGCTGTTAGATAGCCTTTTAGGTTGGGTTATTTTGGTCCTTTCCCACCCTTTCTAAGCTCTAGATTGACGTTTGTATGCTCATTCAAGGTCCCAAACCCTTGAGTTCTTCATTGTATTGATAAGATACTCTCTTAAACCCTTAGATTAATATTTCACTCCAAAATCAAGTGTCCAAATCTATTCCGAATCTTAAGGAATTCATCGAAGTTTTAAGTTCTCATCTCTAACTTCACCAAGAAATTCTCTAAAGCTAAGGTATGTGGATTTTAGTCATGGGTTCCTTCCATCCATGGTGGACTAACCTCATTTTTACTCAATTTTAATGATTTAAAGTTGACTTTACAAATGGGTTTACTAGTATGAGTTGTCTATGAACTATGTTAAAGTTATGTAAAGTTGTGACTATTTTGCTATGCTTTGAGCTATAAATCTTAGATCTATTGTAAGATTTGATGAGGGGTTTTGATGTATATTGCTTAAGGGTGTTGCATGGTGTTAATTTATGATTTTACAATGGATTTTCTTACATGATTTCATCTATAAATTGCATGGTTTTGTACCTCCATTACACACCCACCAAGTATTTGATAAAATATCCGGATATGGTTTCTTCAGGAGTTGAAGGTCCAATGCATGTCTTATGAGTTGAATGAATTTGTGATGATGAAATTAATGTTTATATGAGTTGTATTTATGATATTTGTCTATATTATTCTAAGATGACCATGTCTTGATGAGGAGGTACCACACCTTGACCACTATGATAAAAGGGATGATCTTCATTAACCAAATTGAGGGGTTGACATCTTATTAACTAAATTGAGGGGTTGATAGCTCATTAACCAAATTGTGGGGTTGGTATCTAAATTGCCTTAGAGGTGGGTGGTGTATATTAATAACCAAATTGAGGGGTTGATACCTCAATCACCTAGGATGGGAGGTGGAAACCCCATTAGGCAAAGAATGATCTCTTTTTACTTATATTTTATGATTTATATAAGCATGAGTTTACTTCAAACAACATTCATACATGTCATATCGTTACTATGTTATCCAATGTCTATGTTTATGCATTTTGATTATGTTGCCAATCTCTTGTTGCATTGCATCCTACATACTTAGTACATTTAAACGTACTAATGTATATTTGGTCATCATCCTCCTCCACTTGGCTAATGGCATCCATTCAATCTAGTTGGTGAGTCCTCATATCCGAGGGAAACATTTATATTCTTATGCTATGTAATACAGACTATCTTTCCTTTTTGGTAAACTTTGACTATGAGGGTGAGCCCGGTTGCTTGTCTTGGCCCCTGCTAAGTTCTATATTAGAGGTGTTATTGGACAAGATATGTATTACGCTTGAGATTTGACTCACTTATGATATTCAAGCTATTTAAATATAAGTTTCTCTCCCATAGTCCCAATTTCCCCTTGTTTATGTTTCATACGATGAATTATCTTGCTTCAGTGACTAAGGATGTGTGATGATATGTTATGACGCTTGTATGTGGTTCCTTTGGGTTCCCCATTCACCGGCCACGTCTAGGCCCTAGGCTTGGGACGTGACATATGGTGTCACAAAAGAACAAGTTGCACCCGGATCAAGTAAAGCATCATAAGAAAAGGTAAAGACTCAAATTATACTCGTCACAACATCTGGTGAAACGTCCTGGTCCTGTTGGTCCCTATTATATACAGATGGTTTGTCCCACTGCCTGCCCCTAGTGAAACACCTCTCTGGTTACCCCTTACTGGTGGTGTTGTGGTAGAAGACTAGGCCTTATTGCCTAACATCCGACACTCCCTCTAAAAATGGCTTGGTTGGCCACACTTGCAACAACCATTCCCTTCATCTCTACATTCTCCCAGATGCATCCTATCATATTTCCCATAAGTTGGCTTCCCTTTAGAACTAAGAGTTACACTTGCCTGAGACTGTGCACCCTGTTCCCTAATGTTTGGCTGACCTTGGGACCTCTGATCATACTCATGGCTCGGGCTAGTGCACTAGCAGAAGATGGTGCCCAGCTGGAAGACCTTTTTTGGAAGTAAGACTTATCTCCCTTACCTTGCTTGATTTGACTGGGCTCAGTCCCTACTGACCTGACCTTCCTATTCAGATGCTCCTCTCTATCCTTCTTCTTATCTTCCTTAGTCTGTTGGGCATAAAACATCATCTTGGAGATATCTATACCTAGGATCACTAATGCCACCTTGCACTCTCTCTTCACCTGTCTACCCAACCCAGACACAAATTTCCTCATCCTCACTCTCATATCCTAGACCATCTCTAGGGCATACCTGGATAGTTGGATGAATTTCAGGCTATAATCTTTAACAGAAAGCCCCTCTTGTTTCAGATTCACAAACTCCTCAATCTTTACCTCTCTCAACTCCTGAGGGAAGAACTGATCGAGGAAGGCACTCTTGAACTCATCCCAAGAAGTAGGCTCAGCATCATCACCTCGACTCTCTTCCTACTAATTATACCAAACATTAGCCACATCCTTGAGCTGATAGGAAGCAAGATTAACTCCTTCAGTCTCAATCGCATGCATGGTTTTCAGCACCTTCTACATCTCATCAATAAAGTTCTGAGGGTCCTCCTCAACCTTAGATCCAGTATAGACAAGTGGGTTCATCCTTAAAATGTATCTCGGTTTGGTGCCAGCCGTTGGCTTATGGGAGCTAGAACTAGGAGTCTATAAACCCTTGTTCCCGCTCTAGGCAGCTATCAACTGTGTGAGCATAGTGATAGCTCCTCTGAAATCAGCCTCTGTAGTGGGAGTAGGTGGAGCGGTAGGTGTCACAGAAACACCAGCAATTCTGGTCGATCGATCTCGAACCTTCATTTTCATCTAAGGAGGCACCCCTGAAGTAAAGTTCTCAGCATTTCTAATTAAGGCATTTCTCTGGGTTGCGGTGCATCTAGGAGGCATGATCTGCAAGCGTGTAACTCATAAGTTAGATAGGTACTTCCATAGAGCTAGACTCTATCACACGAACTTAGAATACATGAAAGTGAGACAATTCCTAATGTCCTATAGCAGCTTGCTTATGAAATGTGGTGCACAACACACGCATAAACAAGTCTCTACTAGACACAGCTTCATAGACTACCTAGGATATCTTGAACTCTGTACTCTGATACCAAGTTTGTCACGCCCTGGGAGGGTACTCTTGGCATGGCCGGCACTTGAAGAACCACTGTTGATTCCTCAAGAGAACCACCTGGCCTCATCATCACATCAACTCGACAATGAAAGAAAGAACTCAAAATATAAAGACCTCATATGCAAGAAATAAAATAAAATGTATAACTCTACTATAATCATAATTTCGAATGAGATAAATCTAGATACATCAGCACTCAAATACTCTTCTAGTCAAGGTCTTTGAAGCCTCTACTCAACAATTTAGATGGTGTCATGACATACCATGAACACTCCAAACCATGAACACTCCAAATCAAAGTAAAGAAAATACTGGATCAATTCAAAATAAGAAGGACTCTTCCGAAAGCAAGGAGAGCTTACCAACTATAGGAAAATGCACTAAATCAGACCTCAACAGTGCATGGGTTAAAGTCCATTATTGCCTGTATCTGCATCATGAAAATATGCAGGCCCAAATAGATGTTAGTACATGGAATATACTAGTATGTAAAATAGTTCAAGAAAGTAAGACTCAACTCACTCATCTCCACTCAATAACATATACTCAGCTCAGTATATGCAAGTTTGAAGTAAATCATGCTTTTTCTTTTAAAATGTACACAGCAGAAATAGACTCAGTTTAAAAATATCATGCTCAATCAAGATTACTTAGGAGTTTCTCTTAACTGACATCCACATCCCATCACCTTTAATTTGGTGATGCACAATGAAGACGGCGTCATTGCCATGTCTGTCCAAAACATGCCATGATAAAGGACGATCAACTCTCTCTTGGATCCATAATAAATGTCAACTTGCGGGACAAGAGTCGCTAGAATGAGCTGTGTGACTATCCTATGCTGACAACATAGTTTTGTGGATCAAAGTAGATGTTTACTCTCTCCCCGCTCGGTGCTCGATACTCCTCTCAAGACTAAAATATGCTCAAATCATCAATAAACTCAATCCTCAATGCTCAATCAATCAACTCAAAACTCAACCTCATTAGGTTACCTTATCTCAGTTACTCATCAACTCATTCAATCAACGCAATTCATCAAATTTAACTCAGACTCAAATGGTCATTTAGACTCAGTCAATTTGACTCATGATTTAGTCCAAACAAGGTACTCATATATAGAAATATATGTGACTCAATGCAACATGTTTCTCATACCCAATCCTACTCAATTTACTCAACTCAAATACTCAAAGTACTAAACTCAAAGACTCAGTGGCGTACATAGAATTTCATAAAATTATGTGATTTAGGGCTCATGCTATCAACTATGAAACTTTATCTTAATTTCATAAATAGAAATTATGTGATGTAGCAAATACCTTATACAATATCAAGAGAACTCATAACTATACAAGAATTTAGTAATTGGATCATAGACTTTCCCAAATCTTAACTTCCTTTCCAAATCTTGACTCAAGAAGATGAAGGGGCGTGTGAGGAAGAAAATTTCACACTTTAGTAAGCCTTACATACCTGGGATAAAAGGAGAAATCAAACCTCAATTGATTATCGCTATTGAATTAAGCCTTACATACCTGGGATAAAAGGAGAAATCAAACCTCAATTGATTCTCGCTATTGAATTTGAAACCCTAGCTCTTTTCTCTTCTCTAGTGCTCCCAAGAAAGCCCTAAGTGTGAAGAATGGTGGAAAATACCCTTAGGGTTGTATTTCAGTATTTAAATTGAGTCCAAAACATCCAAGGGTAGAATTAAAAGAAACCAAAATAGACAAAAATACCCCTCATTAAAATTGTAATCTAAGTCTATGAGACCCCATCTGCGAGTCGTAGACCACCTCACGTAAACTACATGCCTAAAAATCTGTGTTACTGGAAATTGGCATGAAACCCCTCTATACGATTGGCAAAACATTCTACGGGTCATAAACTCCACTCATGAATAAAAGGGTTCTAAAACTTGAGTTACTGGAATTTGTCACAAAACCTTCTCTACGAGTTGTGATATATTTTACGAGTCATATATCATTTCGTATATAGGCCCCAGACTTGGAATTTCACAATGTCATCTAGGGTTTTATGAGACCCACTCTATGTGTCGTAAACCTGACTACGAGTCGTATATGTCCATCGTAAACTTTCTTCTGCAGCTTTTCTCAGTCATTTCTCAGCAACCTCTGCATATCCACTCCAGTTCAAGTAGAAAGAATTAGGGGGTGTTACAATTCATATGTATATGACTCTCTTGCTCTCCTCTCTCCTCATGTATATATATTTCAGAATGTATCTAGAATACATGGACTATCTCGCCAGCTCTCGCCTATATTGCTCGTCTCTCCCTATTTAAATGTATCTGGTACAACTATACATATATCTAGTTGTATCTGACTTCGAATCTAATATGAAATTATTAATTAATGAGACAATATCTAATCAATTCAAACTATAGGGAGAATTAGTAAATATGGTATGGATGTATGTCTAATAAGATTGCTTTTCCTATATTTTATAGCTTAAAAGGAAAAGGGAAATACATAAACCCTGGCAGATCAATGAATATAATTGTATCACCGTAATGGTTGTGTCAACATATAACTTTGTGCCGGTTTGTGTATATCAACCTAAATCAGCTTGGATGTAACTAATATAGACAACCTGTATTTCTGTGTTCTGAACCACAAAGAATACAAGTACTACAAAAGTGAATGAATATGCTTATAATCTCAACAGATGATTAATGGTCCAGCTTCTCACCCTCTTGTCGTTTCATTATAGGCTATCCTTATGATTATAAAAAAAAAAACTCCACAATCACCATATTGTGCAACTTTTCTCAAGCCCAAACATTGAAATTTAAGATGCCTCGTCTTGTTAGTGCAAACATTACAGGAGGCCAGTCGAGAAGCTCTAGTTACCAAAATGAGAGAGCTATCATAACAAGACTTAATCTCAAGGAAGCATTGAAAGTAACAAATTTGTTACAGAAACTTGGATGGATCATTATCTATATATTATAATGAAATCATCAACCAACATCGTACCCATCACAAAAGTATGAACATGTGGCCCTTCAATCTCTTCAAACATCTCGCTTTAAAAGTCGAATAAAAGAATGGTGTAGTAACTACATTAGCCCCTTTTTAGCATCCAGTAATAAGCTCCATCTTAATAAGCAGTACCAAATGTCTGATTCACCTCTATAAGAAGGGGATTGATTTTCTCTTTGGAGGCGATAATGAACAGGCTTCAAATGATCAAGATGTAGGCACTTATGAAGAGGATCATGATCAAAATGGAGGCTCTGATGAACAAAATGCTGATCAAGATGTAGGTGCTAATGAGCAGGATCGTCTCAACAAGTTTGGGAGCCTAAAGCCAAACTTCATAGAGGGGTCTCATATATAAATTGAATAATTATAACATACTAATTGTAATTCTACAAATCAGATCCAGAAGTGGGATATACGTGCAGGGACGTCTCGACCATAAGGGCACTAAACCAATCGCTTAGGTCCCTAATTTTTTGTGGGCCCCACTTTCTCTCAAAGATGTGTGTATATATATATA
>JAABOM020000049.1:1330901-1342375 GCA_011800125.2 Solanum clarkiae
TTGAGAAATTCAGGTTAGTATGTGTCTAAGTGCCCCTATCGGGCACTGGTCACAACCCTAGGATTGGGCTGTGACATGTTATGCGACCCATATATATATATATATATATATGTATATGTATATATATATATATATATTGACCTTTATTTGTGGAAAGAATTCAAGAAAGGAGGTGGACCCACATTTAAAACAATTAGGAAGGACAACTCCTATTCATACCATCTTTCCTGACAAGTGTAGGTTTCCCATCTTTACATGTGTTTTAGAGATTTTCATATAAGCAAATTCTCCATTACGTAATTGGGTAACTTTTCCCAATTTGTTGTCCTACTAGGACTTAAACACTGCCACATTATTTATCTATAAATAGACCTCACATTTTTCAATTGTGAGCATCAATTCACAAATTTTGTGAATTTCAGGATTCAACCATACGGCTATGGGAACATGCTCAGGTAAATTTTTTTCTCTTTCCATTTTCTTCTGTCCCTTTTTTTAATCACGGTATTTCATCTGAAAAAGAACATATATATATTCAATTCATCAAGAAATAGCTTCTTTGGTTGATGAATCATTCCCTTTTTTTAATCACATAGGTATTTTGTATTTAATATGAAAGTGACTAAAAAAAGAATATACCTATATTTAATTCATCAAGAAATAACTTCTTTGGTTGATGAATCATTTTTTTCCTTTTTTTTAATTACATGTTCCCAAATAACTTTATTTCTATCCTTTTTATGAAAAGAATAAAATAAAATACTTATAAAGAAAATCTATGCTTTTTTTTCCTTCTTTGTAGTAAAGAGTCTATGATTGTTGTATTTTTTGTCAACTTTGCCCACTTTTCTCTTCTTCTATCTTTTCGTAGGATTAAATATATATATTCTTAGACATCACATAATTGAGAGGTTCATTATATCACAAGAATATTGTCTTAAAACGTGAAGGGGATAGATCAGTGTCCCCACTTTAAAAGGTGATTTGAAGAAATCCTTATGGTGTGAAGGGGATAGATCATTTTTCCCACCTTAAAAGGTGATTTGAAGAAATTCTTATAGTGTGAAGGAGATAGATTAGCGTCTCCACCATAAGAAAGACAACTTGAAGAAATCCTTATGGTGAGAAGGGATGAATACGCATTCCTGTCCTAAGAAGGACAAAGAGTTTTTTCTTGACAAAATCATATTTATGTACTTTTCTTATCATTTTATGCCTAAGTTTGTTACCAATGACTTCTTTTATTTCTTGCAGTCTTGGAAAGATGGTAATTTTCAGACAATACATCTCTCCTTCCACCAAACTTAAGCATTTCATAGTGGAAACTAAGGAAGGGCTGGAGCAAACCAGATTCTTGACCCAAACTCCACTAGCTGGGCAATATGCGAGCCCGTGGCCTTTTTTGAAAAATCCATTTTGTATGACGAATTGGACTTCGATGCAAACCGATGGTTCCAATAAGCTACTCAAGTTGTGATCCCTTCAAGCACTGGATCATCTTCATGCTAATATTGCAACTCTTCTTCCAAGCTTAAGTCGTCGTATAATTCAAGGTAATATTGTTGGGGAGACACCATGATAGTTGAGGGGGAGCACCGTCATATCCCAGGATATTGGGAGTGGACTGAAGATGTTCTCGGTAGGAGTCAGGAAGTCTTGGGTATGACACAAATCTATGACACCGTTTATGCATCGCTTTTTACTTATGACCATAATTCAGATATTTTACAAGCATTTTGCAAAGCTTGGTGTCCCAAAACAAACACACTTCTCACATTTGTTGGAGAGTTATCTATTTCTTTATGGGATTTATACATTCTTGAAGGCTTGTCGATTCTAGGTTCTCTTTATGAAGAAATGGTACCTAAGGCTAAAGAGCTTATAGGGTTCGATAAAAAGAATATCCAATACACTCCCCGAACTTGTGAACATTTATTTGCAGCCTTTCATTATCTTCGAGATGCTGACTAAAAGGTGTCTTTCAACAAGTGGATATAATTCTAGTCTAAGAAACCTTCAAGGTATGTCCCTACTCTGCCTAGGTAGGAAAGAGAATCTGCTCATCTTGAGTTGACGCATAATCCTAGCGAGTCTTTCCTGGTGTAAAAAGGTGGTCCCATGCCGAAGAGAGGACATTCTCTAGGCTTCGGGTGAGACCTGACAAAAGAGATGAGACATATCTGGTGACCTTCTTATCTTATTGGTTGTGCGCTTTTGTTCTTCCTAATAAAGAAGGTGATTTCAGTCGTCCTAGGACTTTCAAGATGACAAGCTTGATGGCGAGTGAGAGAAAAGTCAGCCTCGCAATTCCGGTGTTATCCAGTATCTAAAATGGTTTGAATAAGATCTCAACCGCGTCACAACTCGACCAGATCAAATGTATCCATGGTTGAGAGAATGTGGCTTGGACATCTACTGCTTTGGACAAGACATACCTTCATTTTTATGTTGATAATGACAATGCACCTGAGTTGGAGTTGAGCTATTTCATGAGTATTCGCTTCAACTATCTTCCTCTTAGGTGTAAAAACTCATTTATCATTGAACTATGTAGTCCACATCGCTTTAGTCATCAATTTGGATTCTATCATAATATCCCTGGCATCATGAAGCATGATATTCGTAGTGCTTCTTTGGACAAGGGACTTATGTTTTGGAGAATTTGCACTATGCATAATCTACGTCTCGAAAGACTTTTCCCTCACTCATACCTAATACAAGAATTTCTTTTAGATCTAATTATCAGGCTTTGGAAGAAGACTCATGGGGATTTCCTTAGTGCTCATTTGCAAGGTCTAGTGAATACTACTGGACCAACTCCTGTTGTACCTTTAAAGGGTTCAAATGAAGTACATATATCCAAAGTCCTCAATATTGATGCAGAAGACACTTTTTCTTTAGGTGCCAAGGTGTCCCAACAGCGTAATAAAGGAAAATCTTGACTTTCTCCGGTAGCAAAAAAAAAGGCATCTACTCAAGCTGCTCGAGTTCCTAAAAGGTTACTTCAATCTAAGAGTGAGAGTAGTAGTAGAGATCGTTATTGGAAGAGAACAAGGGTACATACAGATGAAAATGCTACTACGCCCATGGTTGAACTACATGATGAGACAAGTATCCCCTCAAGGACCATAACGACCCCTATTAAAGAGGTATGATTTAGATTTCCCTTATCAAGTATATCTTAGCTCCTCTTTTTGATTATTCACCCTTTTTTTAAATGAAGGCGAATAAAAGGACAACTTCTATCTCTTCTGATGAGGTCGAAGATACTTTGAAGTCTAATGCATGCGACCACCCAATGGCCGCTATGTCTGTATTTGATGGGAAGAGAGTCGTCCTGGATGCTCAAAAGAATTTCACATCTTCTCTTTGGACCATTATTCGAGAGAAACTTTCTAAATATGATGTGGATTCTGCTTCCTCTCTTAAAGATGAAATCCAACTAATTATCAAGGAGATGAAATGCAAAGATGTGGATATCTCACCTTTGATAAAATTATTAGGCTCTTTCTTTAAGTTTGCTACCTCGTATGACCAACAAAGATCAACCCTTCATGATATGGATGTGGAGACTGCAAGAAAAGAGTTGTTCCTAGCAGCGAGAGAACATCTTTCAAATGCCATGCTTGAGGAGTATGAGAAGGTTAGAGTGATGTCCTTTCTCCAACAATCATTGGGGATATGAGAAAGAAGATAAAAGAGCTATGCAAAAAGGCACAAGCTTTGGAAGTCCTTTTAGCAACTGCCAAGGATGAAGTCAAAGAGGCAAAGCTAGCTACCACACTTGAAGATAAGGAGTTCGATGCATGCTCTAACATAGATTTGTCCAATGGCTCGGAACAAAAGAAGGAGCATCTAGAGGCTTTGCATCAAGAGCTGATTAACTATAATCTATGCTTAGATTAGATTTATTTTTCTTTTTTTATCTTCTTTTGCTTATTTTATTTTCTTTAGAGTTAGATGATATATTAGACAATTTATGATATTGATATTTTTTTTCTTGTGTTACATTATGCCTCTTTTCCTTATGATATTGATATTTTTTTGGCCTCTTTTTTCCTTTATTGCATTCTCCCTCTTGAATTTGCTTTGGTTGCAATCTTTAACAATCCAAACTTGACCTATAACTTATAGGCCAATAAGAATAACTTAAGCTCTACTTACAAACACTGCGAATATTAATACTTCAACTTATAAGATAAGTCTTAAGGACTTCTAAAGCTTGAAAATTTTAACTTTCAAACTCGATGACTTTATTTTGTAAGTTTGAAGGCAGTTAGCAATCTAGAACTTCCACTTGAAGGCTTCAACTTTCAACTTTGTAAAATTTGAAGACTCTGATTTTATCCACATGCTTGATTTGGGATCACCCCGCAGGTTTGGGGGATTTAAACGTTTCAACTCCCAGATTTGGAGGGTTTGAAGGCTTTAGCTTGCGAGCTTAGAAGATCTGAAGACTTCAACTCACATATTTGGAGGATTTGAAGACTTTCAAGTACACTGCTAGTGAAGCTCATATTTGATAGAGGTTTATCCCCATTGAGTCACCATCATTTTGTATGAGTCCAAATTTTAGTGAAAGGTACTCACAACTTTAACACTCATGTAAGAGATCAAGTGGGGACAATGTTTTTTGACACTCATGCAACTGAACTTAGAATATAATTCCAAGTGCCTAAGTACCTCAATGAAGAGGATCAAGTCACAATGTAGCTCTAGGACAGTGAGTGTTTTTTTGGGGGGGTGTTTAGTAAACAGTTTACACTCTTGGGGGCCAGGAGTAACATGCAGTTTATGCTCGTACATCACGGAGTGTCACCTCACTTCAAGGGTAGTACCTCTCAAGGAATTTTGCATTTATGGGACCAATCCGTATGTTATCCGCATCGACAAGTTTGTAAGCGCCATTTGAATATGCTTCTTGTACTACATATGGTCCATCCCACTTCGAGGTGAATTCGTCCCCAGACTTATGTGAAGTGATAATGGGTCTCCTTACTGCGAGGACTTGGTCTCCGACTTAACAGTACCTCAGGCGAACCGTTTTGTTAAAAGCACGAGACAGATGAGCCTGATAGCATTCAAGATTTTTTTAACCTTCGAACCTCTGCTCATCTAGCGCTTCTAACTCAGAGAGACGTAGTCGAGCATTCTCTTCTTCAGTAAGTCCCTCTTGAATAGCAAGTCTCAAGGAAGATATTTTTCACTCAAGTGGCAGGACTGCTTCAACTCCAAAAGCAAGTGAATATGGGGTTGCTTGAGTTGGTGTGTGATATGTTCTCCTATATTCCCACAAAGCTTCTTCCATTATTTCATGCCAGTCTCTTTTGGACTTAGAGACTAGTTTCTTCAAGAGATTGTATAGAGTCTTATTGAACACTTCAGCAAGACCATTGGTGGCAGCATGATACATAGAGGATTTGTGCTGCTTGAAGCCAAAAAGATCACAAATCTTACTCATCAATTTGTTATCAAATGGCTTGCCATTGTCAATTATTATGTATCTAGGAATGCCGAATCAGTATATGATATTCACTCGAATAAAGTTTGTAACATTCTCCTTCCTTACTTCTTTGAGAACGATAACTTCAGCCCATTTTGAGAAGTAATCCATTGCAGCCAAGATATATAGGTGTCCTCCAATCCCCAAGCATCGAATGGACAAGATGCAACAGTCGGGTGATGTATGAAGTTTGCATGGAATTAACAAGCTTTGAACCTTCGAGCATAATCCAAGAAATCTTTTACCATGGTTCGCCAATAATATCCCATTCTCTTTATGTGAAAGTAGACCCTTGGTCCAAATTAATGCAATCCACATACTCCCCTATGTGCTTCCTGTAGAGCTTGACTCGCTTCTTCCTCTCCCAGACATCGAAGGAGTACCCCCACAAATGATCTTCTATATAGTGTGTTCTTATAGTAAGGAAAACGAGGTGCACGATAACGAATGTCAGTCCTCCTTCTGGCATCTTTTGGGAGTATCCCATAACATAAGTAGTCGATGATAGCTTGTTGCCAATCCTCTTTGTTAACTTCAGAAACTACAACAACATGCTCAAGCTTATCCTCCATATGCTCATCTTCATCCGGTGGTGGTATTAGCCATTTTTGGCATATAGTAACTTGCATTTGATTAGAAAGAGTTAGAGTTGAAGCTAGAGCAGCTAAGGTATTAGTTGTTTTATTTTCCTTTCTCGGCACATGTTGGAGGGTTACATCTCCAAGCCATCCTATTAACTTTTAAGCATAATACGGATATGAGCGCAGTTCAGGCTTTCTGACCTAATAAGTTCCCAAAAGCTATTTAACCACTAGTTGAGAGTCACCAAAGACTTGCAGATGTAATTATTTCATGTCGACAACCATTTTGAGATCAAGTATCAATGCTTGATATTCTATGACATTATTGAAGCAACGTTGTTACAATGTGAAGGAGAATAGTAGGAACTCTCCTTACGAAGTGAAATGCACCACTTCAGCTCTAGCTCCGCCACAATGTGCAGCCCTATCAAAGTACATCTTCCAAAGAGGTTATATTTCAATATCTATCGCATCTTTAGCAGGGAGCTCATCAGTTATCTCCCAATGATCTGGTATCGGATGGTCTACCAAGAAATCTGCTAATGCTTGTCCCTTTACAGCTTTTTTAGGGACGTACATGATCTCAAACTATTAGAATTTGAGATACCACCTTGCTAGTCAGTCGCTGAGGATTGGTTTCAACATGACAAACTTGATGGGATTTGCTTTAGATATGAGACGAACAACATGAGCTTGAAAATAATGCTTCATCTTTTGAATTGAGAAGACTAGAGCCAAACATAACTTTTTGATTGGCAAATAATTCAGCTCATTTGGTGTCATCATTCTGCTCAAGTAGTAGAGGGAGTTTTCTTTGCCTTCGCTATTCTCTTGAGCTAATAGGGCTCCAACGGACCTCTCTTATGCCGTAATATAGAGTATCAATAGCTTTCCAGGTATAGAGGATGCTAGAACTGGAGGGTTTGCTAAATATGCATTGATACTATCAAAAGCTTCGCTATATGTTTGGTCCCACTTAAAAGGAACACCTTTCTTCATAAGATGACTGAATGGTTGACATCTTCCAGCTAGATTTAAGATAAACCTTCTCAGGTAAGCCAACTTTCCTTGAAGACTTTTTAACTCATGAATGTCTCGAGGCTGGGGAATCTTTAGGATGGCATCAACTTTAGCTTGATCAATCTTGATCCATCGATATTGCACAAAAAAGCTAAGAAATTTTCCAGAAGTAACCTCAAAGGCACATTACAATGGGTTCATCCTTAGCTGATATCTTCAGAGCAATTCGAACACCATTCTTAAGCCTTTCAAATAGTCACCCCTCTTTCTCAACTTCACCACCAATTCATCAACATAACATTCAACATTTGTGTGGAGTAAGTCATCAAATATATTCTGCATAGCCCCTTTATATGTAGCACCAGCAGTTTTTAGACCAAAAGACATCACTCTGTAGCAATAGATACCTTTAGGAGTGCGAAATGCAGTGAGTTCTTCATCCTTTGGTGACATGCGGATTTGGTTATATCCAGAAGCACCATCCATGAATGACATTACCTCATAACCAGTTGTAGCATCGATCATTAGCTCTGGAATGGGCAGTGAGAATTCATCTTTAGGGCATGCATTGTTGAGATCTCTGAAGTCAACACAAACTCAATTTTGGCCATTCTTCCTCCTCACAAGAACAATGCATGAAATCCATGTGGGGTATTTAACTTCACGAATAAAGCCTACCTTAATGAGTTAGTTGACTTCATTCTCGATCAGTGGGACTAACTCTGGCCTAAAACGTCTTTGGGCCTTCTTCAAAGGACGGGCGCCATTCTTGACTGCCAATTGGTGGACCGCTATTTTAGGATTTAATCCAGGCATTTACTTGTAACTCCAAGAGAAGACATCCTTATACTCTTTGAGTAGATTCATATAAGCATTTTCTTCCTTAACTTCTAGAAAAGTGCTTAAGTAAGTTGGTCTTGGGTCTTCATCACTGCCAAGGTTAACTTCCTTTAAAGGATCTATCGTGGCTTTCACTCCTTCTTCCAGTTTAGGTGGATCATCTCTAACATCTTCTTCCTCTTGTGGATCATTCTCACCAACGGGTATATGGTAACAACAAGCAATGTATTTTGATCCTCTATCAACCTTTACTTGAGATGAGGCATCGAGCTCCCTCAAAGCTGAATTATGATATGAGGAGCCTACGCTTTCTTCATCTTCTTCACGTTCCTTAGTATAAACCATGGTATGAGTCTTTGCCTTTAGCACCTCTCCATATGAAACCATGAGTTCTACTGTTTGCTTCTTCCTAGGGGGAATTGTTCTTTGGATATCCTTTCGGATAAGCGAACCAAGTGTTGTCACCCTTAGGTAACTTCTCTAATGCTTCTTATTTTCTTTTTCAATTGTCCCAACCTCTCGAACACAGAAGTCCTCGTACTGGGTTTTCCAAGTTGTTCAAAGACAAAATGCCTTTTGTTAGAAGAAGAAGAAGACTCATCTTCGATTGTGATATAATTGTTACTTGCTCTTCTTATGGAAATACGGACCGATGGTGGTTGGCTATAGCCCAAACCTTCGCGCGCTTTCCTGGTGACATCATCTGATAGGAGTTTCCCTTATTTAGATGGCTCATTAGGATTGTATCCAGCCTTTGCAAGTAACTTGTAAGCATTTGGATCAAAACCCTTTGTACGTTTTGTAGGGAGCAACATATCTTGAGGTAGATTTTGAGTCACGAACTCTCCCAGTAGCTCTGAAGACAAGTTGATTGCATCAATGCGTTTGATAGGAAGGGTTAGCCCTCCTAGTAAATTTCCCTGAACATTAGATGATGGACCTACCTCTTTCTTTATCTTCGGAATATACCGGGGTACAAAAGTTGGCTTCTTTTTCGAGGACATGATCTTCCCTTTATTTGGATAGGACTCCAACTCCCTAATACTAGTGTTGACCTTTCCAACAACCACATCAGTTCTTTTGTTGGCAAGCGCATTGGACTTGGTCGATTTGACATCGTCGAATTTTGCCTCCTTCACAATATAATTCTTCAGATAGAATTTTACATCAACAAAGTGTGACTCAGCTTCAATGAAAAGATTGTCATCAGCAACTATTTTCCTTTCAATTCCATCTTGAAGATACTTCAAACATTGGTAGTAAGAGGATGAAACAATTATGTTCTCATGTACCCAAGACCTACGAAGCAATATATTATATGAAGTCTTTGCATCGATCACATGCAAACATGCACTAGATCGAAAATCACAAATATGGATTTCTAACTTGATGGAGCCTATAGACCTATGCCCCCTTGGTTGAATCCTTGTATTAACAGATAACTTTCACTAACTTCCTCAGTCATGATCCTAGTTCTTTTAATGTATGGATGGGCAGAATGTTAACTCCAGACCCTTCATCAATCAAGATTCTATTTATCCTCTTCTCTAGCACATGACCTACCGTGTTCAAAGGATGATTATGTAGCTTTTCACCGAATAGGAGATCATCCTCTGTTAATATGATCTTTGTATTACATGCATGTGCTTCCTGGGAAGAGGGTTCTACAGACTTCTCGAAAGATAGGGGAGACACTTTTGATGGGGTTTTGCCCATTGCTCCCGCTTCATCCATGGGAGATGTCTTCAATAAACTTTCACCTACTGTCTCTCTTTTGTCGGTGTTAAAACATGATCCTCGTTGTTGTCTTGGACAGTTCTGGTATGAAACCAACTAGGCAAGAACTCTCCAGAAGTCACAGGATGTTGTGCCTTCTGGAAGTGATGCATTTCCACCTTTTCTTTCTTTGGATGCGTGACTAGCTTTTGCTTCCTTGGTCTCCTTACCATCCTTCCCTTGGTCTGTTGCTTAGATGATTCTCTTCGTGAACTTGTCTTGTTACGTCGCCGCCTATTTACGAGAATCCACCCTTCATCATCATCTCTATCAGTTTGGATTTTGTTGGGCTCTAAGGACTTCTCTTTTTCAGAGGCATATATTTGGATCGGGTCAAGCAAGCCAAAAGTCATAGAGATTTGGTTAGAACTAGATTTCCCATTATCAAGAACAATTTTCTTTTCCCTAGCCAATTACATGACTTTATCCTTGAAGACAAAACATTTTTCAAGAGGATAACCCAAAAGTCTATGATATTTGCAATAGTTTAGATCATCAGTTTTTTTCTAACTTCATCGGGTCGTTTCATCTCTAATAACTTGATGAGCTTCATTTCAACTAATTCATCAAGTATTTCAGAAACATCATAATCCAAAAAAGGGTATTCTTTTTCTTGCATCTCCTTTAAAGTCAACTTTCAATTTGGACGCCCTCGAAAAGTTGTCTTCACACTCAGCTTCCTGCTTCCTGTGTAGTGAACTTCACAGGTGATATGTTGACATTCATGGATTCCTTGTTATCATTCTTAAGAACAAATTTGCTCTATTTCTTTGGTTCCTGCTTGTCCTTACCTTTGCGGGGATCATAGACATGCATCATATCTTTTCCTACAGAAGACATGCTTAACTCCATGTCGTGAGCACGAGTAGCTAGATCCTCAAAGGACTTTGGTTTGATTCTTTGTAGGAAGTAGAGGCCCCCAGTGCATTTCTTGGATACACATTTCCATTGCAGAAGCTTCACTAAGTCTATCTTTGTAATTTGATGTGTTGTCAAAATACAACACATTTGATTCCTAAAACAAGGGATTTTATGAGTTCTTAATGCGACTTTTTATGGTTTTTATGTGTTTTTGTATTGTTATTACAGAAAATGTAGGTTACCATGTTTTTCGAAAAAAATTACATATTTTTGCTGAAGTACAGGACATACGAGTTCACCTACGAGTCGTAGCCCAAGCGACAAGTCGTAGGGTGATCTCGTAGCAGGAAACAGAGATCAAAACTCAAAAAATCTGCTAAGTGGAGGTCAGCCCTACGGGGCCATCCTATGAGTCGTAGGTCTTCCCACCAGTCGTAGATCTCACTACGACTCGTATAGGTGGGCTCGTAGCAAGGAACAGAGAGCCAAAACTTTGGACCAAAAAACTAAAGGCTTAGGTTACAAGAGAACCTTACGATTCATAGACCAAGCAACGACTCGTACCAGTGGGTCGTACCAGTTGAATCCAAAATACCAAGTACCATACACGAGACCACAATTATGACTCGTAGGTCACCCTATGCCAGCTGTCTTTTCTGTGTAATTTTTAGGGTTAATTTTATAAAACAACAACATTACCTCAGTGCCTCAAAGGCTCCCTCCCATTGCGGGGTAAGGAGGGTCGGATGTACGCAGCCTGAGCCCTATATTTAAAAACATAGCGTGACTATTTTTGGATGACCCATGATGAGCATTGAAAGTTGCATTGACTAACTGCTACTTCACAATTGAAAGAAGTGCAGACAGTTTAAAGAACCATTTTGCTTTATTCC
>JAABOM020000049.1:1342475-1400406 GCA_011800125.2 Solanum clarkiae
TGTCCAACAAACATCTCTAATACTTAGATAAGGCCACAAGACAAAGAGAACTCTAGCCTAGCCTAGAGTATTCTAGAATGGCCTAAGGCTTTCTTGAAATATCTACCTTTCTCTAGGAAATTCTAGAGAATTTCGGACGGCTCCATCAGGCCTTAGGCGTTTTTGAGGCAGTTTGCAGGCGGAATTTGTGCCGTGCGTAACATTCTCCCCCGCTCAATCTCGCGACGGCCTTGGCGCGATCTCCTTATAAGCTCGGATGAGGTCTTGGTGATCCCATAATGTTAATTCATTCTCCCAGCTTGCCTCGCTGTCGGGTGACCCTTTCCACTTGAAAAAGTACTCCGTATAGCTTGGATGAGTCCCCCGTCTGGGAACGACGCAGTGCGCAAGAATCTCTTCCGCTTCTCACTCCGGCACCGTGGTGATGGCTGTTGGTGATCTTTTTGACTCGCCTCAGCTTGGATCATCCTTGTATTGGTGGTACGGCTTCAACAAACTCACATGAAAAACAGGATGCATTTCCAAATGAGAAGGTAGAGTCAAGCGATAGGCTAGCTTACCGATGCATTTCTCCATAGGAAACGGTCCCTCGTAGCGCCTTACTATCCCCTTGTGTACCTGGCTAGACCTCCTGCGCTGGTGAGGAAGGAGTTTCACCAAGACCAAGTCTCCTTCCTCGAACTCTAAATGTCGCCTCTTAGCATCGGCCCATTTCTTCATTTTCTGCGCGGCCTTTGCTAAGTAAGCTTTTGCCAAGTCTGCCTTCTCGTGCCAGCCTTTGGAAAACTTGTAAGCGGAAGGATTAGGCCCTTTGTAACCAATGGCTATAGTGGGTAACGTCATTGGTTGTTGTCCCATTGCTAACTCAAACGGACTTGCCCCTGTCGACTCGCTTTTCTGCAAATTATATGAAAACTGGGCAATGTCAAGTAGATTGGCCCAATCCTTCTGATTTGCGCTGACGAAGTGGTGAAGATATAGCTCCAGCAAAGCATTCACCCTTTCTGTTTGCCCATCAGTTTGTGGGTGAAAAGCTGTGGAAAAATTGAGCTCAGACCCCATTATTTTGAAGAGCTCCATCCAGAACCTTCCCGTGAAACGAGGATCCCGGTCGCTGATGATGGTCTTCAGAATGCCCCAATACTTCACCACATGTTTGAAGAATAAGCGGGCAGCATCTTCAGCAGTAAGCTTTGTTGGACCTGGTATGAATACTCCATATTTCCTAAACCGGTCCACGACGATAATGTTGCTGTAGCCTTCAGATTTGGGTAAGGATGTGATGAAGTCCATGGAAATGCTTTCCCAAGGTCTCTCCGCAATGGGCAGTGGATCCAATAGACCAGCTGTTGGACGTTGCTCCACCTTGTCTTGCTGGCACACAAGACAAGTTTTGACATAAACCTCCACATCGTCCCTCATTTGGGGCCAGTAGTAGGCTCGCTCGATCAGCGCCATAGTCCTCCGTACTCTCGGGTGGCCTGCCCACCGAGAATTGTGACTTTCCTTAATGATTTCCTTCCTTAAGCCTCCCTATTTTGGCACATAAACCTGGTTTCCTTTGGTGAGGAGCAACCCGTCTTCAAGCCAAAATTGGCGTGTCTTCCCTTGACGTGCCAACCCCAACAAATTTTTCACTTGTGGGTCTTGCTCCAACCTCTCCTTGATGCGATCCACCAATGGGAAACTTGGGCTTGTGATGGAGGCATGTTCGGCCTTCCTTCTTAGTGCGTCGGCCACAACATTACCCTTGCCTGGCTTGTACTCTATCACGAAGTCAAATTCGGCTAAGAAAGCTTGCCACCGAATTTGTTTTGGTGTCAACTTTTTTTGCTTAAGGAAGTAACTTATGGCAACATTATCTGTCCTCACGATGAACTTGGTGCCCAGGAGATAATGTCTCCACGTCCTCAAACAGTGCACCATGGTGGTCATCTCTTTTTCTTGAACCTTGTAGCGCTTCTCTGCATCGTTTAGATAACGACTTTCGTAAGCCACTAGGTGCCCTTCCTGCATTAGGACACCTCCTAAGGCAAAGTCAGAAGCATCCGTCTGCACTTCAAATGGTTTGGTGTGGTCGGGCAGTACCAACACTGGCTCCTTGATCACGACTGCGTTAAGCTCCTCGAATGCTACCTGGCATCTTTCGTTCTACTCCCAGGTCCGAGTTTTCTTCAGTAGATCTATGAGAGGAGCGGCTATAGAAGAGTAGCCCTTGATGAACTTTCGATAATAATTGGCCAACCCAAGGAAAGACCGAAGTTCGGGGACTTTCTTTGGTGCCTCCCAATCTTGTATCGCTCGAATCTTGGACTCATCCATCCGCAGCTTGCCTTCTCCAACAATGTGTCCCAAGAAGGAGATTTCTCGTTGAGCAAAGGCACATTTCTCCTTCTTTACATAGAGCTCGTTCATGCGGAGTACTTGGAAGACTTGCTGCAAATGATTTACATGATCCTCCAATGTGTTGCTGTATATGACAATGTCATCCAAGTACACCACTACGAATTTGTCTAAGAGTGGTTGTAGGACACGATTCATGAGGGTGCAAAATGTTGCTGGCGCATTTGTGAGTCCAAAGGGCATCACAAGGAATTTATATGAGCCATACCTCATGACGCAAGCTGTCTTGGGCTCATCTCCCTCGGCAATTCGGACCTGGTAGTACCTTGATCGCAAGTCCAACTTGGTGAACCATCGTGCTTGGCCAAGTTGGTCGAACAAGTCAGCGATGAGCGGGATCGGGTACTTGTTCTTCACCGTGATCTTGTTGAGCGCCCGATAATCGATGCATAGCCGAAGTGATCCATCATGCTTCTTCTGAAACAGTACCAGTGCTCCATATGGTGCTTTTGATGGACGAATATATCCCATGTCTATCAACTCCTTCAGTTGCCTCCGTAATTCTTCAAGCTTCGGAGGCGCCATGCGGTAAGCCACTGCCGCAGGCGGGGTTGCACCTGGTTCCAGCTCTATCTTGTGATCCACCTCCCTCTTTGGTGGTAACCTCTTTGGCAGCTCAGGCGGCATCACGTCTTGGAATTCTTCCAGAACTCGCTGAACTTCCTGTGGTAGGGACTCGGCTGGAGGAATAGCAGCTTCTTCCTTTAGGGCGACAAGGTAGGTTGGCTCCTCCTTCTTTACGCCTTTGGCAAGTTGCATTGCTGAAATCTATTTCTCTTGGAGTCGGGTTTCCTGCTCTAGAGGAACTAGATGCGTGTTGCCTTCCTCCAAGATACATAGGGAGTTCGCGAAGGGAATTGGGACGGCCTTGACCCTGTCCATGAACTCAATACCCAAGACAAGTGGATAATCATCTATGGTCATGATCGAGAAGTTGATTTGGCCGTGCCAATTACCTAAGCGGACCGGTACATTGCGGGCAACTCCAAAGGTCTCCATTGGTGCAGAATTGATGCCCTTGAGCCAACCACGACTTTTCTTATATTGGATGCCCATTTTCTTAGCCTGCTGAAGGGTGAGGAAGTTGCTGTCAGCACCTGTGTCAACTAATGCCTTCACAATGTGTTCTCCGATCTTAGCCTCGGCAAACAACCTCCCTTTCTTCTCATTTTTGGGCACCTCAACTTTTGCCTGAATTAAGCTAAGAATTCGTATGGCCCCAATCTTTGCCTCTTCTTTCTCATGCTCTTCGATTAAGGCCGAAAGCTTTCTCTTTTTGGGTAGTCCCTTGCCCAGTGTGGTCCGTCGCAAAAGAAGTATTCAACCGAGTTCTTTGGCTTGGGTGGAAATTCTCTACGTCCCTTTGCCCTGTCTGTCGCCTCCTTGCCTTTAGGCGGGTCTCCCCCGCTCTTACCCTTGCCGGCCTTCTACTTGGGTTTAGGTTTTCTACTTTCCTAAACTCAATGAGGGACTCGGCAATGGAGATAGCAGTGGTCAAGTCTTGAGCCCCACGTCGTTGGATTTCAAGCCTTGCCCACTGTTGCAACCCATCCATAAAGGCAAAGCAAGCTTCTTTGTCAGGGTAGTCAGGGATTTCGAGAAGTACCTCGGTGAACTCCTTAACGTACTCCCGAATGGCTCATTTGTGCTGCAGACACCTCAACTTGCCACGAGCTTCCTCCTCGACATTACTTGGGTAGAATTGTTTTTTGAGCTCCGTCTTGAAGTCTGCCCAAGTGTTGATAGAGCAGGTGCCTTTCTCTATATCACCTTGTCTCCTCCTCTACCATATCATCGCGGTGTCTTCGAGGAAAAGACTACCCATGTTCACCTTTAGAGCCTCATCAGTCATGTCGAGAGCCCTAAAGTATTGCTCCATGCTCCAAAGGAAGTTGTCAAGTTCCCTCGCATTTCTAGATCCTCTGAAGTATTTGGGTCGGGGAACATCTAACTTGGAAGGGGTAGCCCTTACCTCGGACTTACTTGTAGTGCCCTGGGCAAGAGCTCTTTTGCACAGACTGAGCTCCTCCTTGGTGCTCTCCAGCTCGTGCGAAAGCCTCCATAGCTCTTCTCACATCAAAGAAATCTCTGCCTTGTGTGCCTCCTCTACTGCCTTGAGATATTGCACCAGGACTTGGTTCATGGTAGACTGTATCTTCTCCCGTAATCTGTCTAGGCCTTGGTCGACCTCCTCGACCTTCTGTTCGACCCCTTCAAACCTTTGATCGGCCTCTATGAACTTGTCTTTCCCATCAGCGATGGCCAGCTCCACCTTGGCCAGCCTTGTCTCAAACTCCCCTACGGCATCCCTGGAGCGAGACTTTTGGCCCTTGGACTTCTCCTTGCCAACTTGGGTGATTTCACTGCCGCCTTCCATTCTCCCTTGATGTTCCGACGGTTGACGAACCTTACGCTCTGATACCAACTGTCACAAGACTGTACTTTGAAGCCTACGATCTGTGCGGCCTAGCAAACTTAAAATGTTCAAGTTGCTAGTCAGCCTATCCTCGAAGCTTAGCAGGACTTAGAAAAGACTAAGCTTATGAAAACTTGACGAAGGAACTTTGTATTTGAAGGAACAAGGAAAGATCTTTGTATTAAGAACTCTTTGAAAGCTTTTACAAGACTTGATTTCTTACTTGATTTCTGGATGCCTAAAATGATTAGCCTAAGGGCTATTTATACTTGCCCCAACTCTAAATGGATGGCCAGGATCATTTTGATCCAATGGCTACAATTGTTTGGCCTAGAAGCATCTAAGTAAATATCTTAGATATTTACAAGACAAAGAGAACTCTTGCCTAGCCTAGAGTATTCTAGAATGGCCTAAGGCTTTCTTGAAATATCTACCTTTCTCTAGGCAATTCTAGAGAATTCCGGACGGCTCCATCAGGCCTTAGGCGTTTTTGAAGCAGTTTGCGGGCGAAATTTGTGCCGTGCGTAACATTATGGATGGAATCAATATCGCTTGAACCCTATGACCATGGACGTTACTGGTATTATAGTTTTGCCCCCATTACCGGCAAACACTAAGTTCTCGGTGTCAAGTGTATTACTTCAAATGCTCTAAAACTGTGATTTGTTCATAGGGTTGTCTTCAGAGGATCCTCATCGTCATCTTCACAATGTTGTCTTCTTCTGTTAGAGTGTCATAGGGACTCAAAATCTTTCATTGGATGCAGTTGGTTTGCAAGTGTTCCCATTGTCACTAACTAGTAATTCAACTGTTTGGTTGTTCTGAGCTTCCTCCAGGTACAATAACAAGCTGGGAAGAACTTTAGAGAGTGTTTCTATAGAGATATTTCTCAAGATCAAAGAAGCTTAAGCTCAAAGACCAAATAAATAATTTTGAGCAGTTACCTGGTGACTCTATCAGTACCACATGGGAAAGATTCACTAAATGCTTGAGGATGGTGCCTGATCATAAGATTGTTGATGATTCCTTGGTTGAAATTTTCTATCGGGCGCTTGACGAAAAGAGTTAAGTTTGGGCCAACACAATCATGAGAGGCATGTTTCTTGACCAACCTTTTGCATTGATAGATACAAGAATGGAGTGTTAAAAACAATAGAGCATGGGGTCAGAGAGTGAGAGGTGCAATAAAGACATCTTATATGGTCAACACCAACAATGAGCAAGCAAAGGTCGACGAAGAGATCATGGAACAACTTTCTTAACTTAGCAATAGTATGGACTTGGTCTTAAAGAAAAACCAAGCAAGTGTTTAAGCAGTAGCTCACTAAACTCCTAAGGCTCCTATGTATGAAGATCCCTTCTCTGATGAAGATGGTTGCTTCATGAGTAACTAAGTCGAAGGTTTCCGGAATAACCTCCAAGGGTCCAATTCGGACTATTGAAGGCAAGGTTCCGAGAATCAAGGTTGGAACTACAATTATGATGGTGCTTATAGAGACAACCGAGGTGGCTACTATGACAGAGAGCGAGTGTCGGATGCCGAATTGGATAGAAGAGATGGATATAGAAATGGTCCTTATGTTCTGCCTCACAACTGTGATGTTGGGCCAAATACTTTGAGGTTGAAGAGATGTTTGACAAGTTGTTGAAAAGATACGACCATCAAGATGAGACCTTAAAAGGAATGAAATCGGATATTTCAAGCATCAACCGAAAGATAGAGTCTTACTCAGTGGCTATCAAACAATTAGAACAATAATTTGGGCAAGTTTCTTCAAAATTAAGCCAATGCCAAAAGGGCACCTTACCAAGCAATATAGTTCAAAATCCAAAGAATGATAGGCACTGCATGGCGGTCACGACTAGGAGTGGTAAAAGCACCATAGATCCTCTTTGGCAAGTGGTTGAGGATGGAGGCTTTAGGAAGAGTGTTGACAAAGAAACTAATGCGCACAACACAAAGGAGCAACCGGACAAATATAAAACCTTTCCAAGGCCTCCCCCACCGTTTCCCCAAAGGCTTGGGAAAAGAAAAGAGAAAGGTAAGTTTGAACAGTTTTTGGCAATGATTAAGAAATTTCTAGTAGACATCCCTTTGGTTGAAGCTCTAGAAAGGATGCCTGGATATACGAAATGGATGAAAGAACTAGTCAAGAAGAAGCAAACAGTTAGCCAAGACCTCTCTCGAAGTAGTCAACACTGCAATGCAATCACTGCTAAGTCATTAGTACAAAAACGTGAAGACCTAGGTGCCTTCACCATACCCTGTACTATTAGAGAGCTTGCATATTTTACAAAGCACTTTATGATCTGGGAGCCAACATTAACTTGATGCCCCTTGCCGTCTTCAAAAGGCTCACTTTAGGCCCTGCTATCCCCACAAAGATGCAGGTGCTAATGGCAGACAAGACAGTCAATAAGCCTATAGGAATACTTTATAATGTGATGGGAATGGTAGACAAATTTATATTTCCCGTAAATTTTGTTATACTTGACTGTGAGGTTGATTTTGCAGTTCTTATCATCTTTGGAAGGCCTTTCTTAGCCACAGGTCGTATGTTGATTGACATAGAGAGGGATTTCTTACTTTCAAATTTGGTGAAGAGGTAGTTGTGTTTCAGGTGTGCCAACATAACAGAAAAATTGTGAGTTCCAGGTCATATCAATGATTGAGCTGGGCGATAAAGAGGAAGGGGAAGTCTCAGTTGAGTTGCGAATGGGGGTTGAACCCTTGACAGCTATGTTGATGAATTTTGATGGTGAGAGTATTCCAGATTATAAGGAGACAATCAACGTCCTCGGTGATAGACCAAGTTGGAGTTATACTTGAACAACAGGGAAACCCCACCTACGAAGCCTTCCATAGAAATCTCTCTAGAGTTAGAATTGAAAGAACTACCAGCACATTTGAAATATGTATATTTAGGGTAGAACAATACATTTTCGGTCATAATAACAGCTGATCTGAGCAACAGAAAAGCAAAAGCCCTTGTCTCAGTTCTCAAACAATTTAAAAGGGCCATTGGATGGACAACTGCAGACATAATCGGTATACCTCCAGGGATATGCATTTACAGGATTCAATTGGTCAAAGATTACAAGCCTAGTATCAAACATTAGAGACAATTGAATCCTCTAGTATAGGAGGTTGTTTGGAAAGAAATCATCAAGTGGTTAGACGCAGGAGTGATTTATCCGATCGCTGATAGTGAATGGGTCAGTCCTGTGCAATGAGTTCGAAAAAAAGGGGGCATCATAATGGTGTCTAATGCTAAAAATGAATTGATTCCTATGCGAGATGGAGAGTAAGTATAGATTATGGAAAGCTTAATGCCTCCACAGAGAAAGATCATTTCTATGCTATTCATGGACCAAATGCTTGACAGGCTTGTAGAGAAGGGTTGGTACTACTTCCTTGATGGTTATTTCGGGTACAACCAAATTGTCATTGCACCAGAAGATCAAGAGAAGATAAAATTCACCTGCTCGTATGGTACATTTGCATTTAAGAGGATGCCGTTTGGGCTATGCAATACTCCGACAACATTTTAGAGATGCATGATATCTGTTTTCTCAGACATGGCTGAAAGCATAATTGAGGTATTCATGGATGATTTCAGTGTGGTAGGACAGTCTTTTGAAGAATGCTTAATACACTTGCACGATGTTTTACAATGATGTGCTGAGGCCATTTGGTGTTGAATTGGGAAAAGTGCCACTTAATGGTTAAGGAAGGTATTGTACTCGGTCACAGAATTTTGGCAAAGGGCATTGAGGTTGATAAAAGCGAAGATTGAGGTTATTGAGAAACTCCCACCACCGATCTCTATTAAAAGTATTAGGAGCTTCTTGAATCATGCAGGGTTTTATCGTCACTTTATAACAGATTTTTCTAAGACCTCACAACCCTTGTGCAAATTTTTGAGAAGGATGCCAAATTTGTGTTTGATGATACATACATATAAGCATTTGAAAAATTGAAAAACAAGTTAACTTCGGCACCTATCATAGTAGCTCCAAATTGGTCAAAATCCTTTGAACTAATGTGTGATGCAAGTGGAGCTCGTGCAGTATGGTGAGTGGCCATCATGTGTGATGCAAGTGGCAGCGCAGGGAGAAGATTCTGCTTCCTATCTACTATGCTAGAAAGTCACTTAATATAGCTTAGAAGAACTATACAGTCACTAAACAAGAATTGCTAGCACTAGTTTTTGCCTTGGAAAAATTTCAGTCATATTTATTGGAAGCGAAGGTGATAGTGCACACAGACCATGTGGCACTCAAATATTTGATGGCAAAAAAAGATGAAAAACTAAGACTGATCAAGTGAGTACTACTCTTGCAAGAATTCAATTTTGATGTGATTGACAGGAAGGGCTCAAAAAATGAGGTAGCCAACCACCTTTCAAGATTAGAGGATGAGGCTATAGTGAAATTTGATGATGGTCTTGACATCAATGACTCTTTTACTGATGAGAGGGTATTAGCAACCTCACATGATCTCATCCCCTGGTTTGTGGACTATGCTAATTATCTGGTGAGTGATATAGTACATCCTGACTTGAACACCCATCAACATCGTAGATTCATGCATGATTTGAAGAAATTCTTCTAGGATGAGCCATACTTATTTCGTATATGTACTGATGGGATCATCCGTAGATGTGTTCCAAAGGTAGAAATGATGAGCATTCTTGAAGTATATCACTTATCATTGGTGAGTGGCCATCATATGGAGCTCATGCTACTTATAAGGTACTGCAGTATGGATATTATTGGCCGTCTATACGTCAGGATGCTTATAATTATGTCAAGTCTTGCGACAAATGTCAAAGGGAGGGTGGTGTCTCATGAAGGCAAGAACTTCCTCTTAATCCTATTTTGGTGATCGAATTATTTGATGTCTAGGGTATTTATTTCATGGGATCCTTTGTTACTGTCATGGAAACAAGTATATCTTAGTTGCTGTTGATTATGTCTCTAAATGGGTAGAGGCCATAGCTTTGCCAAAAATAAGGGCAAGAATGTTACAGGTTTCCTTTGAAGAAACACTTCACCAGGTTTGGAATACCTCGAGCGATTATTAGTGATGGAGATTCTCATTTTTGCAACAGATTGTTCAGGGCTCTCCTTGAAAGGTATGGTGTACAGTATCATGTGGTGACACCTTATCACCCTCAAACAAGTGGGCAAGTGGAAGTGTCAAATAGTGAGATAAAACAAATCTTGTCCAAAAGTGTGAATGTGAATCACACTGATTGGTCTCAAAGTTGGATGATGCATTATGGGCATACCACACAGCTTCAGAACACCAATTGGCATGTCTCCATATCAATTAGTGTTTGGTAAGACCTGTCAACTGCTAGTTGAACTTGAGCATAAAACACTATGGGCACTAAAGAAGCTCAATCTAGATAAGAATGAAGCATCATCATCTAGGCTAATACAAATTAACGAACTTGATAAGTTCCGATTGAGAGCATGTGAGAGCTCTGCCTTGAACAAGCAAAGAATAAAAATACAATATGATTGCAAAATCGAGACCCATCAATTTGCTCCAGGAGACATGGTGCTGCTTTACAACTCTAGGTTGAAGTGGTTTCCCAGGAAACTCAGATCCAAGTGGATGAGACCCTTCTGAGCGGTGCGTGTCTTTAGTCATGGTGCCATCGAGCTAGAAAGCAGGGATGGTAAAAGCTTCAAAGTCAATGGCCAAAGGGTAAAATTATACATGGGTGATATGGATGAGATAAAGATAGTAGATTATTGGAACCTCGAAGAAGCATGAGTCTAAAAAGCATCTCGTCATGCCGCGACGCTAAATGAAGCGCTTCCTGGGAGGCAACCCAAGATATGCCCCTTGTTTCTATTCGATATGTGTTTACTTTGAGGACAACATATTGTCTTTTGGTGGGGTGTGGGAAGTTATAGATTAGGGTGAAGTTTGAGTAACCTCGAGTCCATAACTTCCTCTCTTTTTGATCCTGAGATTTTCTTCCCATGTTTCTTTTTCTTTGTGGATGTTTTAATTTCTGTTGAAATGCATGTTTAGGTAGTATGATAGTTTGTAGATATATAGTAGTTACTATCTTTTGGCATATATATAGGTTTTAAATGGTTTTTTTGGTTTTAAAAATTTGGTACCCTTCAAATTTTTGAGGTTGTTGGTTATATTTGCAATTATGCATGTGATTATCTGGCAATGTTTGTTCTGATTAAGAGAAGGCAAGTTGATGCTTGAAGCATGACGTGTGAGTCTATACTTGATTGTGTATGTGATGCCATGTGTGTGTGAGTTTATTTTGCCGCATTCATGTATTATGTATGAACTCAAAACTTGCCTTCTTACTCTAAGATTGGACTGTTGATGTGGTTGATTGGGAAATGATCTTTGGCCTTTGTTCTTTTAGTAAGTCCACTTTTGCCTAAATGACCTACCCAATGTGAGAGTTTATCCCTTGTTCCAACTGTTTGAACTTCTCATGTACCTATTCTTTCTTGACACCTAGCTAGCCTAGCCTTGTTTTGTGAAATACCTTGATATTGGCCCTGGTCTATCCTTGAACATATGATCCTTGATTGAGGCAAAAAGCTTAAGTTGGGGTGGCTACCAAAAGTGGCCCTGGTTTAGGAATGGATATTGTGTGCTTCACCTCAGGCTAAAGCCCTAATAATGAGGTGGTTAGTTGGGAAAGAAAGAAAGAAAGAAAAAAGTCATATGCTGGGTGAGAAAAAAAAGAAAAATTGCCTTGGATTGAAGTGAATAGCGAAAATGAGTTCAACAATAAGGTACAACTGAAAAAAAGAAAGAAAGCACCCAAGAAAAGCTTGAAAAAGAAGAATAAGGGTAGATTTAATGAAAATGGTTGAATTTTGGAGTAAGGTTGTTGAAAAACATGGTTTAAGGATAACTTTTAGTCACTACTTGCCTAAAATTCCGTACCAAAGCCCCATGAGCCTATGTTACAAGCCCATTAAGTCCTAAAGTGATCCAAATCCACTTTGTCATTATTCCAAAAGTTTAATATAGAGGCAAGCTTATGGTGTTAGTTATTATGCATGAATTCATTTGTGTGAGTGAGAATGCTTGCACAATCCTTGAATTTTAAATGCACTTTGAGTGAGAAATAGGGACTTCTTTTCTATGAGGGCATTTCCATTGCATGATTGGCATATGACTATTCCAGTGATTGTAGAATGTTGATACTCCTTCGCTTGTCATAGTTGGATTACTAGATACATCTTTATGTTTTGGTTTGCTTAGTAGCCTTGCAATCAGGTTTTGAAAACAAGGGTTGGGCACCTGAATTGGAGTTAAGTGATGTATATGCCATTAGAGTATCTACTATGTATTTCTCATTGTCTGCTTAGATTGAGTCGTCGCTTGAGAATAAGCAACAATTCTAAGTTGAGGGTGTTGATGTTCTGTTAAAATACAACACATTTGATGCCTGAAACAAGGAATTTTGTAAGTTCTTAATGCGACTTTTTATGTTTTTTTAATGTGTTTTTGTGTTGTTTTTGCAGAAAATATAGGTTGATTTGATTTTGGGAGAAAATTGCAGATTTTGCTGAAGTGCAGGACATATGAGCCATTCTACGAGTCATAGCCCAAGCTACGAGTCGTAGGGTGATTTCATAGCAAAAAACAGTGAGCAAAATCAAGAATCTTCTAAGTGGAGGTCAGCCCTACAAGGCCACTCCACTCACTATGACTTGTACTGGCAAGATCATAGCAAGAAACAGTGAGCCAATATTTTGGACTAAAAATTGAAGGCCTAGACTACAAGAGAAACAAATGAGTCGTAGCCTAAGCAATGACTTGTAACAGTGGATCATAGAAGTCAAGTCCAAAATGCCAGAAGCTGAACAAAACCCCAATTACGACTCGTAGGTCACCCTACAAGTCATATCTATTTGATGTACCTACTGCCAACTGTCTTTTCTATTTAATTTTTAAGGTGAAATTGTAAATAGAATTCTTAATGATAGGGTTTTAGAAGTAGACTTTTGGAGAGATTTAGATTGGGAATTTTTCATTCCACACTTTGAATATTCTCTCTAGAATATTTCTAAGGTTTAATTTAGATTTTGACTTTTTAATTTCGAAGACCCACTTTGACGGTTTGAAAAATCACATTGTGCTAATCTTTCATTAATCAAAGCTTGTGGTTTCCAACTTGATGGTGTTCTTGTTTTTCATTGTTTTGGATAAACTCTCAACTATGTCTTTTCCATTCATTGTTGTTGATTTTGCCTTAGCCATGAGTAGCTAAGCACCCATAACTTGGGGTTGTGGGAACCATAAGTAGTTGACTTGAAATATCCTAGACTTTATGCATTTCTCTGATTGGAGTTTTGCATGTGTTCTTTATTTCCCTTCATTTTGATTGATGTTTGGTGGTGGCCAACACCAATCCCCACCTACTATCACGATCCTGACCAAGGTAGTGAAGAATATGAAAAAGGAAGTAAATGACAGGATTCAATTAATGTTTTCTCATCTAATCAACCAAACCTGACCAAGGGGAGGTTGACTGGGATAATAGGTAGCTATTAGTTGGCACACCATGGTTTTCGACCAAGCGCTATGGTAAAATTCGACCTTCACCTTCACAAGAGGGTTGGAAGAACCTAAGTTACCATCTTGCATGCAAATTCCCAACTAGAGTTATGTTGTCTAGGGTAATCGAGTCAAGAAATGATGAGGAACATAATTCCCAAGTTATCCCTCAATTTGAGTGTCTTCCCGCAGAATTAGTGTAGTGTTTATTTTTGTTGTTGTTCTTAAATCACAACCCCCCCTTTTTAGAAATTTTAGTATTTGATGCTTGAAATGATCGGTAGTGGATCTCTATTGTCAAGCCTTATATTCCCTATGGATTCGACCCTAACCTCTAGTTCGATCACTTTGTTATTGGAGTATGAACATCACAACCCTATCAACTCAGGTTTCAGTAATACAAAACATGTTAACTATCCATTTCAACAACCTGGTATTAGGACTCCAGTAGGCTCCTATAAATATGGTCTAACAACAAGCTACATGGTGTGAGGTGCGAGGCAACAGTGAGTATGTATTTGATTATTATGGTGCCAACCCCAAATCTGTAAACTTTGTAGGTAATTCACCTAGAGGTGGAGGTCATTATGGCTGTGGGAACACTTACAACCCAAGTTGGAGAAACCACCCAAACTTCTCTTGGGGTGGAAATCAACAGAACTAACACTAGGGACCACCTCAGTACAGATTCAAGGAGGGGGAATCAATATAATCTACAAGGGCAATGAAACTAACAGTCAGTAAAGCCATCAGGAACGAGTGTAGAAAAGATGCTAAAACAAGTAATGACAGATCAGTCTAAGCTGGCAGCAAAGGTTTGCTAGAACCAGCTGGCCACTCAAATCCTTAAAAAATAGCTTGGGTAAATAGCAAGTGCATAGAAATCTCTCCCACAAAGAGGGTTGCCAGGTAATATAGATCCTAACCCCAAGCAAGTGAATGCAGTAAGTACTTGAAGTGGTAGGGCATAGCCTGAGTTAGTCCTGGAAAAGAAAAGTGGAGATAATCATAATGAAGAAAAAGTGGCTGAGACTAGTGAACCCAATACACGGACTGTAGAGACTGAGCTAAGAGCAAATCCTTCTGCACCATTCCTTCAAAAGCTCAAAAAGAAAAAAGAGGAGGAGTGTTTTGACAATTTCATCAGGCCACTCAAGCAGGTACATATTAACTTACTATTGATTGATGTTTTGTAGGGTATCCCAAAGTATACAAAGTATGTCAAGGACATAATGGCCAACAAGAGAAGGTTGGCAGAGTATGAGATAGTGGCACTTACTTAGGAGTGCATTTCAAGGATCCTCAACAAAGCAAAACTGCCAATCAAATTAAAAGATCCCCGGAGTTTCACAGTCCAAATGAGAATTGGCAAATGCTTGAATGCTAGAGGCCTTTGTGATATGGGTTCAAGTATCAATTTGATGCCTAGATTCATGTTCAAAAAGCTGGGTCTGAGAGATCCAAAGCTGACTACCATAATTGCTCTAGCTGGCAGATCATTAGATAGCCAGGCCAGGTATAATAATTGAGGATGTCATAGTCCAAGTGGGATCACTCATTTTCCAAGTGGACTTTGTCATTCTAGACTTTGAGCTGGATCTAGAGGTCCTTTTCATATTGGGGTGCCCTTTATTGGCAACAAGAGGGACTTTGATTGATGTGGCAGCAGAGAGGTTGGCAATGCGAGCATATGATAAGGTAGAGGTGTTTGACTTCTACTATGCCTTGAAATTGCTTATTGTGTATGAAGAAGTATCCACCATCACTGTGATTGATGAGGAGGTGGTAGTTCGCCAAGTGAAATCAAAGGACCCTTTGAAGAAAGTTCTAGTAAATCAAAAGCTAAATGGGGCCATGGATGCAAAGGAGATAGTAGTCTGCTAGACAGCCCACACATCAGCATGTTGAAGAAATTTGTAGAGCCTTTGGATAGAGTGTTGGGTCCACCACTCAAGCCATCCACAGAGGAATCTCTAAAGCTGGAACTGAAGCCACTCCCATCACACTTTAGATATGTTTTTCTTGGAGTCAATAATACTTTACCTGTAATTTGTCTTCCTCTTTATCTGCAGAATAGGTTGAAGCAGCCTTAGCAGTGTTGAGAAAGTAGAAAAGGGCCATAGACTGGCAAATGGCAGATCTACATGGTATAAGCCCTGACCTATGCATGCACAGGATCTTAATGGATGAAGGACACAAGTCGGTGGCAGAACCACAACACAAACTAAATTTGGTAATGAAAGAGGTGGTAATGTCATGACCCAAGCCAAAGGCCTAGGTGTAACATGGCGAATGGGAAGTCCAGAGTCCCCAAATAAGCCTCATAGCACACTTAAACATATCATTGGTTAATAGCTATGAAATAAACATAACAATCAAGACTAAGGGGTAGGGAAAGTAGGACATAATCTATGTGAATAGGGGCATGTGATTACCATCACATAACTTCAACAAGTATGTATAATGGAAAGGACACACTCTATGGGGAAGTAGGGACTTAGAACTATCATCATCTTCCTATACATCACACATAACAAAGCATGGGGTAAGGACTTGGGGATAATGGCCATAGATATATACCGTAGCATGAGTCATACATAACATAGTGTCCAACAATGTCTCTAATCATAATAGTGTCACTGGCCAAGACTGGTCTCGGGCTCACCCTCAATATAAGCAACATAAAGTAACCATAACATAGCATTGGTAGATAGAAGGTGGGTATTGTCCTTGGAATAAAAGACTCACCATAAGCAAATTTCCACAATCGAATCTAGCCATGAAGAAGTGGATAGAGAAAGTTTTCGGTCCCTATATGGTTAGATCATATAGGCAAAAATATGCATTAGTATGTTAGAATATACTAAGTATGCAGGCATGCAATGCATATGAACATGATAACCTATATTTCAATGTTAGATGACAAGGAAACATATATATAAAAGCATGTATAGTAATGAATATCATATCAAGATTTCTTAAAACTATGATGCATGAATGCCATAATAAATAAACATAGCGGGTATGGGACCTCAACCAACATATAAGACCATGCGAACTATTACGTGGAATCCTGATGCTATCTTTACATCGGAGAAAGAGTAGACTATTTGCCAATGATAAACTATACCTTTTCTTACAGGAACACCATCCATTTCATAGAGTATGTTACATGTACATAATCATCCATATTGGGAAAACATGATCCTACGTGGCACATAGTTATGAGAAAGATAGGCTTTACTTAATGTCCCCTTGGGTCGAGCTGTCACTTCCAATTTCATTCGATGCTAAGTCATCATCATATGAGTATACATATAATATACATGCTTGAAAGGAGTATAAGTCTTTTCAAACCATAATCATGTATTCTTGGGTTTAAGAGCCAAATCATACTTCTAAATTCATGATTACATACATAGGAATAACTCATTCATACTTATACATAATGATGCATACACACCTATAAGTGCTTAAAGTCATAACATAGACATGATGTGATCACATTTCGTATAATAACTATATTTTCCTTGAAATCATAGTCATAATCATAATTATAATTGGGCAATAACCCACATCATAAATCTCATAAAAAGCGTTGTTCATGCATACTCATGTCATGAGGAATGAGGAAATAGCACGAGTACTTGAAATTTATGCATAAAATATGCAATAAGATGAAAATATACTTAATTGATAAAGAAATCAACAATTGAAACATACTTGAAATTACCCATACATAAATTCATCATAAAAAGGGACATACATATTCAATTCTCATTCATATCAATTAACATGATAAGATTTAAATCATGTTAAAATCATCAATTGAAATCAATCCATAACTTAATATCATCAATTTGAAGCTAAATCATTAAACCCACTTGTAAATCATACTTACAAATCATGAAATTGGAGAAATAGAATTTTGGGCTTCATGATTAAAAGGTAATCATGGATGAAATCATACATGTCTTGATGTAATGAAGAAGTTTGAGGTAGGATGAACTTAATCTTGGCAGCCAGAATAACCCTTAGCTTGAGTCTTCATGTATTTAGCTGTAATGATGTTAAAGAACTTGAATTCTATAATTGATGTGTTGGAATATGAAATGAAGTGTGTAGAATAACCAATGACTGTTTTAGGGGTCTCAAGATAGTATAAAAACCTTAAAAGGCCTTGAAAGTGAACTAAATTACCATAGAGCCATTTAAAATTGAACTGGGAACTTGTACGGTTGGCTTCATGGCTCGTGAAGCCAGCTGTTAAGTAATTCAAGTTATGAGATGGTGATCCCCAGCCAAGGAAGCCCCAAACTAAGATCCAAGTTTGCCTTTGTGGACCACACCATAGTTTGTAGTGAGGTCCACGAGCTGTGGTGGTGCCCGTGATAGCACCCTTGGGCAAGGTAGTGGAAACCAAGGTAAGGGATCCCTTTCATGACCAGTGGTGAGGACCACAAGCCGTGAAAGGCTCTATGGAGGGCCACTTAGCCTGAAAAGCTTGGATAAGGCTGAGCACGCTAGGCATAAGCCAAGGGCCACTCCACGGTTCATGGATGTGTCCTTGAAATGGTACTTTGGTAAAACAACATTGGAAACTATATTTCAAGCATCGTTAAGGCCTTCCAAAGCCAGAGTCCTTACATCATCATCCCTTTCAAAACATTCATCTTCGAATAAACTTGAACATGACTTGAAAAGCTTGAATGGAACATGAAATGACCCATCATTAATATACATTGAAAAAGACAATATTAAAACCATGAAATCATTAAATCCATCCTAAAAACATCATTTAAGCCAGGTTGGTGCACATATATGCATGTCAAGACATGAAGACATAGAAATGAAGAGATCCGGACCATTTGAATAAGAAGGACCTTATACCTTAGGCTTGAATAGATTAGAATAGATAGGTATATAGCTCCATCATGTTTGATTCCGCTTCTCATGTAGCTTTCTCAACATATGGGTTCCTCCAAAGGACTTTAACTGAAGCAATATCCTTGTTCCTAAGCCTTTTCACTTGCCTATCCAAAATCTCAATCGGTACCTCTTCATAGATCAAGTTCTCCTCAACATCAACACCTTCCAAAGACACAATTGTACTAGGATCACCAACTAACTTCCACAATATCAAACATTGAAAATCGGATGAATAAAACTCATATCCAATGGAAAATCCAATCTATAAGCCATGTTGCATATCCGCTCAACAATCTCATAAGGGCCTATATATCAGGCACTCAACTTGCCTTTTTTACCAAAAAGCATCACGCCTTTCATAGGTGAAACCTTCATATACACCCAATTGCCGACATGGAACTCAAGACCCCTCTTCCTAACAACCAAAATAAGACTTTTGATGACTTTGAGTCATTTTTAACCTTTCCCGAATCATCTTCACCTTCTCCATAGCCTCCAATACCAAATCCGAGCCATCAATTCCATTACACCTATCTCGAATTATCCTACCAGAGATCTATATCTTCTTCCATACAAGCATCAAACGGTATCGTCCCGATGCTAGCACGGAACAAAAACTATTGTTGTAGGAAATTCAAAGCAGTAGATGATCATCCCAATTTTCTTTGTACTCCAATACACAAGCCGTCAACATGTCTTTCAAAGTTTGAAAATTGTGCCCTTAGCTTGTCCATCGGTTTGAGGATGAAAAATGGTACCCAACTTCATGCTTGTGCCAAGCCCTTTTTGAAATAACTTTTAAAAGTGAGAAGTGAATTAAGTATCACAATCCGACATAATCGACATAGGCACAACATGAAGTCTAACCAACTATCGGGTATATAACTTGGCATAGTCCTAGACATTGAAAGTAGCTGGAAAGGAGTGAGATGATTCGGTCATTCTATCAATGATTATCCAAATAGAGTCGAATTACTTCTGGGGGAAATCTACTCACAAAGTCCATATTCACATAATCTTATTTCCATGTAGGAATCTCAATGTCTTGGGACAAACTACTGGCCTTTGATGTTCTACCTTTACTTATTAACAATTAGGACATTCAGATACGATATGTATCTCTTCATACCTTGCCACAAATACACTTCTTTCAAATCTTGATACATCTTTATGGAACTCCGATGTATAAAATAATGAGAGTTATGGGCCTATTTTAGAATCACTTTCCTTAGACTATCAATGTTAGGAACACACAACCAGTCTTGATACCAAAGCACACCATCTCCCCCTTTGGAGAAAACCTCTATCTTCTTTTTGGTAACCAATTTCTTCAACTCAACCAATGATGGATCCAAGTCTTGTTTTGATTGACATCAACAATCACGGAAGACTCAGCGTCATTTGAACATGAATGCCACCATCACTAGAATCAGTCAATCGAACACCCAATCTAGCTAAATGGTTAACATCCTTTACTAATTCTTTCTTGGTCTCATCAACATGAACCACACTACCATAAATAGTCTACTAAGAGCATTAGCTATAACATTTGCCTTGTTGGGATAATACTGAACACTCATGTCATAGTCTTAAAGAAGTTCCACCTACTTTCATTGCCTCCAGTTAAGATCTCTTTGGGTAAACACATATTGTAAATTCTTGTGATCGGTGAATACATCAATATGAACCCATATAAGTACTGTCGCCAAATCTTCAAAGCAAATACCATAACCCTAATTCAAGATCATGAGTTGGATAATTTTGTTCATGCACCTTCAACTATCTCGATACATAAGTTATCACCTTACCAAGTTTCATAAGCACACAACCCAAATCAATTCGAGAAGCATCATAATATACCACAAATTCATCTAAACCATCTGGTATAGTAAAAACAGGAGCCGATGTAAGCCGATCCTTCAAAGTCTGAAAATTTTTCTCGAACTCATTTCTCCATATGAACTTGGCCTTCTTTTGAGTCAAATTGGTCAATGGCGAAGAAATGAATGAAAAACACTCAACAAACCTTTGACAATAACCAACCAATCTATGAAAACTCCAAATATTTGAAGGAGTCAATGGTCTAGGCCAATTCTATACAATCTCAGCTTTCTTTGGATCAACTTTAATGCCATCACCGGATATCACATGACCAAGAAAGGATACCTTATCCAACTAAAACTGGCATTTACTAAATTTGGCAAACAATTGCTTGTCCCTCAAAGTTTGAAGAACCAACCTTGAATGATCTATCTGTTCTTGTTCACTTTGGGAATAAATCAGAATTTCGTTAATGAAGAGAACTACAAAAGTATTAAGAAATGGCTTACATAATCGATTCATGAGAGGCATAAACACTGTTAGAGCATTAGTCAACCCAAAACGCATCACCATAAACTCAAAGTGCCCATATCTCGTCCCAAAAGTTATCTTGTGAATGTTACACTCCCTTACCATCAATTGATGATAACTGAAATGTAGGTCAATCTTGGAGAAGTGGGTAGCACCCTATATTTGATCAAACAAATCATCAATCCTTGGTAATGGATACTTATATTTTATGGTCACCTTGTTCAGTAGCAAATAATTAATACACATTCAAGTGAACCATCCTTTTTTGTCACAAATAACACAAGAGAACCCCATGGTGATATACTTGGCCTAATAAATCTCTTTTCTAATAAGTCCTTCAACTGATCCTTCAACTCCTTTAATCCAGCTGTGTCATATGATAAGGAGAAATAGAGATAGGTTGAATATCAGGAAGAAGATCTACACGAAAATCTACTTCTCTTTTGGGAAGAATTCTAGGAAAATCTTTGGGAAAGACATCCTGGAACTCATTAATCACTAGAACCGACTCAAGAATAGAGGACTCAGACTCAACATCTCTAACCCTTACTATATGATAGATACAACCCTTAGAAATCATTTTCGACCTTTAAGATATGAGATGAACCGACCCTTAAAAACAAAGTCATTACCCTTCCACTCAAGAATAAGCTTACTTGGAAACTGGAACCTAACATTTCATGTTCTATAATCTATAGAGGAATAAGAAGCATGCAACTAATCCATCCTGAGGAATAATATCAAAATCAAACATCTTAACTTTTACAAGATCACACAGAAGGATCTTATGCAAGATTGAAATAGGACAACCTCGCTAGACTCTTTGGGCAATAATAGCTCACCCACAAGAGTGTAGATTGAGAATGACTCCCTCAAAATTTTAGGACTCAAACCAAACTTAACGACAAAAAGAGGAGTCGCAAAGGATAAATTTGCACTAGGATGAACCAAAGCATATGCATCAAAATCAAAGACTTTTAACATACCACTCACCACATCAAGAGTCTTCTCCACCTCTTGCCTAGCATGCAACACGTAGAATCTGTTGTTAACAGGGGTACCACTTTGGTTGAGCTTGACCACTCGAAACCATTTGGCCTTAACCAATTTTAGGAACATTAGGACAATCAACAATTTTGTGTCCCATTTTACCACACAAAAAGCAAGCACCCGCATCACTCAAACATCTGCACGGGCAGCTCTTTCCAATTTGTCACACCTAGGATATGTTGGCCCACCTTCAACCTGTGCCTTAGGAGGAGGTAATCTATCATTGGTAACCCTTAGATTTGAGCCTTGGTCTTCTTGGAAACAACTATTACCACCAGTACTTCTAGAGCTAGAGAACCTACCATCATAATGGGACCACTTAGAATCCTTCATTCTTCTTTCCTTGAGCATCTCCCCTTCAACCTGTTCCACATATGTCGTGAGTCTAAAAATTTCCATATCTAGAATAAGAATGGTTATACGACATTCTTTCATAACCAAGTAAAACATTCTCGAGATAAATTTGTGCATTCTTGCATAGAGATCAGCTACTAGTGTAAGAGCATACTTGGAGAGCTTCATAAACTTGAGAGAATATTCCTCACACCCATTCCATCTTGTTTGTGGTTGACAAATTCTGTTAATTTGGCTCCCTTAAGTTGAAGAGAAAAGAAATGATCTAGAAAAATAAACTTGAACTCTTCCCAGTCAACTCAGTCATCTGCCACTCTTTCAGTTAACTAGTGAGTGTACCACACTTGGGCCACTCCCTTCAACTGTTAAGAAGCTAACTCAACTTTCTCTTCTAAAGACACCCCCACAATAGTCAACACCATATAGATCTCATCAATAAACTCTTGGGCATCTTCATCAACTTTAGAACCACAGAATTTCGGAGGGTTCATCTGGGTATAGTCTCTCATCCTAGCTGTTGGGGTGGGAACATCGGGGGTAGGAATAAAATGTCTAGCCTGGTTGCTTACAACTTGAGCCACCATAGCATAGTAGTTCAGAACTCATCTTAAGTATTTGGCTCACCCCTGGGCTCTTGAGTAGCTTAGTCCTCATCAACAGGGGTTTGTCTAGGATGAGGGGCTCTTCTTGGAGGCATCTTTTGAAAGGGCATCAAGAACATTCGTCAGATTTAAGAAACCTCAAGACACGTCCTACATCATGACATAAATTACGAAGAAGTGAGACATTTCCTAAAATGTCTCATAGCCTGCTACTCATAGCTAAGGTGCACTTCACACCCATGAATAAGACTTTATTTGACATGGCATATTAGTCTCCAAGGATTATTCCAAAACCTTAGTGCTCTGATACTAAGCTTGTAACATCTCAAGCCAAGGGCCTAGGTCTAACATGGCAAGTGTGAACCGAAAAGTCCCCAAACAAGCCTCATAACATACTTAAGCACATCATTGGTTAGTAAGCATGGAATAAACATAATAATCAAGAATAAGGGGTAGGGAAAGTAGGACATAATCTTTGAAAATAGGGGCATAGGGTTACCATCACATAACTTTAACAAGTATGTCTAAGTAAAAGGGACATAGGACACACTCTATGGGGAAGTAAGGACTTAGGACTTTCATCATCTTGCCAGAGAGTGAGATTGGAAAAATTAATAGTTACTATATTGATAAGTATCGAAGTAAAAGGGAGAGGGTAGGTGTGTGGGTGGCAAAGGATCCCTGTATGATTAAGAAATGGGGGGAAAAGTTAGATGGAAATAGTTATCTGTTTGGCATATGAGAAGGAGGCATGGCGAAGAAAAGGGGAAGGATGGATTTTCTTCTTCTTTGTATTTTAACTAAAAACAATTTTTTTTCTAATTTATTTGCTTAATTTTTATTGTGAGTCCACTACCACATGTCTTCTTTTGATTAATTACTCTGCCACATCATCGCAGGTGTAACACACACTTCATATTTTTTTAATTGATTATCAAAAATTGTCTAATAGGAATAACTTTTGAATAGGTAAAAGTGTTCAATAGGTACCAGTCCGAGTTGAAGTGTCTAATTGAAGTATATGGACAACTTTTGAGGGGCAACATATGACTTAAGCCTTCTACTTATATAAAAGAATGAGTTTGTATTAGGGTATGAACATGGTTTCTTAAGGCCATATTTTAAATTATCAAGGATATTTTTGTCATTTCAATTCATACTTAGCTTCATCTCACTCCACCTGGTAATGTAGCTGTTGTGCGTGGTGTTCATATTTGCTTCCACCGAGCTTCTCATGTGCCCTTTGATAAAAAGGAAGATAAAATCTTCTATCCTTCTGCAATCTTATCCCTTTCAACTTCTTTGAGTATTACTTCTTCATTATCTGTAGATTTAAAAGTTAAATTGCTTTTTAGTTTGTTTTTCAGTGTGTTACATAAATTTTATGGCTGAATTTGATCATCGTGACTTTTTCATAATACGAACTTCTTGTTTTGAACCCTTTTGCATTGGTGCTAATTGAAAAAGTTCATGAGTGAAAATCATAGGAGAATGAACATTAAACAATTTCAAAATCTATTCTTTTCTTCTCATTTTACTAGAATTTATTTAGCGTGATAATTGAAATTCAATTAATAAGACAAAAAAATTAGGGGAAAAAAATAGGAGCTGAATAGTTATTCTCTCTGCAATTTTCCCATTCTTATATGTTGATGCCCGTCGAATTTGTTTCCAACTATGATAAAATATCAAACTTTAAGTTGTTCTCTTTTTTAATTATTATTTTTTAATTATATTTGATCATAACTTATTATTTGGGTTAGTAATTGTTTGAATCCATGATGGTGTAATTGTTGTGATGATTATATTCACTTAAGTTCAATAAATTTGAAAGTATTTTTTCAATTCGAATAATTGAAACTTTGGACAGCGTCAACATATAAATAAATTTATAACTTTTCTAATCTGTGGAACTTATTGAGTGGTGAGAGTGGGTAAATTCTTAGTACTCTTGAAAGAAAAATTCGGAAGATAGTTAAAAGTTCCAAATGTGTCGAGGGGCTTCAATTTTCACTTTAAACAACTAGCATCTAAACTTTTTCTCATGGTTATTTTATCGCTCTGTTTCTAATAGTGGAATATTACCCTCTCAATTGTTTTCCCTGTGAAAGCTAATGATATGGACACCCCTTATTCATACGCCTAAGGCTATGTAACACTCAGTAAAATTATCAAAATATTCCTTGTGGATAAATATGTGCGTAATGCATATTCCCATGCTCAAATGGTAAATATGAGACCGGATATGTGATCAGCATAAAAAATTGAGTGAAAAAATGGTATCGGTTGATCTTTAGAGCAACCAGATCAAAAGATAATTTTTCAGTCCAAAAAAGAAAATTAGTATTGGTGTGCGACAGAGGCATGTCACACCCCTATCACAGAGATGCACTTATTTTTAAAAAAAAAATTTTTTTGACTGAATTGGAAAAACTTGTTCAAAAAATTTTTGAAAAAAATACACATGTGCTCGCCCAGTCCGCATCGCGGACTAGGTATTTCGAAGTGAAAATTTTTCTAAATTTCATAAGGGACATTCAAGACAATTTCCAACCCCTCCTAAACTCAAGACACGACCAAAATAAGTTATTTTGAGCATAAAAAAGGTTTTAACCCCCATTCTAAGTCCTTTCTAAGTTCTTGAAAAGACTAAGGCTTGAGAGAAAAGAAGAGGAGCGTAAGATTGAAGAGACCAAAGGAAAATTCTTAAGGATTGATTGTTGAAACTTTACACCAGGTTTGTGAGGCTAAACTAAAACATGTGGTTGTTCTCCCATGTGCCCCATAGATGGTCATAGAGGAATTGAGAGTTCATGTATCCCCATACGTATTTCTTGAATTGTTTCTTGAGTATTTTCTTGAAAAGTATATCTATTATATGTATTTTAAACTTGTTTTCTTGAATTGAATACTTTTCATGAGAAATTGTATAAACCCTATATGTCAACTTTTGAAAGCATGCATGAATGAACCTAGGAATTGAGTTTATGACTTGAGAATATTGATTGTGATTGTGATGTGAGCATGATGATAAGTTGATAGAACTTGATGGTCCCTTGAGTATCCATAAATGATCTCTAATGATTTGTCTATTTGATTGTTCCCTAATGATTGATCTAAGACTTGAGCTATTGATTGAGATATTGATTGACAAGATGATGAGAGTCTTTATGAGATTGATTGGATGATGAGTGACTCCACAAGGATGATTGAGATGATTTGATTTAGATGGATGAGTCTTATGAGCATTGAGTCTTAGAAGGAGTATCGAACACCGAAATAGGTAAGAGTAAAGTCAACTCATACTCATTAACTACGTTGCCAAGCATAAGTGAGGATTAGAACCATTACATTACATGGATGTTCCCTCTTGATAGAGTCCTTGAAATAATAGAGGACTTGTTGATCTACTGGATCCCTAGTAGATTCGATTCATTCTCTATCAGGCAAGTACAGAACACCGACGCGATCTTGTACAATCACTGGCTCAAAATTGATTATTTTCAGATAAGAAAAACTCCTAGAAAGTTTCCATATTGAGTACTTTGAGTCGAAGTGAGATGAGATGAGTTGAGTTTGAGTTCCTTTAAGATGAGTCTGATTTAATTGATGAGGTTTGATTGGTTGATAGGTCACTTGTCTACTATTTATTCTTGCTTTAGATAGATACTTGACATTTTGATATGGCTATTATTCTGAGTTGATATTGTTCCATATTATTCTACCTGTTTCTATTTCATTCATCTATTCCACGTATTGACGCCACTCAGTACCGCATCATTTCATGATGCAGATACAGGGATTAAAGATTATCGACAGGCGCATCATTGAGGATCTGAGCAGTTCAGCTAATTTGGTGAACCTCCCTTACTCTGGAGGATTCATAATATTTATTTCATCTTGCTTATAGAGTTAGACTTGATTAGGTTTACTTTGATTTGAGGTACCCATGGATTTGTCATTGGCACCTTTGATTGTAATAGAGGCTTCATATACTAGAGTCGAATGTTGATGTTAAGACTTGTTGAGCTAGTTTTTTCTATTAGACCTTTTATTTTTTGATATTACTTTGAGACTAGATGAGATGTGCCCATCATTTTCTTTTGTCTTCCACTGATTGTTAGAGTTTATCGACTGAATGAATGTGATGAGGCCAAGTAGTTCACTTGGGAACTAGCTATAGACTCTAGGTGCTGGCCATGTCTAGAGTACCCTCCCGGAGCGTGAAAAACTTAGTATCAGAGCACAGAGTTCAATGATTCCTAGGGAGTCTATGAAGCCATGTCTGGTAGAGTCCTTATTATTGGTGTGAAGAGCTCCACATCCATAATAGGGAGGCTATAAGACATTAGGAATTGTTCACTATTTTCATGTTCTAAATCATGTGATAGAGTTATGCTCTATAAAAAGTTCTCTTCTAATTCGTGCTTTGCTCATTGCAGAGTTGTGATAATGCTTCTCAGAAGAGCCATTAGAGGTAGATGACGTCTCGCCAGGCAAAGTGTTAACCCACCTGAGCCTCAAGGACATGAGGAGCCTATGGATCCAACGGTCCCTGTTGAGCAGCCCCGTAAGATGAGGTCCCCAATGTCGAACTTCACTAGGCTATCCAAACTCTAGTCTAGGCTATCACAACACTTTCTGCAAGACAAGGAGTGGGCAGATAGGATGCACAGGACACATCTAGAGTCCAGGAATTCTTGAGGATGAATCCGCTTGAGTTCACAGGGTCTACATCCACTGAGGATCCTGAGAACTATGTGGAGGAGCATCAGAAAGTTTTCCAAGTGATACATGTGGCTGATACTGATAGAGTTGAACTTTCTGCTTACAAACTCAAGGGCATGTCTAGACTATGGTTCGATCAATGGAAGAAGGGTATTGGAGAGGATGCCCCATTGCTGACTTAGGCAATGTTCGAGGAAGCTTTCTTTGGGCGCTTCTTCCAAAGAAAATGAAAAGAGGCTATGGTAAGAGAGTTTGCTAAGATATTGTAACACCAAGCCTATCCAACAAAATCCTATACTGCCACAAGGTGATACCAAAGAGAATAGCTCAAGGGAACTAGTTGCTCCTTCAACTCAATTACTCATTTAGATCATGAGCTGGCATAAAAAAGCAAATTTAGATTTCAAATTTTTTGGATCGGCTCACACTTTTCGTTACAAAACTAATAAATCAAAAAAGATGGTTTATTTTTTTTGAATATGAAACAGGGGTCTATGATTGTGCAGAAATATGGGCTTAAGTTATCTCAACTATCTTGATTTGCTCCGGATATAGTTACTGACATGAGGGGGGAACGGGGATTTATGTGGATGGATTGGATAGAGGGCCAAAGAGAGATGGAGGGGAGCGATGCTCGTGAGTGATATGGACATTGGGAAATTTATGATACTTGTGTAATAGGCTGATGAAGAGAGATATCATGACAGAGAGGAGTACAGAAGTAAGAAGTCTAAAACATCCAAAAATGAGGTTAGAAAGAGGGGGAATGGTAACATGTTTCAGACAGGGCCAACACCACCATCTATTAGTATACCTGCGCCCAGAATCAGGAATGATAAGAGGTCCCAGAACGTTGGAGCCCATGGATCTCAGTCATAAGCTAGTGTGACTCAAGGTTCACAGGGTAAACTACCATGTGGTAAGTGTGGCAAATTGCACTTAGGGAAATTTCATGAGGGGAGTGATGTATGCTACAATTCTGGCCAGGTGAGTCACTATCAGAGAGAGTGTCCAAAGTGGCTGACGAGGTTCAATCTTCTGCACTAGCCCCAAAAGCTAGAAGAACATAGAGAGGTACTACGTCACGCGCAAACGGACATATACACCATTTGTATGCCATGGGTAATCATCAAGATCAGGAGAACTCCTTAGATGTTGTGACGGGTATGATTCAAGTCTTTTCTCATGATTGTTATGTTTTGATATATCCTGGTGCCACATTATCATTTGTAACTATTTATGTGGCTAGTATATTTGATAGAACCCAGAGAGTCTCCTTGATACATTTGATGATTCTACTCTAGTAGGTGAGTTTATTCAAGCTGAGAGAGTCTATAGAGCTTGCATAGTGTCTATCCATCATAGGGATACTATTATTGATTTGGTAGTGTTACAGATGACTAATTTTGATGTGATCCTTGGCATTGATTGGCTTCACACCTGTTATGCTTCCACTGATTGTAGCCCAAACCATTAAGTACCAATTCCCAAATGAAGTGGTCCTAGAGTGGAAGGGTGATTTTGTTGCACCTAAGAAAAAGTTTATCTCATATCTTAGGGATAGAAAGCTAATTTCCAATGGTTGTATTTACCACCTTGTGAGAGTTAAATCTAATTATTTTGAGTCTCCTACTCTTGAGTCCATCCCAGTCATGAATGAGTTTCTTGAAGTGTTTCCTGAGGATCTGCCTAGAGTGCCTCTTGATAGGGAAGTTGACTTTGGTATTGCTATTCTTTTCAATACCCAGCCTATCTAAATTCCACCTTATAGGATAGCCCACTGAGTTGAAAGAACAATTGAAAGAACTATTAGAGAAGCGTTTTATAAGGCCAAGTGTTTCTCCTTGGGGTGCCCCTATCCTATTCGTGAGAAAGAAAAATGGGTCTCTCAGAATGTGTATTGATTATAGGAAACTGAACAAGCTCACAATAAAGAATAAATATCCTCTCCCGACCAACTTCAGGGTGCCTTTAGTTTCTCAAAGATAGACCTTTGATCTGGCTACTATCAAGTGAGGGAATGTGATATTCCAAAGACAACCTTTAGGACTAGATATGACCATTTTGAGTTCTTGGTCATGTCTTTTAGGTTGATGAATGCACCTGCAGGTTTCAAGGACTTGATGAATAGGGTATTCGGACAATATCTTAGTATATTTGTGATTGTGTTCATCGATGACATTTTGGTGTACTCCAGAGATGAGGAAGAGCATGCTAATCACCTCAGAGTTATCCTCCAAACTCTTAAGGACCACAAGTTGTATCCAAAATTCTCGAAATGTGAATTCTAGCTTAAGTCAGTGGATTTTCTAGGCCATGTTGTCTCCGACAATGGAATTTGAGTGGATGTCCAAAAGATTGAAGTGGTTAAGTACTGGCCTAGGCCAACCTCTCCGACTAACATAAGAAGTTTCTTGGGGTTGGCAGGGTACTACTGCAGATTTGTTGATGGATTTTCTTCTTTATCCGCACCACTAACTAAATTAACTCAGAAAAAGGTCAAGTTTCAATAGTCTGATGAATGTGAGAAAAGTTTCCAAGAGTTGAAGACAAGACTGACTGCTGCACCAGTTTTAACCTTGCCCGATAAGACAGAGGACTTGGTAATCTATTGTGAAGCTTTTAGAGTTGGATTGGGACGTATGATGATGCAGAGGGGAAAGTGATAGCCTATGCTTCCAGAAAACTTATGGTTCATGAGAGAAACTATCCGACCCATGATCTTAAGATGGTAGAAGTGGTGTTTTCACTTAAAATCTAGTGCCACTAATTATATGGAGTGCATGTGGTTGTGTTCACTGACCACAAGAGCTTGCAGTATGTCTTCAGTCAGAAAGAGCTCAACCTACGATATAGGAGATGGCTGGAGTTTCTCAAGGATTATGACATGAACATTCTCTACCACCCAGTTAATGCTAACATCACTGTTGATGCACTTAGCAGGTTTTCAATGGGTAGCATAACCCACGTTTAGGAAGGAAAGAAGGAGTTGGCTGAAGAAGTGCATCGATTGGCTCAACTGGGAGTCCAACTTGAGGAGAATGATGAGGGGGGAGTTAATGTTCAGAATGTGTCTGCTTCATCCTTAGTGGCAGAGAGAAGCAAGATTGAGATCCTGTCATACTTTAATTGAAGGGGACTATCGCAAATAGAAAGTGATGCCCTTCTCCAAAGGGGAAGATGGAGTGTTAAGATACCAGAGTAGATTGTGCATGCCATATGTTGATGGTGTTCGAGATAGGATATGGTTGAAGCCTATAGTTCTAGATACTCCATTCATCCTAACTCTACCAAGATGTACCACGACTTGAGAGAAGTCTATTGGTGGAGTGGAATGAAGAGGGACATTGCAGAGTTCGTATCAAAGTGCCCGAATTACAAGCAAGTTAAATTTGAGCATCAAAGACCATATGGATTGGCCTAGAACTTTGATATCCCTGAGTGGAAGTGGGTGATGATCAACATGGACTTCATTACTGTTCTACCGAGCTGTCGAAAGCAACATGATTTGATTTGGGTGATTGTGGATAAGATGATCGAATTGGCTCACTTCTTAGCAGTTAAGACAACCAACACTGCGGAGGAGTATGCCAAGTTGTACATCCAGGAGATTGTGAGGTTGCATGGAGTTCATTTGTCCATCATCTCAGATAGAGGAGCTTAATTCACTTCCCAATTTTGGAGATCTTTCCAGAAAGGATTGGGTACTAAAGTGAATCTGAATACAACCTTTCATCCACAAACATATGGCCAGACAGAGCATATAATTCAGACGTTGGAGGATATGTTAAGAGCTTATGTTCTTGATTTCAAAAGAAATTGGGATGATCACTTACCATTGATTGAATTTGCATATAACAATAGTTATAATGAGAGCATTCAAATGGTTCCCTAAGAAGCTTTGTATGGGAGGAGATGTAGATCACTAATTGGATGGTTTGAGGATGGAGAGGAATTGATAGGGCATGATCTTGTCCACCAATCGAAGGAGAAAGTTAAGGTCATTAAGGAGAGGTTGAAGACTATACAGAGTCACCAGAAATCTTATACCGATGTGAGAAGAAGAGACTTAGAATTCGAGGTAAATGATTGGGTATACTTGAAAGTGTCACCCATGAAGGGTGTCATGCAATTTGGGAAGAAGGAGAAATTGATTCCTCACTATATTTCTCCCTATCAGATTGTGAAGAGGATTGGAAAGGTTGCTTATGAGTTGGAGTTGCATTTCGAGTTAGATGCAATTCATTCTGTATGCTACATTTCGATGTTGAAGAAGTGCTAGGGAGATCCTACCATGGTGATGCCTATTGAGAGTATTATAGTGAAGGATAGCTTGTCCTGCAAGGAGATTTCAGTCCAAATCCTTGATCATCAGATTCGCAAGTTGAGAACCAATGAGATCGTCTCAGTCAAAGTCTTATAGAGAAATCAATTCATTGAGGAAGCCACATCAGAAGCTGAGGAAGAGATCAGAGCCAAATATCCGCACCTATTCATGCCCAATGATGAGAACATTGAAGGTAATTTCCTTACCTTTGACTTAAATTGATTGATCTATTCTTGAGTTGATATGTCTGTTCTTGAGTCTGAATAAAAAATGTTGAGATTGATGAGAAGTCGAGAGTTTGATTGATGTGAGCATTGAGTCTATTCGTGCCTCAATATCCACCTTTACTTATCATTCGAGGATGAATGATCCTAAGAAGGAGATGATGTAACACTTGATAAAATTATCAAAATACCCCTAGAGGAGAAATGTGCGCGTAACGCATCTTCCTATGCTCAGATGAAAAATTCGAGACCGGATATATGATCAGCATGAAAAAATAAGTGGAAAAATGGTCTCAGTTGATTTTTAGAGCAACCAGATCAAAAGATAATTTTTAGTCTGAAAATAAAAAACAGTGTCGGTATGCGATAGAGGTGTGTCACGCCCTTATTGTGGAGGTGCACTTATATCTTTTAGATTCTTTTTTGACAGGATTGAAAAAACACATTCGAAATTTTTTTGGAAAAAATGCACATGTGCACCGTTAGTTCGCATCGCAGACTGAGTATTCTGGAGTGAAATTTTTTCTAAATTTTGTGAGGGGCATTCTAGACAATTCTCAACCCCTCCTAAACTCAAAACACTATCAAAGTAAGTCATTTTGAGTACAAAAAATATTTTAAACCCCATTCTAAGTCCTTTCTAAGTTCTTGAAAAGATTAGGGATTAAGAGAAAAGAAAAAGTGCGTAAGATTGAAGGGTTCAATGGAAATTTATTGAGGATTGATTGTTAAACTTCACACCAGGTATGTAAGGCTAAACTAAAGCGTGAGATTGTTCTCCCATGTGCCTCATAGATGGTCATAGATTTTTATGGAGAGTTCATGAGTCCCCATACGTGTTTCCTGAATTGTTTCTTGAGTTTTTCTTGAAAATTATATCTATTATATGTATTTTCCTATGTTGATGATCACCATAAACTTGTTTTCTTGTATTAAATACTTTTCATGAGATATTGTATAAACCCTATATGTTAACTTCTGAAAGCATGTATGCATGAACCCAGGGATTGAGTCTGGAGCCTTTACTTGAGAATGTTGATTATGATTGTGATGTGACCATGATGATAGGTTGATAGAACTTGATGGTCCTGTGAGTATCCATAAATGATCTTTAATGATTTGTTTATTCGATTGTTTCCTAATGATTGATCTAACCCTTGATATAACACCCCATGAAATTATCGAGATACTCCTAGAATGGCATCATGTGCATAACACATCTTCACATGCTCCTATGAAAAATCCAAGAACCAGATTTGCGATCAACACAAAAAATTGAGTGGCAAAATGGTCTCGATCGAATTTTAGAGCGACTGAGTCAAAAGATAATTTTTTGTAATTAAATATGAACCAGTGAGAGTGCGCGCTTAGGGCGCGACGTGCCTGGGACACGAACTTGCACTTGGTTTTTGTTTTCAATTATTTGGAAAGAATGTGTTTTGGGAATTTTTGTGAAAATACACAAACAATACACATGTTTGCGCCTCAGGCGCAAAGCAGACTTGGTATTACGAGGTGGGATTTTATTCTTTTATTTTAGGAAGGGCATTTTGGTCATTCCACAACACCTCCTAAGTCCTAAAAATGTGTATAAGAATCATTTTCTTCAAGGATTTCAAGACCTATTTTTTCTAGCTTCTAAGTGAGAGTTCTTGAGAGAAAAAGAAGATAAAGCTTGAAGATTTCAATATTTGGGGTCAATTCCTTGAAGGAGCTTAAGTTCTTCTTCATCCCATGTATATAAGGCTAACCCAAAACATGAAATTGTTCTTCCATGTGGCCAATTGATTGAAGTAAGTTGATAGTTGAAGGTGATGAGTTCTATATGTTAAATTCTCTAATATTCTATTGAACATTATAATTATGTATTTTCTTAAGTTAATGATCATCATAAACTTGAATTATTTGCTTAAATGGTTTAATTGAATTATTCTATAAAACCCTATATGATCTTTTTGCTAAAGATTATAAGAATGAACCTAGGTGTTGGTGTCTAGGGCCTTGATCGTATTAATGTGCTTGTTGTTGTGGTTCTGGTCCTGAGTTGAGTGTGTTGATGATGACATTGATGAGATTGATGTCTTCAGAGTCTTAAAAGGGTTGAATTTAATCTTAAAAGAATGTTCTTAATCTATTGGGTTGTTAGTAGATGGGATAAGTTGATGTCCTTCGTCTGAAAGAGACTAAATGATGAGAAATCGTGATGTTTGATGTTTATGAGCATATTGAGTCCTGGGAGGAGTATCAAGCATCGAAATGAGTAAGAGTGAGACCCACTTGCACTCATAACTACGTAGACAACGTAGGAGAGGATTGGAGTGTGAAAAATAGATGTTTCCTTAGTCCAAAAAGTGGACTTGATATTTTTATGGATCCACAGATGACATGCCCTTTCACCCTGGTAAGATACTAGGCAAATACCGCAGTGACATTCTTTCATTTATCATCACCAGCTCATAGGTGATGGTTGTAGGTCTGAGAAACTGCCAACTAGGTTCCCCGTTGTTAGTACTCTCATGTTGAGTTGATGGCTTGAGTCTTGATTGATGTTGATGAGTTAATGTATACCTCTTATCCATGCCTGAGTGAGTGCATATCATTCTGAGTGTTTATCTTATGAGTTGGGATTATTCCATGTTACTTCTGCTTATATTTGTTACTCAGCTATTTTACATACCGTATGTTCCACGTACTGATATCATTTGGTGTTGCATCATTTTATGATGCAGATACGACAGATAGAGTACTTCAGCAGATGCCCCGTTGAGGTTCAGCACTTCCTAGTTCAGAGATTTGGTGAGTCCTCCCCTACATTCGGAGGATGCTATTTATTTCTTTACATATGTTTTGAACTATTTCCTTATGTGTTTGTGTAGCCACGGCCTTTCATGGTACCTATGTAGACTTTAGAAATAGAGGCTTCATAGACATAGAGATGGTGGTTTTAATGTTGGGATCTTTCCCGTTTTAATCTGAGTTCTTGAATATACTTTTTCCATTGATGTTGAGATTAGTTTTGGCCTATGGCCTTTATTCTTGTTATAGATGTGACTGAGTTGAGTTATCCGCTATAGTATCTACTTAATCCCTTGACAATTTTCATTGTATAGTTGATCTAATGACTGCCTTGACACCGAGCGGTTCGCTTAGGGACTGACAATAGTCTCTGAGTGCCGGTTACGTCTAGGTACCCTCTGAGGCTTTTTCAAACTTGTTATCAGAGAACAGAGTTCAAGTGTCCTAGGGACTCTATGAAGTCGTGTCTAGTAAAGTCTTGTTTGTAGGTGTGTTGTGTACTACATTTCTTAAGCAGGAGGCTATAGGACATTTGAAATGGTTACCTTTCTTCAATGTTCTGAGTTCTAGCGGTAGAGTTTAACTCTATGAAAACTCTTTTCTAATTTATGCGTTACACATTCGCAGATCATTTTCCAAAATGTACTGCTGCCCAGAGAGATGCCTCAGCTTTAACCACTTAGAATCCCCCACCAGAGGTCCCTACCCAGACAGAGACAAGGAGACGGGGTCGACCGGTGAGGACTGTTGAGGTTCCACAGGCGCCCCCTGCACAATCGCAGCCAGCCTCCGCCTCAGAGGTAGAATCCAAGGGAGCCATTACTATGCTCACTCAACTTGTGGCCTCCCAAAGTAATAGTTTAGGTCCCCAGGCCCCTAGTTCTAACTCCCAAGAGCACACCGCTGCAATAAGACTCAAAGACTTCTTACGGATTGAACCCACCAGTTTATACGGGGTCAAAGGTTGAAGAGGACCCATAGAAATTCATCAACAAGATATGGAAGGCTTTGAGGGCCATTCATGCTAATGATGTTGAAGGAGTTGATCTTGCATCCTATCAGCTGAAAGACGTTGCAAATGTCTGGTACAACTACTGGGAGGATAGTCGAAGTGGAGATGCTGAGCCTGCTAAGTGGGATGAGTTTGGGACTGTATTCCTTGACGGCTTCTTTCTACAAGAGTTGGGGGGATGACCATTAAGGAGTATAGTCTCAAGTTTATTAAGCTATCTGGATATGCTTCTGAGATGGTCCAAGACATGAGGGCAAGGATGAGAAAGTTTGTGTATGGCTTGGGTAGGCATGTAAAGAAGGAGCGCAAAACGGCATTGTTGATTCCCCATATGGATATCACCAGGATCATGGTACATGCCTAGCAAATCGAGGAAGATAAAAAGAGAGATAGAGAAGAGCATCTGAGCAAGAAAGCTAAGTCAACAGGGAATAATCCTAGCCAGAAGAGACAGAATAAAGGTGATAAATCCTACTTTCAGAAGAGGTCTTCTAGTTATGCACCCTCTGCAGCGAGTGCTCTCGTCTAGTAGAACCAGCATGATCAGAAGTCTTATAGTCACCAGAATTTTAGGGCTCAGGGTTCTCAATCCTAGGCGAGTGTACTCATGTTATTACAAATGCTTGTTCCATATATGGGCAATTGGTCACTTTAAGGGTGAGTGTCCTATGAAAAGAGGAGGTGATGGAAGTTATAAAGCACAGTCTTTCGCAGTACCTCCAGCTGGCATTCATCAGAGGGGTCCTACTATAAGTGCAGGAGGTGGGACAAACCATCTTTATGCAATGGGTAATCGTCAGGATCAGGAGATGGCACTTGATGTTGTTATGGGTATGCTTCGAGTCTTTACTTTTGATTGTTATGCACTGCTGGACCCGAGTGCCACTTTATCTTTTGTGACTCCCTACGTGGATGGTATATTTGGGATCCTTCCAGAGTGTTTGCTTGAACCTTTTTCTGTTTCCACTCCTACTGGTGAGTCTATCATAGCTGAGAAGGTTTATAGAGATTGTGTAGTATTTATCTATCATAGATATGCCTTGGCTAACTTGGTAGAGTTGGACATGGTGGATTTTGATGTGTTTCTTGGCGTGGATTGGCTTCATGTCTGTTATGCCTCCATTGATTGTAGGACCCGAATTGTTAAGTTCCAATATCCCAATGAACCAGTCCTAGAGTGGAAAGGGAGTTTTGTTTCACCTAAGGGACAGTTTATCTCCTATCTTAGAGCCATAAAGCTAATATCTAAAGGTTGTATTTACCATCTCACGCGAGTTAAGTCAGATGATGTTGAGTCTCCTACTCTAGAGTCGGTCTGATTGTAAAATAAGTTTCCTGAAGTATTTTAGGAGGATCTGCCTGAAGTCCCTCCTAATAGGGAGAGTGACTTTGAGATTGATGTTCTCCCTGACAACCAACCTATCTCAATTCTACCTTATAGGATGGGCCCCGTTGAATTGAAAGAGTTGAAAGAGCAATTGAAAGACTTATTAGAGAAGGGTTTCATAAGGCCTAGTATTTCTCCTTAGGATGCTCCTGCCTTACTTGTGCATAAGAAAGATAGGTCTTTCAGAATGTGTATAGACTACCGACAACCGAACAAAGTCACAGTAAAGAATAAGTATCCTCACCCCAGGATAGATGATCTGTTCAACCAACTCCAGGGTGCCTCGTGCTTCTCAAAGATAGATTGCAGATACGGTTACCATCAGCTGAAAGTGAGGGAATATGATATTCCAAAGACAACATTTAAGATAAGGTGTGGCCATTTTTAGTTCTTGGTCATGTCCTTTGGGTTCACTAATGCACCTACAACCTTCATGGACTTGATGAACAGAGTATTCAGATCGTATCTTGACATGTTTGCGATTGTATTTATTGATGACATCCTGGTATATTACAAGGATGAAGAGGAGCATGTCAATCACCTTAGAGTGGTTTTGTAGACTCTGAAAGACCATGAATTGTATGCCAAGTTTTCGAAATGTGATATCTGGTTCAAGTTAGTGGCGTTCTTAGGTCATGTTGTCTCAGGTGATGGTATTCGAGTGTATGCCCAGAAGATTAAAATGGTTAAGAACTGGGCCAGACCGAACTCTCCAACCGACATAAGAAGTTTCTTTGGGGTTGGTAGGCTACTACCGCAGATATGTTGATGGGCTTTCTTCTTTATCTGCACCATTTACCAAGTTGACTCAGAAGGAGGTCAAGTTCCAGTGGTCTGATGAATGTGAGGAAGTTTTTAAGAGTTGAAGACTAGACTGACTATAACACCAGTTTTGACCTTGCTCGATGGGACAGAAGATTTTGTGATATATTGTGATGCATCCAGAGTGGGACTAGGTTGTGTACTTATGCAGAGATGGAAGGTGATAGGCAATGATTCCGGGCAACTTAATATTTATGAGAAAAACTATTCCACTCATGATCTTGAGTTGGAAGCAATAGTGTTCGCACCTATGATCTGGCACAACTACTTGTAGATAGTGCATATGGACGTGTTCACTGACCACAAGAGCTTGTAATATGTCTTTAGATAGAAAGAGCTTAACTGTAGCAGGGGAGATGGCTGGAATTGCTCAAGGATTATGATATGATCATTCTCTATCACCCTGGTAAGGCTAACATTGTTGCTAATGTTGTTAGCAGGTTATTTATGGGTAGCACTGCCCATGTGGAGGAAGGGAAGAAAGAGTTGGCTAAGGAAGTGCACAGATTGGGCCGATTGGGAGTACAACTTGAAGAAAATAATAAAGGCAAGGTCAGTGTTCAGAATGGATCAGCTTTATCTTTAGTGACAGAGGTAAAGGAAAAGCAAGATTAAGATCCATCTTGCTCCAGTTGAAAGTAGTTGTCCACAAGCAAAAGGTGATGGTTTTCTCCAAAGGGGGAGATGGAGTGTTGAGATACTAGAGTCGTTTATGTGTTCCTGATGTTGATGGTGTTCAAGAGAGAATCATGGCTAAAGCTCATAGCTCCAAATATTTTATTCATCCTGGCTCCACCAAGATGTACCATGACTTGAGAGAAGTTTATTGGTGGAATGGGATGAAAAGAGATATTGTTGAGTTCGTTTCTAAATGTCCCAATAGTCAACAGGTCAAGGTTGAACATCAGACACCATGTGGGTTAGCTCAAAGCTTTGAAATTCCTGAGTGAAAGTAGGAGATGATCAATATGGACATCATTACCGGGTTACCAAGGTCTGGAAGCAACATGATTCGATATGGGTGATCATGGATAGGATGACCAAATCCGCCCACTTTTTAGCAATCAAGATGACTAACACTACAGAGGACATGCTAAGTTATACATTCGTGAGATTGTCAAGTTGCATGGAGTTCCCTTGTCTATCATCTCAGACAGAGGAGCTCAATTCAACTCCCAATTTTAGAGGTCCTTTTAGAAGGGATTGGGTACCAAGGTAAATATGAGTACTGCTTTCCACCCTTAAATGGATGGTCAAGCGGAGCGCACTGTTCAGACTTTGGAGGAAATGTTAAGGGATTTGCATCCTTGACTTCAAAAGGAATTAGGATGACCACTTGCCATTGACCAAATTTGCATATAACAATAGTTATCATGAAAATATCCAAATGGCCCCCTATGAAGCCTTATATGGAACAAGATGTAGATCACCGATTGAATGGTTTGAGGTTGGTCAAGCTGAGTTAATTGGGCCCAATCCTGTCCACCAATTCATGGAGAGTGTGAAGGTTATTAGAGAGAGGTTGAAGACTGCATAAAGTCATCAAAAGACTTACACTCATGTGAGTAGAAGGGACTTAGAATTTGAGGTAGATGATTGGGTGTACTTGAAGGTATCACCTATAAAGGGTGTCATGAGGTTTGGGAAGAAGGGAAAGTTAAGTACTCGTTATATTGGTCCCTACTAAATAGTGAGGAGGATTTGGAGGGTCCCTTATGAGCTATAATTGCTCTCCGAGTTAGATGGAATTCACCCGGTCTTTCCCATCTTGAAGTTGAAAAAGTGCATGGGAGATCCTGCATTGGTGATCCCTACAAAGAGTATCAGAGTAAAGGATAGCCTGTCCTATGAGGGAATTTTAGTCCAAATCCTAGATCGACAAATTCGCAACCTGATGAACAAAGAGATAGCCTCCGTCAAGGTCCTAAGGAGGAACCAATTCGTTAAGAAAGCAATGGGGGAAGTTGAGGATATGAGAATCAAATACTAGCACCATTTCGTGCCAAATGATGATGACGTTGAAGGTAATGTTCCTACCCTTATCTTAACTGATGTTTCCATTCTTGAATTGATGTGTCTATTCTTGAGTCTGAGTAAAGTCTATAGAGATGGATGAGAAGTCAAGAGTTTAAGATATCGAGTGATGTATGGAGATGAGTCTTGAGTATAATCGTGCCTTATTTACACTCTTACTTGTCATTCGAGGGAGAATAATTCCAAGGGGAAGATAATGTAACTAACTGTGAAATTAAAGAGATACCCCTAGAATGGCATCATGCGCATAACGCATCTTCCCAAGCTCTTATGGAAAATTCAACACTGGATTTGTCATCAACACGAAAAATTGAGTGAGAAAATGATCTTGGTTGGATTTTAAAGTGACCGAGTTAAAATATAAATTTTCGTAATTAAATCTGAACCAGTGAGAATGCGTGCCCAGGGTGCAACGTGCCTGGGGCACAAACTTACACTTCTTTTTTTAAATTTTTTGGAAAGAACGTGTTTTAGGAATTTTTGCAAAAATACACATGTCTGTGCCCTAGGCGCGACACGTACATGGTGTTACAGGGTGGAATTTTATTTTTTTTATTAAGGGAATGGCGTTTTGGTCATCTTCCAATACCCACTAAGTCCCAAAAATGTGAGAGTCTTTTCTTCAGATTAAGTATTTCAAGACCCATTTTTCCTAGCTTCTAAGTGAGAGTTCTTGAGAGAGAAAGAAGAGACAGCTTGAGGATTTCAAGATTTAGGGTCAATTCCTGAGGATCTTAAGTTCTTCTTTATCCCAGGTATGTAAGGCTAACCTAAAGCATAGAATCGTTCTTCCATGTGCCCCATTGATTGGAGTAAGTTGATAGTTGAAGGTGATGAGTTTTATATGTTAAATTCTCGAATATTCTATTGAAAATTGTACTTATCTTATATATTTTCTTAAGTTGATGATTACCATAAACTTGAATTATTTGCTTAAATGATTTACTTGAATTATTTTATAAAACCCTACATGATCTCTTTGCTAAAGATTACATGAATGAACCTAGGTGTTGATGTTTAGAGCCTTTATCATATTAATGTGCTTGTTTTTGTAGTTCTGGTCCTGAGTTGAGTGTATTGATGATGATATTAATGAGATTGATGTCTTTTGAGTCTTAAAAGGGTTGAACTTAATCTTAAAAGAATTTCTTAATCCATTAAGTTGTTAGTTGATGTCGTTTGTCCGAAAGAGCCTAAATGATGAGAAATCTTGATGTTTGATGTTTATGAGCATATTGAGTCCTGGGAGGAGTATCGAGCACAAAAATGAGTAAGAGTGAGTCCCACTTGCACTCATAACTATGTAACTAGCGTAAGAGAGGATTGGACCGTGAAAAATGGATGTTTTCTTAGTCCCAAAAGTGGACTTGATGTTATTATGGATCTACAGATGCCACGCCTTTTCACCCCAGCAAGGTATTGGGCGAATGCCGTAGTGTCATCGCTTCATTATATCATCACCAGCTCATAGGTGATGGTTGTAGTTCCGAGAAACTTCCAGCTAGGTTCACCGTTATTAGTACTCTAATGATGAGTTGATGGATTTTGTCTTGATTGATGTTGATGAGTTAATGTCTACCTCTTATCCATACCTGAGAGGAGTGCTTATCATTTTGAGTGTGTATCTTATGAGTTGAGATTGTTCTATGTTACTTCTGCTTATATCTGTTACTTAGTTATTTTACATACTGTACATTTCACGTACTGACACCATTTAACACTGCATCATTTTATGATGCAGGTATTGTAGATAGAGGACTTCAGTAGACACCCTATTGAGGTTCAGAACTTCCTAGTTCAAAGATTTGGTGAGTTTTCCCCTGCATTCGGAGGATGCCATTTATTTCCCTTCACATGGTTTGAGCCATTTCCTTATGAGTTTATGGTAGCCATGGCCTATCAAGGTACTTTCTTAGAGCCTAGAAGTAAAGGCTCCATAGACATAGAGATGGTGGTTTTGATGTTGGGATCTTTTCCTTTTTAATTTGAGTTCTTGAATATACTTTATACCATGGATGTTGAGATTAGTTTTGGCCTATGACCCTTATTCTTGCTATATATGTGATTGAGTTGAGTTGCTTGCGATAGTATCTACTTAATCCCTTGACGCATTTTCGCTGTAAAGTTGATCGAATGATTGTCTTGACACCAAGCGATTCACTTGGGGACTAGCAATAGTCTCTGAGTGCCAGTTATGTCTAGGGTACCTTATCGAGGCGTGACACTTGAGCTATTGATTGAGATGTTGATTGATGAGATGATGAGAGTCTCTATGAGACTGATTGGATGATGAGTACCTCCACGAGGCTAGTTGAGATGATTTGATTGAGATGGATGAGTGTTATAAGCATCGAGTCTTAGGAGGAGTATCGAGCACCTAAATAGGTAAGAGTAATGTCAACTCGCACTTATTAACTATGTTGCCAAGTGTAGCTGAGGATTAGAACTGTTACATTATATGGAGGTTCCCTCTTGATAGAGTCCCTAAAACAATAGAGGACTTGTTGATCTGCTAGATCCCTAGTACAAAATGGTCGTGGTAATATCGACGGGATTTGTACAATTACTGGCTCGTAAATGATTATTGTTGGATAAGAGAAACTCCCAGATTGTTTCCATATTGAGTACTCTGAGTCATCGTGAGATGAGATGAGTTGAGTTGAGTTCCTTTGAGATGAGTCTGATTTGATTGATGCAGTTTGATTGGTTGATGAGTCACTTGTTTACTCTTTATTCTTGATTTAGATAGAGACTTGACATTCTGCTTTGGTTATTATTGTAAGTTGATGTTGTTCCATATTATTCTACCTATTTCTATTTTATGCAGCTATTTTACATATTGTACATTCACTCGCCGCTGCATCATTTCATGATGCAAATACAAGGGTTAGAGAACGTCAATAGGCGTATCATTGAGGATCTTAGTAGTTCAACTGATTTGGTGAGCCTCCCTTACTTTGGAGGATTCATTATATTTATTTCATCTTGCTTATAGACTTAGACTTAATTAGCTTTATTTTAATTTAAGGTAGCCACGAATCCGTCAATGGCACCACTTGATAGTAATAGAGGCTTCATAGACTAGAGTCGAATGTTAATGTTAAAACTTGTTGAGCTAGTTCTTTTTACTAACCCTTTTATTTATTAATATTCTTTGAGACTAGATGAGATGTGCCCATTATTTTCATTTGTCTTCCGCTTATTGGTAGAGTTTATCGACTGAGTAAATGTGATGAAGCTAAGTTGTTCGCTTGGGGAGTAGCGATTGTCTCTAGGTGCCAGTCACGTCTAGATTACCCTCCCGGGACGTGACAGGCTATTAAGATGATGGTACGTCTCATTAAAGCTGAAAATAAAATTCTTCAAATTCAACATAAACAGAATCTTTGAAATGAACAAGAATGTCAATGGATAGAAGTTACTTTCTTCTGGTGTATATAGTAATTAATCGAGTTGATGTTCTGTAAGCTACTACTACATGTTCTTATGTTGTGTAATTCTTGTCATGAAGTGTGCTTTTCTAAAGAGTTAACAATTTTATTATATTTCGAAGAATTCTCTCACATCTTAATCATCTTCCCTTCTGGTGTCACTAGCGTACTAATTATGTGTGCTTGACTGAAATATCACAGACACATGCTCTAAAAGTAACTGTTGCAACTGATGCAGTGATAGATACCATGGTAAGCTTTTTTCATGTATGTTGTTCCCAGAATGTAATTGAAGTTTGTGAATCTTCCAATGAAATAGAGTTTCATATGTTTGCTTGTGCCAAATACCTTCTTATGGTACTTTTCTTGCTTCAAAAAATTCACTATTCTTGATACATCCATGTTTGATTCAATTAGAGGTCCCAATAACCAAAAATGAAAAAGGAATATCAGTGTGTAAGAAGGAAACTTCAATAGTTCTTCCTAAAAAAAAGGAATATCAGTGTGCAAGAAGTAAGGAAATTTCAATAGTTCTTCCTCAAAAGGCAATGTTTGTATGGCTTTAGTTGAACTTAACAGGTGTTTGAAACCATCAGTTTGTTATTACAATTAGTATATTGTTACGACTTGACATTTCTTAACAATGTTGACGCTGCCATATTATGAAATTTTGTATACTTGGCACTGATTCAGCTTCAATTTTTCAACTGTTGTAAAGGCAGAACCTACTGTTGTTAGCTTGAAGGAAGATGAGAAACCTGAAGACCGGATTGAGTTGGCCTTAAAGTATCTTCCATAATATGATCCAGCTAGCAATTGGAGTGGTTATTCAACTACATCATTTCGCTATTGAAAAATTCATGATTATGCATATTCATATAGATCTAACTTTAAACTCTGTCAATGGCTCTAGGAGGAGAAGTTGTTCCTTGTGTTACAGGTTGCATAGTGCTTCATGTGGCAACCCTCGCAGGAGGATGCCACTTTTGTATATTCTAAGCTTATGTACCACTTACCAACACATGAAGAATTTAACACATGACCTATTAATCATATTTAAGTGATGAATTCAAAATAGTTAAAGGTATATGATTTTGTTTTGAAGGTTGTGCAGTTGATTCTAGATTAAGTTTTTGGCGTGAGTACCTTGCAAGTAATTTAAACTACTATATTACGAGATATTTATATATTGTCCAAACTATTGTAGCACGCTGAAAAGTATTACCAATATTAAAATGCAAGGACATAAACTTTACTATTTTTCATTTCATACAATCATCTTAACATGACTGGTATTTTAATATAGAAAAGTTCGCTGACTCAAATTTAACTAAACAAGCCAAAACTTAAAGTTACAACCCATGGTTCCATAATTTACACTAGCCTTTCAAATTTATACATACATATGCAACAGGAGAATCATGTACATGTCCCAAAACTACTACAAATATATATATATATATATATATATATAGATCTAGATACAAATGTGATCTTTTGCACAGCTCGTAAAATTTATCTTCAATGGTCATCCTCAAGCATCATCTTGCGTACTCCCTACAATATAAATAACTATCACTAAGCATGAAGCTTAGTGGTGCAAAAGCTTTCTAAAAGCTAAGAACCTTAAATCCTTCAATTTACCCTTCTTAAGTTAAAGAGAAACACAATTGGAATATAGTAAATAGACCAAGTGAACAAATACACTAATAGTATCCAGTAGGATATTTAAAGATCTAAGTATCAAGGGTCCCTGGAACAATTTTAACCCGACATTCAAATGATAAGTTTCGCCCAGTATGTAAGTCATACCGTCACACCAACCATAATCAAGTATCAAGAAGGACCAAAGCTCTATATCAAGAAGGGTGAAAACCCAATTATCAAAAGAATCAAGAACCAAAGAGTGACTTTCTAGTTCGTACATAAAATGGACTGCATCCACACTTAGGACGAGCCAAAACTTTACAATCAAGATGGCAGTTGATCCGAACAAGAGGCATGCCAATGGTGACAAAGTCACAGCCACAAGAAGGACAAAATCCACAAGGATGTCAAGTGATTAGGCAATTCATACAAATGGGCGAATTAAGCAAGTTCCTTGCGAGTCACAATATATATCAACCCAACCAGATAAAATGACAAGTACATAGCTGAGATACCAAGATAACATTCAAATGTGCCGGTAGGTAAGAAAAGTACAAGAACAAGTCTTTACACGTACCTGAACCTTTTAGCGCATAACCAAGCCTACTAATTTCGAGTCGTGGATCAATACGACATCTGTTTCTTCAATCAATTTCTAGAGGATAGGGCTTCTTGATTTTTGCCCAAGGGAAGTGACTTTTTGTCATGATTTTTACCAAATATACAAATGTGAGGGTGTTTATAAAGTGAGTATAAGTCTTGAAACCGACCTAACTATGGGCAACACGCATATATATATTTATATATTATATAAAAGCAACTTAAAGAGGGCTGCCCAAAAGTGGCTGCCCAAGACTCGTTTTCATTCCTTATTTGTTTTGTTATCACATAATACTTATTATTAAGGCTTTTAACATGTATAATTACATACGGACAATAAAATTCACTAAGACAAACCCTCCTTAAATCCCTCTTTTTATGATTTACGAAACTCAATTCCTATTGCGACACAAATTTCAAGTCAAAGAGTGGTGAAGTAGGGGTTGACTTCATCTTGAGGGAATACCCTTTTTAAAAGTGACTACATGATTTAGTAATAAAGGCATTACAACTCTCTCCTCCTTAAGATATTTTGTCTCAAAATTTACCTTGTGCTAGTCTCGATATAAGTTCGAATATTGGGTCCTTATGTCTTTTTCCCTCTCCCAGATGGCTTCTTCTCCTGACTAGTTCCTCTAAAGTACCTTTACTAAGGGAATTTTCTTGATTCTAAGTTCTTTTATTTCCCAAGCTTGAATGTGGATAGGTTCCTCATCATATGTCAAGTCTTGATTAACCTAAATAGACTCAACTGGTAGGACATAATAGGAGTCGGAATGATATCTTCTGAGCATTGACACGTGGAAGACATTATGGATCTTGTCCAATTCAGGTCGTAATGCCAATTTATATGCAACTAGTCCCACTCTTTCAAGTATTTCACAGGGTCCGATAAATCGGGGAGTAAGTTTTCCCTTTAGGCCAAATCTCATAATCTTCTTCCATGGAGATACTTTTAAGAATACCTTATCCCTAACTTGATACTCGATATCATGCCTTTTAAGATCAGCATATTATTTTTGCCTATCCAAAGCTATCGTTAGATGATCCTTGATCACCTTTACCTTGTCTTCTATTTGCTACATAATTTCAGGACCCGTAAGTTTTCTTTCACCAACTTCACTCCAACAAGAGGAGTCAGACATTTTCTTCCATATAAGGCTTCATAAGGAGGTATTCCAATACTCTATTGGTAGATATTATTGTGAGAATATTATACTAAAGCCAAATGTTTGTCCCAACTACCCTCAAACTCTATGATGCATGCTCGAAGCATATCCTCTAGAATTTACTCACTCTTTCTGACTGGCCATCTGTCTAAGGATAAAAGGAGGTACTAAAATTTAACTTGGTACCCAAGGCCTTTTGCAAGCCAGACCAAAATCTAGATGTAAACCTAGGGTCTCTGTCAGAGACAATAGAGATAGGGATTCTATGCAGCCTTAAAATCTCATTAATGTATAGTTCTACTAACCTCTCAATTGAATAATCCATCCTGATTGCTAAAAGGTGAGCACTTTTCGTCAATCTATCCACTATCACCTATATTGCTTCATGGTTCTTTTGAGTTTGAGGGAGTCTAAAGTCCGTTGTTATTCTCTCCTATTTCCATTCTGGTATTGGCAAGGGTTGGAGGAGCCCAACTGGAACTTGATGTTCTACTTTTACTAGTTGACAAACCAAACATTTTGAAATGTACTCCACAATGTCTTTCTTCATACCATTCCACTAGTGGTGTTCTTCAAGAGTCCAATATTTTCGTACCTCCAGGGTGCATGGCATATGATGAAGTGTATGCTTCATTCAAGATTTCTCTTTTCAGTCTTTCATCATTAGGGACACACAACCTATCTTGATAAGATAAGATGCCATCCTCTATTAATGAAAAATCATGTTTTTCTCCATCTTGGACCTTTTTGGTCAACTTTGTGAGTTTCTTATCTAACTTTTGTGCTTCTCTAACTTGCTCATTCAATACGGGTTTAACTTGAAGTTGGCAAATAATCGAGCCAGATGAATGAAGTACAATACGAGCATTCATTTCTCTTAACTCAACAAACAAAGGCAGTAGACTCAAGGACATGCTTGCAAGGACTTGCGACTTAAGGCATCTGCAACAACATTAGCTTTTTCTGGATGATAATCGATTATGCAATCATAATCTTTAACGAGCTCAAGCCATCGATGTTGCCTTAGGTTCAACTCCTTTTGTGTACCCAAATATTTTAGGCTTTTGTGATCGATGAATATGTAACATTTTTCTCCATACAAATAATATCTTCATATCTTTAAGGCAAATACTATAGCAATAAGTTCTAGATCATGAGTAAAATAATTCAATTTATGTGGTTTTAATTTCCCTTCTTGCATCAGAACACACCCTATACCACGATGAAATGCATCACTATATATCACATACTCCTTCCCCTTTATTGGCAGAGTAAGTACTGGAGCTTGCGTCAACAAGGATTTAAGAGCCATAAAGCTCTCTTGGCATTTGTCACTCCAGATGAGCTTTTCCTCTTTCTTCAAGAGATTGGTCAAAGGGGAAGCTATAATAGAGAAGCCTTTCATGAACCTCCTATAGTATCCCGCTAAGCCTAGGAAGCTTCTTACTTCGGTAGGACTTTTGGGAGGTATCCATTCAACAATTGCATGGATTTTACGAGGATCTACTTTTACGCCTTTAGCTGACATGACGTGCCCCAAAAAGGTTACTTCAGTAAGCCAAAATTCACACTTGGAAAGATTTGCATAAAGTTCTTGCTCCTTCAAAATTTGCAATACAATTCAGAGATACTTATCATGATCTTCACTACCCTTAGAATACACTAAAATATCATCTATAAAACTACCACAAATTAGTCTAAATATGGCTTGAATATTCGATTCATTAGATCCATGAATATTGCGGGAGCATTAGTCAATCTGAATCGCATCACCAAAAATTCATAATGACCATACCAAGTACTAAAAGAATTTTTAGGAATATCTTTCTCTCTAACGTGCAATTGATGATACCCAGACCTCAAATCAATCTTTGAGAATAGATTAGCACCCCTCAACTGATCGAATAAATCATTAATCCTTGGCAGTGGATATCTATTCCTGACTGTTATTTTGTTGAGTTGTCTATAGACAATACACAATCTAAGAGTTCCATCATTCTTCTTTACAAATAAAATAGGGGCTCTTCAAGAAGAGACACTGGGACGGATAAAACCCTTCTCAAGAAGTTCTTGCAACTGAGTTTTTAACTCTTTTAGTTTTGCTAGGGCCATTCTATAAGGAGTAATAGAAATAGGAGTAGATCCAAGAATAAGCTCGATTGAAAATTCAACTTCCCTTTTCGGGGGAAACTCAAGTGTCATGACCCCATCCTAGGGACTAGATGTGACCGACGAATAGGGAACCCAAAGGAACCCCAACAAGCCTCATAGCATATCATTATATATCCTTAGTCGCGAAAGCAATGTGAAACAACGTAAGAAACATAAACATGGAGAATTGGGACTAAGGGAGATAAAGAGACTTATATTAAAATATCTTGGATATCATAAGTGAGTTAAAGAACAATCATAATACATAATATGTCAAACAACACCTCTACTACATAGATAAGAGCGAGGGCCAAGACAGGCAACCGGGCTCTCCCTCATAGTTAATATATACATAGAAGAAAGATAGTCCTAGAACATAGTATAAGAAAATAGTCATTGTCCTGAATGGAGGACTCACCAAAGGTTAACTTCAATAATCTTTCTAGCCACAAGAAGAATCAATAGGAGCTCCAATTCCTACATGGTAACATCATATAGGTATAGAGTATGCATTAGTACGTTTGAATGTACTAAGTATGTAGGATGCAATGCAACAAGAGATAGGCATCATAATCAAAATGCATAACAATAGGCAATAGATATAATATAACAATATGATCTATATGATCAATGCATAAGTAAAACATGCTTAAGTAACTTATGCTCATATAGGATATCATATGTGTAGAATAGACCAAGCTGGAATCCCAACCTTGGTTAGGAGATGCCATTCACACCAGGATACCCTAGTGGCAAGGTAAATACCTCTCACATGGTTGATGCCATTCACACCTAGACACCCTGGTGGCAAGGTACATACCCTCACATAGTTGATGTTATTCACACCTGGACACCCTGGTGGCAAGGTACATAACCCTCACATGGTTGATGACATTCACACCTGGACACCCTGGTGGCAAGGTACATACCCCTCACATGTTTGATGTCATTCACACTTAGATACCCTGGTGGCAAGGTACATACCCCTCACATGGTTATCCAAGCTCCTATACCCCCCGAAATGGGCATGGTCTAATGCAACACATTATATAGAACATATATATCATGTACATGAGCTCATTGCATCATCATAATATCATTCATATCATATCTCATGCTTTGAACCTTCAATTCCTCAAGAAACTATAACAAGACATTTTATCAGACACGTGGGTGAGGGGTGTAATTGGGGTAAAATACCATGCAATTTGGAGGTGAAATCATGCAAGAAAATATGTAGTAAAACCACCAATCAACACCTTGCAACACCCCCAAGACATTTACATCAAAACCCTTCATCAAATCCAACACTAGATCCAAAATTTAAAGCTCAAAAATTTCTCAATATATAAGACCCATAAGTAAAATCAACTTTAAATCATGCAATATTAGTAAAAAGGAGGCTTAGGCACCATGGGTGGAAGGACTCAATGGTTCAACACCACATAACTTGACTTTGGAGAACCCTTGAAGAAGATAAGAAATGGAGACTTGAAGCTTTAATGAAATCCTTGATGAAATCCTTAAGATTGGTCTTGAGTCTGAGATATGAATTTATGGTGAAATATGAGTCTAAGTATTTGAGAGGATATTGGGGAATGTTAAGGATGATATGAGGTGAAATAAGGCTAAATAAAGGTAAAGACACATATGGGAATCCTTGGGCCCAAGAATTGAAAGTCTTGGGCCGAAATTTAAAAAAAAAATAGGACCAAAATAACACTGGTTCGCGTCGTGGAGGCGACACAGATTACTCACTGGAAATCTGCATTTCTGCACAAACAAGTTCTATGAAAACGGGCATAAATTCTTCATCCAAACTCTGAATGAGGTGAAACCAAGTTCTTAGAAAGATAATTCAAAGAGATTTAATTTGATAGTTCATTGGCTGTGCAATTCATTTTAATTTAAGAGATATGCCCCTTCAAAGTTGACCGTCCTAAATTACATTTTGTGCGATTTTTGAATTTTGATACGGTTAATCTAAAATTCGGGTTAGACCTATCTCCCACGCAATTTGACCTCCTGAACAAGAATATGAAGTCATATTTTTGAAATAACGAACGAATTTTTAGATATGTGGAAATTACGATTTTGGGCACTTCCAAGGCACATTTTCGGGCACTTTTGGGGGTCGTTTCAATATCTCTCCCTTGGGAAATTAGTCCTTGAATGTCAAAGAAATGTACAAGAGAAGAATAATCATAAGGAGATCAACTCCAACAAAAATGCAACAATACACTTTAAAACACCATTTTCAAAATCCCAATATAGGTGTAAAATCATCATAAACTTACCAATATAAACATGAATGCATATGAATGACATAGGGGCTGAAACATGAGACTTAGAATCATAAAAAAGGGATTGATGTGTCATCATAATCTTGAATAGAATGAAAGAAATACGGGTATTAATTTTCCATGCCCACACCGTCTTCTCGAGAGACAAATGAATAGACGACTCTTCCAAAGGGGCCTTGAAGAACACTACATCATTATCAATCAACTTCTCCACTCATCTATCCAACATCCCCACCGGGACCTTCTCTTAAGCCAACTTACCCTGAAAAACATCCATAACCTCAAAGAGCTCTATAATACTTGAGTCACCAACACGTCCCCTAAACGTAGAAGCATGAAGAATCGGACGAACCATATCTACACCCAAAGGCAATCCCCAAACTTTAGGCAATCTTTACCAACCTCCCTCTACACTCTATAAGGACTCACAAACCATAAACTCGACTCCTTCCTTACCAAAACAAACCTTACTCCTCATGAGTAAAACTTCCGGATTGACCCAACAAGGCCATTTCTCGCACTTCAAACCATCCAACCAGGGACATACGACGCCTACTATAAGGGCTTTCTATACTTATGAACCTAGGTAGTTCCAACCCTTATGCAACCTCTCCTATTTCTCCTCCAAAACCTATAAGGGCCCACCAACCTTAACCTGATTGCCTACCTTAAACACATCTAACCCACTTGGTACCATGGATCACCATCTCCCCCTTGGGAGACAACCTCCATTCTACCATTTTTTCACCCAAAGCTTTCAACTCTAATAAAGCAAAATCAAGGCCTTGTCTAATTTAGTCCTCTTAACCCAAGAAGATTTGGAACCATCAAGAATAATGTACTAACACTCTCAACTTCCTTTAACCTAACTCCCTATCTAGCCGACTGATGGACTCTACCAGGCATCTCTTTTACCACCATTATCCACACACACTAGGCTACTGAGCACCAACCACAATATTAGCCTTACGGGAAAACCCAATGCACACTCATACCATAATCCCTAAGCAGTTCTAACAACCTTGTTGTTATCCTCAACTCACACCTATCTTATTTAGCAACCAATCCCCTAAATAATTCACAAGCTCTAAACAAATCAATACCTCATCACTAGACACCACCACAAGCATATCAAGGTAGGGTTTTAAGACCCTATTCATGAAACCCATATACACAACCGATGCATAAGCCAACCAAACAATTCTACTAATAATCAAAATGCTCATTCCTAGTCCGAAAAGGACACTTAGGGATATCACCTACCCTCAAATGACACACACACTACCTCTTTAAGGAATGAACCATCATATCATTACCAAAACCACCATAAGCCTATTATAGTAGGGACTAAAAATTTTGTTCATGGGAGTGATAGGCATAAATCGGTGTGCTAGTCAAACCAAAAGATACTACCCCAACTTCAAACATCGAAAAGGGATATTCAAGGCCTCATCTATCACCAACGACAATTCTACAGACAACCAACTTAGGTTCAACACCTCCAATTCTCAAAAGATAAAATATGCAACCTCTTAGAGACCAATTATACCTTAAGTCAAGAATGGACCTATCTCCTTTGCTACCACTTGACAACCTCCCACTCAAGGACGAGTTCATTAAGGAGTCGGATTCTAATTCTACGGGTCCCACCATCCATTGAGACACAATATGCATGCAACTATTCCATCCTATGTATAACATCAAAATCCACCACATGAAATCCACCAAGCCATAAGGGAAGACCTAATGCAATACAAACCCAAATCAACACCTATGAACTTTCTAGCAAGAATATATCCAACCAATAGAATAGACACTAAAGATCCACACAACTACTTGGGGGCACACGAAGCCCCACCATCAACTAAAAGAATAGAGAAGAAATAGCAAAACTCGGATCCATCAAAATCAAAATCTTCTACTTACCTTCCTTCGCCTTCCTCCTTGAAGCAGCATGATCAACTAAAAGCGCAAAGAACAATTGTTAGAGGGAAAAGCCCTATCTCGCTTCTAAAGCACAACATAGACCATGAAAAGGGGCACATTTCCTAAAATGTTTCATAGCCTCCTACTCATAGTTGTGATGCACAACATAACCATGAATAAGACTCTAATCGATGCAATGTGTTGGACTCTGAGGATCTATCAACCTAGTGCTATGATACCATCTTCCTCACGACCTAAGCCTAGGGCCTAGACGTGATCGGCGAATTAGGAAACTGAAGGAACCCCAAACAAGCCTCGTAACATATCATTACACATCCTTGGTTGCGGAAGCAATGTAAAACAATGTAAGAAACATAAACATGGGGAATTGGGACTAAGAGAGAGAGAGACTTATATTTAAATAGTTTAGATATCATAAGTGAGTCAAAGCTCAAGCATAATACATAATATGCCCAACAACACCTCTATTACATAGATAAGAGCGAGGGCCAAGACAAGCAACCAGGCTCACCCTCATAGTTAATACATACATAAAAAAATAGTCCTAGAACATAGTGTAAGAGAATAGTCGTTGTCCTCGGAATGGAGGACTCACTAAAGGCTAAATTCAAAAATCCATCTAGCCACAATAAGAATCAATAGGAGCTCTGGTTCCTACATGGTAACATCATGTAGGCATAGAGTATGCGTTAGTACGTTTGAATGTACTAAGTAGATAGGATCCAATGCAACAAGAGATAGGCATCATAATCAAAATGCATAACCATAGGCAATCAGCATAATATAACAATAGACATCTATGATCAATGCATAAGTAAAATATTCTTAAGTAACTCATCCTCATATAGGATATCATATGTGTAACACTAAGCTAGAATCCCAACTTTGGTTGGGAGATACCATTCACACCTAGATACCCTGGTGGCAAGGTACATACCCGTCACATGGTTGATGCCATTCACACCTGGAAACCCTAGTGGCAAGGTACATATCCCTCACATGGCTGATGCCCTTCAGACCTGGACACCCTGGTGGCAAGGTACATACCCCTTATATGGTTATCCGGGCTCCTTTACCCCCCCCCCCCGACCGGGCATAGTATAATGTGCACATTATATAGAACATATATATCATGTACATAAGCTCATTTCATCATCAGACCATCATTCATATCATATCTCATGTTTTGGATCTTCAATTCCTCAAGTAACCATAACCGAATATTTTATCAAATATTTAGGGGGAGGGTGTAATGGAGGTAAAAGACCATGCAATTTGGAGATGAAATCATGCAAGAAAATCTATAGTAAAATCATCAATCAATACCTTGCAACACCCCCAAAACATTCACATCAAAACCCCTTATCAAATCCAATATTAGATCTAATATTTAGAGCTCAAAATATGCTAAAACAACCATACTTTCATGAACTAAAATCACTTTGCAGTAAATTTCTCAATATACAAGACCCACATGTAAAATTAACTTTAAATCATACAATATTAGTAAAAAGGAGGATTAGGCACCATGGGTGGAAGGACCCAATAGTTCAATACCACATACCTTGACTTTGGAGAACTCTTAAAGTAGATTAGAAATGGAGACTTGAAGCTTGAATAAGATCGTTGATGAAATCCTTAAGATTGTTCTTGAGTTTGGGACTTGAATTTAGGGTGAAATATGAGTCTAAGTGTTTGAGAGGATATTGGGGAATGTTAAGAACGATATGAGGGTGAAATAAGGCTAAGTATAGGTAAAAACACGTATGAGAACCCTTGGACCCAAGACTTGAAAGTCTTGGACTGAAATAAAAAAACAGGACCAAAAAACACTGATCCGCATCACAGAGGCTACGTGGATTACTCACTGGAAATCTGCATTTCTGCACAAATAAGTTCTACAAAAACGAGCATAAATTCTTCATCCGAACCGAATGAGGTGAAACCAAGTGCATTGAAAATCTAATGTGAAGAGCTTTAATTTGATAGGTCGTGGGACATCCAATTCTTTGTGTGCTAAGAGATATGCCCCTTCAAAGCTGACCTTCCTAAATTGCATTTTTTGCGATTTTCGGATTTTGATACAATTGCTCTAAAATTTGGGTTCGACCCATTTTGCACTCAATTTAACCCCTTGAACGAGAATATGAAGTCTAATTTTCAAAATAATGAATGGATTTTTAAATATATGAAAATTATGATTCCGGGCACTTTCGAGGCACATTTTCGGGCACTTTTTGGAGTAGTTTCACCAGGAAGATTTTCTGGGAAGACTTCTGGAAAAACGCACACAGTAGGTATATCTTTAATACTAGGGCTCTCCAAGCGTGTATCAACTATATAGGCAAGATATGCATCACAACCTTGCCGGATCATCTTTCTTGCTAAGGCCGCAGAAATAATACTAGACGTCAATGATATTTTACCTTGTATAATAATATGAGAAAATGCAGGGTCCTTAAAAGTCACATGCTTTGATCTACAGTACATTACCGTATGATACTTATAAAGTCAATCCATGCTAATAATAACATCAAAATCTTGGAAGGGCATTTCAATCAAATCCGCCGGGAATACTAGGTCTTCGATCATAAAATGACAAGCTTGGCAAATTCGATTACAAATAACTTGGTAGCCCAAGGGACTTTCAACTATCACATTATAATCAAGCCTCACAGATTTTAGATTTTCAGGAAGAACGAGTAATGAATAAATATAAGAATGTGTAAAATCAGGATCAAACAATGTAAACACACATAAGCCAAATAAGTGAAATTTATCAACAACCACGTCTTGGCCATCTTGATCATCCATCTGTTTCATAGCATAAGCTCTTGTCATAGACCTTGGCCCACTAGATTGATTTGATACACTTGATCCATCCGTTTGGATGTTATTTGGTCTTACACTCCTATTGGTTTGAGGAGGAATAATAGTAAGCTTCTGAATCAAGCTTTCAGTGCACAAGGAAGGAACCTGTTTAGGACAGTTTGTCACCTTATGATCAAAGCGACCACAGTTAATACATGCACCAGAAATTCTCCTGCAAATACCATAATGGTTCTTCCCATACTATTTACATGTAAGATCACGAGTTTTTCCTTAACCATTATTTGGAGTACTACCTATAGAATAATCTGATCTGCTTTGCTTGGGTTGAGGTGACCTGTTCTTATCACTAGCCTTAGAATCATCAAAGCTTCCCCTTTTGTATGGACCTCCAAAATCTGATCTCGATTTCTGAAGTTTAGTTTCATGTCTACTAGCTTCTTCCTTATCAAGTCTTTCCAAGGTAAGAGCAGCGGAAACTAATTTAAAGAACTTCTTATGTTGCAAGAGTACCATATTTTTTCTGATAGAATCATTTAAGCTGTCTTCAAATCTCCTGCACTTATCTTTCTCCTCTTTAATAATATCCCCAGCGTAATAAGAAAGCCTTAAGAACTTTTGTTGATATTCAGTAATAGACATGCCCCACTGCCTCAAACTTAAAAATTCCTTTTTCTTAGAATCACAGTAGGTAGGTGGAACATACTTCATATAAAACTCCTTAACTCATTCCAAGTGAGAACTGGAGGTTTTACCTTGGCATTTGGAATGCTCACCCTCCAATCATAACATCCTTTTGTAACAGTGAAACAACATACTTAAATTTTGCAACATCTGAACACTCCAATTGCTCAAATATCTTCTCCATGTGTTTCAACCATTGTTCCGCATCAATGGGATCAAAAGAACCTTCAAATCTACTCCACCCATTTTCCTCATTTTCTCGAAGTTTATCCCATTAGGATCATGCATCGCTTCAGCCATATGGTAGAAGAATGCAGCCATTTGTTGGAGAGTGAAATTCATAACCTGAGTATTATGGCTCATCTAAGGATGTGAGATAGGTCTTACACCTTAGCTTCCCACTTCAGACCCACTAGTACGGGGGATGTATAGATTTGAGAGATGTTCGCAAACCCCTTCCAATGGACGAGGTTGGGAATAAGAGTTATTCGATCTTTCCCGTGCTGCTTTCATAGGTTTATTAGAGGAAGAGGCCATAATTTAATTCCTTCAAAAGAGAAGATTACATTACATTAGGGACATGTACATGATGCATATGCACTTTACCAGCACTAAAATAGTATTAATCATGTAAATGAACAAATAACATAGCTTGAATCTTTTACAAAATAGACAAGTGTACAAGTTATTCACATCAAAAGTCCTAAAATCACAAGTCTGGTCTCTGATACCAACACTTGTGGCAACCCTCGTGGGAGGATGTAACTTTTGTACATTCTAGGCTTACGTACCACTTACCAACATATGATGAATTTAATACATGATCTATTAATCATATTTAATGAATTCAAAATAGTTAAAGGTATAGGATTTTGTTGTGAAGGTTGTGCAGTTGATTCTAGCTTACATTTTTTACGTGAGTACCTTACAAGTAATTTAAACTACTATATTGCGAGATACTTATATATTTCCCAAACTGCTGCAGCACGTTGAAAAGTATTACCTATATTAAAATGCAATGACATAAACATTACCAGTTTTCGTTTCATAAAATCATCTTAACATAACTGATATTTTAATATAGAAAATTTCGCCGACTCAAATTTAACTAAACAAGCCAAAACTTAAAGTTACAACCCATGGTTCCATAATTTACATTAGCCTTTCAAAT